>JBBMOI010000010.1:20057500-20387500 GCA_038088405.1 Porites divaricata | reverse complement strand
GATGATATCAATTAATCACAGTTACGTCAGGTCTAGTGTACTCCCATAGATTCCATTTATAAATTAATCATTTAAAAAAATATATATATGTTACTTGTCCAGTATCAAATTCAAATCTGCATTACTGCAAGCATAATGAGCAGCGATTTTTGTAAGATAACTTCTCTGTATTTTCGGTCAGATTGAAAATCTTTGAATGGACAAAAATTAATTGCTTCGAAGACATTTTACATCAATTTTAAGAAAACTGAGCTGGTAGAAATTTCATAACTACCTCGCGTGTGAATTCACTGCTCATGACACATACAGGAATGCAGAGATGAATATGAAATCTGTACCAACAAATTCAACTTTCGAATAATAAATTCATTAATGTCTCTTGGGGGTATGCTTGGCCTGGCTTGACTGTTGTTATTATTAAAATACTATTTTCATCAAACATGAAATCTGCCGTGACATTAATCTTTTAGTAGGTTGTCAATATCATCAGCTGTTGGTAGGCTGCAAGCAAGCTGTTGGCTTACTTTGTAGCTCTATCATAGGGTACATTTATCCCAAGTTTAAATAAGTAATGTTTACCATAATCTCTTTTTTTTTTTCAAACACATTAAAATCCTATGTTTTTCCCCTTGTGTTGGAAAGAGAAAGCTTCACAAATGCCCCATTTGATTTTCAGTCTAGTGGCGCCACTATGATCTAAGTTATGGTTTTTGCGTTAACTGAAGCATAACATAGTTTTGGTGACACTTCTGTCCAAAGTGATTTCCATAGAATTTAAGATAGGTCTTCTTTTTTTTCATCTAAGAAAGGATTACATAATTTAACTTTCATTTATTGGAGCACAGGACTTATTTAATTTACATGGTGCTGTCAGTTAAAAGGTAATCTTTTTTAGGCAGATTAGTAGTAATTTTGGTAATCTACACATCATTGGTGGGAAAGAAAATGTTCTTAGGTATCAAATTGTAATGAGTTTGGTCCAAAGTTGTATTATACTGTACTTGTCATCAATGTTATGGTAGTTTTAATGAAATGTAACTAAAGTAATAAAGAATTTCATTGCCACAAGAAACATGAGATGAAATCTATGGAGAGAGTGAATAATGTAATGAAAAGGTATAAAGGGTTAACTTGCTGTTCCAGCCAGGTGAAGCACCCGAGAGGGGACGGAAGGTACTCTCCTATATAAGCCATATAGGTAGTGCCACCCCAAAGGGTAGGGTTTTGGTCTGAAAACGGGTATAGACTTTGCTCAATTTGGTCGGGAATCGGGTTTGTTTTTCAAGGGAACAACGAGAGTGTACGAATGTATTTATTGTTTCAATTCCAAATGAGTAAGAAAGAGAGAGAAATATGCGAATTCGAAATGGATTTTAAGAAATGTTTTTTGTTGCTGTTCTAATCTGAGTAATGATGACATAATTTCTTAAAGGCCAGGTCTGAGAATGGGTGTGAAAAATGACATGTTCTTAACTTGAAATACGGTCAGGATTTGGAGAACCAGGCGGCACACCCCTACCAAAAATTCCCTGGAGTACCCCCCAGAGTATGAAGCAGTCTTATTTGTCAGGGCTACCTTACTTGTTGAGGTAAGATAGAGCTGGAAACGATGACACCAAATGGCAATGTAAATATTAAAACACAAGCAAATAAATAATGCGTTTTTAAACCAGGGTCTAAGGGATACTCACCCTTGTTTAAAGAGGACACGAGTGATGGATGTTGCATTTGTATGGAAGGGGTTTCCCTTTGGGTTGATTAACACCCAAGGAATTCCCCCCCTGGACATTGTTCTGCAAGAGAGAAATCTCTGCTCGCATGGTTAACGAACTTACAACTAAAAGTTGGCTTCTTAATTAGTTGAACTTGATGGGGTGATGCGTTTCGTCGCAAACTAGATGGCCTCGAAACCCGGACAAATATATATATGTTTTTTCAGATTCTTTTTCGGCTGCTGGCTTTCAATGGGCTTATATTCATCTAGCTGCGAGGCCAATCACATCCACTTTTATGAAATTTTTAATAAAGAAAACAATTTGATGCAATTTGTCTAAATTATGGGAATGCCATTATTACAGAAGACATTGTTATTGTCAAATCAACGCTCACTATCCATTAATGCCCTGATTTAGGACACACTTATCGGTTATTAATTAATTGTGAGAAAAATTAATCTGCGGCAGTGAAATTCATCCTGCCGGTACTTGTCCTTACACTGTCTATAACATAAAGACACGGTAAAATGTGTTCAGCACTTTTAAGGTCGGTATACAACCGGCAAACAGTTGGAGTAAAATGACAAGGCAACAGGTCGCGGCAACCCATCGCCACAAGTCGCACAAATTCTGTGATTTGATTTTTTATGCGACTTGTTGCTGCGGCAAAATTCTGTTGCGTAGACAAAGATTTTGATAAAATTCTCAAGTACATTCGAAACGATTTGTCGCTGCGACGTGTCGCCTATTAACCAGTACATCTGTTACCGAGACGTGTTGCTATACATTTTGTCGCCCAGTTCGTTCCGGCCTTTTCTTTCACCCAGTGCGTTCGTAACTATCATCAACGCTAAATTCTCAGTGGCTTTCCCCCTGTCAGTGTTTCTCTTCGTCACTAAGGAGTGATTATACAGCGGAACGTCGATATAACAGCGAAGTCCTCGGCCGATAACGAACGATTTTCCCAGTTGCCCTGGCCAACGTCAATTTTCGGAAAATATCTGTTCGGAAGACGATTTGAGATCTAGAATTTACGGGACATTTGTTGTAAAATTTCTTGCTCGCCTGCCTCTCCTAGGTTTTTCGAACATCTAAAAAATGGTAACTGCCCATTTGTAACAGATTTTACCCTAAAAAGGTCACCTAGAATTTTAGGGAGCCTTTTCTCTGGCTGAAATTTTCGAAAAGGTAAGTTTTGATCCCTATATTTTTCGAATCATCAGACTTCCATCTAGGAAATCCTCCGAACAGATGAAAATTTTTTAGGGGATAACGTTATGCCTAAATCTACCGTTTAAATACTAAAATACGTTTAACAATGCTATGTTTAGTGGTTTTGAACTATATTCTCGTTGGGTGCCCCTGAGTATTAGTACAACATATGAAAAAGATCCTCATGCAATATAGTCATATAACGAAACCTCTTTATAGCGTAAACATTTTGCCAGTCCTTTGACCCTTCGTTATATCGAGGTTCCAAGGTGACTGAGGTCTTCCCTCTTTATTCACAATATTTCATTTATGTTTCTTTTCACAATTCCCCGAATTTCTGGAAACCGCCAGAAGTAAATAAATGGATTTAACGAGGAATTTAAAAGTACCAAAAATTCCGTAAAATTGTGAACCATTACTATTGAAGGTATTCGCCGATTTCCTTTAGTTTTAGACAGTATCACAGAGAGTAAAACCGGAAGATAGCACCCTAGAAAAACACCATAGGCAAACAAAGTGTTATAAGCAGATTTACTTTGTCGAAGTAGCTCTCTTGCCTGTGAAGTTTGCAGCTGAAGTTGCCAACTTTGTATTTGATTCCGATGATATCGTACAATTTTGTAAATATGAATATACGACACGGTTGCCAGAAGAAGCCCAGAAAAGTCAACAATTGCTTGCACTAAGTTATTATCTTTGGGAAGTGAAATAAAAACGAAGGCAGCCACAACACTTGTCATCCATATAGCTACCAAAGATATGTAAATGCGATTTGTTGTTACAAGTTCTTGATAGCGCAGATGAAGCGAAATAGCAAGAAGTCTATCCAGCGCAACTCCGATAATGCTTAAAAATGACGCACAAGCCAGAAGCAACATGAAAAAGTAACATACTGTTAAAATTGTAGGACAAAATAACTCAAAGTTGTAATTGCCACTCGATGCCGTTTTCAACATCACGGCGATGATGATGCCAAACATAGGTTGCACAAACATTCCAACAACAAGATCGGAAAAGGCAAGGCTCAGGAGAAGTCTCTTTAGGTTAGGTGGTATCGATGAAGCTTTCAACAAGGCAGGAATAACCAGAAGGTTCCCAAACGCCGCAACGACAGCAAACACCAGGCTTAGAATGCATAGAGTTAGCATGAACGATTGGTGGAGGTGAAACAGTTGCGTCAAACCGTCCAGCCTGTTCGAACAGAACTCGGCCGCCATGGCGAAACTGTTCAGTTTATAAAGTTTCACCAGCCTTCTTGTCGTTAGAAGTGCCAGAATGTATAATCAGCCGAACGCCTGCCTGTACATCTGTATTTGTAAATCAAGATACAAAGATAGGCCGAGGGCCAGTTTTGTTTCATGCCATGGAGAAAAATAAACAGATAAATAACACGCTGACAAAGTCTATTTTCCAATTTGGTCGCCAACGTTTTGATGCTGCCCCCTAAAAGCAAATTATAAAATTCAATAAGGAAAATTGGGTTACATTAGAGTAAAACAAACTTTATAATGTTGTTTATTGTTCTTTTTTTATTAGGTATTAGCAGTACTTCGTGACCATTGGCCAATTTCTGTCACAATTGCTATACCTTTTTTAGCAGACCATTTTTCAACTTCTTATATCAACAAAAAATTGTCTGTATGTCACTGTTGGCGTGTAGTGACCGGAAATATTTCGTATCAAGGGCCTAAAACCATGGAAAAAAAATTTTAATCAGTGACGAAAACGATGGATCACTTGTTGTTAAATAAAAAGTGTACGAAATAAATGGTTTCATGTACACATTAGGGACCTTACAAAACCACGACGACGACGGCAACGGGAACGTCAAAAAACAGCTCTGCACGTGCATCACACGCTTTTTTGTACATTTCTTTGCCTTCACTGCACAACTACGACGTGAAATGACCAAAGTTTAAGTTTACTTGGGAACGGGAACGACAAGGCGATAAATTCTATCATTTCTGTCCGAACTTGAGCGCGTTCCCCTCTCTTCAGCTCCAACCAAAATCCTCTTCTTTTACGTAACAGGGCGAATTGGGATAAAGTTTAAAATGATACGAAGTCTGTTTTTCAGAGACGTTTTCATGGACGTCGCCGTTGTTGGATTGTAAGGTCCCTATTATTGCCAACGAGGCAACCGAGCTAAGAAGCGAGGTTGCCTCGGCGGCAGAATTATAACGCCGCGCCATGTAGGCAAAAACTCTCAAATTCTGCGCAACCCTCTAATATTTGCATTTTTGACCATATTTTGGGTTTAAGTAAGACCCCATGTTTAGGTAGTGTTGTCATGGTCTTGTATTTACGACTCGTGGTCCGAAATTGGGTGATTCAGTGTGCAGGTGTTCGTTGTCTTTTCAAGACGACCTAACAGGTGAGCAAGCTTTTAATTGCAAAGGGCAATTAGTGCTCAGGTTTGCTTTATAAATTGCGTTTAAAGCAGCAGCTTTAAACAATAGGGTTTTACGCTCAAATTTTTGTCAGAACCAGAATTTGCGTGTTCGCTTCTCGACTCAGAGCAAGGGTTTTTTAGTGTTCTCTTTTCCTTTTTGAATTGAATTTTAAGCGGTAGTTAAAAGGCATAGGGTTATATTCTCGCAGAGCCAGTCCTCACCTCAAGTGAGGGATGAACGAATTTGCAGACCTTTTTTTTTTAAGAGTAGAGCGATTTTCGTATGACCTTGAAAAAAGGTTTCGGTAAGTGTTCCTTCTTTGTTTCATCAGCCAATGGATGAATAGATCAAAACATGGCCTCTTCGTTTTTCCGCCAAAGAAACCCTAATATGGAGAAGGCATTGTTCGATTGGCCAATCGTGTTGCAGTATGACGTCAAAGAAATTTCTAGAAAGTTCTTCGGGCATGAAGTTTGTTTACCCGCGCGTTCGCTTAGCCAACCAAAACCCGGGTGCGTTTGTATCCGTTTCATACACCAATCAAATCGCTCTATTTCCGTTCGTTTGTTGTTTCTGTTTTGTTCGCGCGTTTTCATTTCAAGGTCATACAAAAATCGCTCTATCATTATGCCTTTCAAGAGCGGACTCTTTGCCCTGTGGTCCTGTGACACTCGCTCGTTAGATCTTTGTGTTTTATTCAAGTTTATATTTTGTACCTTTGATACATTCCGCCCCATTCTTGCGCTTTTCACACATTTTACTTTACACCAATTTTTACTTATGTCAATTTTGCTTATGTATATTACCACCCGAAATATTTTTCTTAACCCTGATGACGTTGCATTTATTGTTGCTCGGAATTTAATTATTATTTTTAATTTCAGCAGTCAAAGGCCTCATTTGAACTGCATTTTTCTTTCTAACTTTTATAGTTTTGATACAATGGAATTTTTCATAAAACATGAGTACTAACTTGCTCATATTTACCAACAAAGCTTCAAGCCATGTTGTTGTTTAACAAAAGTGAAAGCCTAGAATGTGCCAAAGTTGGGTGATGATGTAATCTCGTACCCAGATCTCACTCTGTTTTACATGTGGGAGATCTGGGTACGAGATTAGTGATGATGATGATGATGATGATGATAAGGTGCCATCCTTTTCTATGGCGGAATCCATTTCAGTTAAACCTCTTAGGGTATGTTTACATGGAGGTGGGGTAACGCACCACGTGTTACCTCATCTGCCTGGGGTCCCCCACCTTCATGTAAGCAGGCCCTAAAATTATGAAAAAATATATCGCGAAGATCTGAATAGGCACATTCCACAAAAGACACAAAAGATAAATGAATTAGCCTCGTTGGCACTTGCCGGAAGGTACCCATAGTTTTATAAGAAATTCATTGATTCATGCTTGATTAGGTCACGTGCCTCACAAAATGTCACATATTTTGTCCCGCAATAAACCGTAAAACATCGATGTAGATTGACCTAATTCCCAATTTGGAAAGAGGCCGTTTACATATTAAAACAATTTTTTTTAAGTTGTGAGAGGTTTTCCTTGATTACTGGATGTTACTAAAACGAGGAACGGGGAGCGGGGAACGGGGAACGGGGAACGAAAGTAAAATAACCAGTAGTCAGCGGTATCCTCCATAAAAATCCAAAAAAATGGCTTTCACCGATCATCGGCCATATTGGATTTTATGGAGGTTACCGCTGACTACTCGTTCCCAGACTTCCGTTCCCCGTTCCCCGTTCCCCGTTCCCCGTTCCCCGCTCCCCGTTCCTCGTTTTAGTAACATCCTTGATTACTAGGATCGAACCAGCAGCTAAAGTAAAAATGTTAAGCATTTTCATTTAAAGCCACCGCCCAGTTGCATCATGGGGCTCGCAGACAGAGGAAAGGGTGTTTGATAATAGCCCTGGCTCGGCCTTAGAACAAGCTGCAGTACAACATGGGTTGTAAGTAGATCACATGTCTAGAGGGAAGGATAAAGTAAATTAATCTTTGACCAAACCGAATATGAGGCATTGCTAAGTTTTGTGTACTCTTTTAGAGCTGTGAGCTGTGACTTTTCACGATATCCCCTAACTGAAGACCCAAATAGAGAGCTTGATCGCAGGATCACCTAATGCTTGCGTAGGAAAATAGGCATACCGTAGCGATCATTAAAGTAATGGGTTTCGAGTCGCATATCTCTGTAACTAACATTTAGCTATTCTAGGGTAGCTATTGTTTCTAATGTTAAGAGTTGTTCAATTAGTAACCACAAGTTTAAGGTTTTCGATACACCAATTTATCAAAGGAGCTTAAACTACTCCGAAGTCCTGAGTTTAATAACTGCTTTTGTCAGAGGACACGGAAGAATCGGAATCTTTTCGATCAGTGTGGAGAGACTTGTATTGCATCATCAACACCAAAAACGGGTCACTTCTTGCTCCAGACTTAAACTCTTCCATCGTTAGTTTACCATCTCTGTTAGCGTCAAATTTTTCAAAAATTCTAGCCGTGCGTTGCTGCGGAGTTTCCTTCTTTCCAAGACGGCTGTTATTATACATTTTGTACACTGATCTTATGATGTCTTCCATTTCCGATTTCGTAACGAACCCGTCACCATCGACATCGTAAATCTTGAAGGCCCATTCCAGTTTTTCTTCCAAGTTTCCACGTGAGGTGATAGATAGCGATGACATGAACTCTTTGAAGTCGATGAAGCCGCTCTTGTCCGCGTCAAAAGTACGAAAAACGTGGTTTGCAAATTCAGACGCGTCACCTTCGAAAAAATCTGAATACATGTCTTGAAAATCAGCGCACGAAACAGATCCATCTGGGCAGCTTTTCATGAAGCCTTTGTACCAGTCCTCGATTTCCTTTTTTGAAAAATGAGTGCATTCCAACAAGTCACCCAGTTCCTCTTTCTTCAGTTTTGTCTTTCTGTTGCCCATATTTATTGTAATCGCGACCTGATGTCTCGCCGAATTGTTCAGTGCTGTATTCTTTTGCTGGTCCAAGCGTGTTATTTTTATTTTGTTCTTATATGAAAAGGAATGACTTTGTGGAGTTTGTGGTCTTGGTTTGTTTTGCAAAACCTTTGCTATCCTCTGAAATAGAAAAAGCCAGTTATATAAATTGAAGCTAAATGCAGCTGCAACTTTAAGGTGTTTCGATACAGTTTTTCGGAGACCATACCGATATTTTTCTATCGCCTTAAAAGGGATTTTATCCATGTCCGATCGCTATAAAATTTTCGCCAGTGATTGACTATGGATTAAAGTTTCTCAAAATGTAGTGTTAACTAAAATTGATATTACTATGACAACAATAAACAAAAATATTGGAATTTTGCGCAACTAGCGACCTGCTACTAAAAATCCAGCACTAAGAACTTAAAGTTTGGTGTTTAGCAAATAACCTCCGCGAGAAGAAAAACGATACATCGTGACGTAATTGACCAATCAGATCAATAACCAGAGTATAATACCACCAACTGACGTGATACAACTCACTTTGACTCTGCAAATGACTACCGCACAGGTTGTCTAAACGTCAGTCACTGTCAACAACAACAGTCCTATTCAGAACTACGTTCACCCGGACGATCAAACTCAACCTACTTTTACAATATTTATACTTTAAAATGTTAAGCTAAGGAGGATGAGTTCTTGCTGTATGCCAAATTTTGATTCAGCGCCATTATCTATGCCGACGTTATAGCCAATAAATAATTTTCCACAGGTAAAGCCCTTAGTCCCAGGCGAAAACTTGAAACAGGGAGTGGACACTGAATTTGAACCTGAGTGACATAAAGTTGGTTATTTATTTATAATAGATTTAGTGTTTTAGACTTCAGTACGCTGCTATTTTGTCCAGACTTTTCACGACATGGTTCGAGTTATCGAGGGTAAAATTATATAGAAATGATCTGAAGGGAAACAAAAATTACTTCGTCATACTTTGTGTTAGCGGGAGGTTCGAGTTACGAGTTATCGATGGGGCCGGGGAGTTCGAGTTGCCGAGGGTAAACTTACAGCAAATGTATGAATAAGGAAATCCAAGGGAAATCGACTTCGGTTCGAATTAGCGCGAGGGTTCGAGGTGTCTGGAGTCTACTGGGGCCCCTTCTTCGATTTTTCCTTCGGGGAGGAGGGGTCTGTACACAGGCAATGTTACCTACTTCCTAGGCCTCATTATTCCGCGCGGCCCATGCGTTTTGAGTCACGTGGACGTCCTAGCGAGTTTTTGAAATGCATTGATCGAGAAGGCTTGGAAAGACGTCCAAGTAGGCAAAGATTGATGCTAGAAACTAAATATAAAGCTGAATTGTCTTCGCGACCGTCGTAAGGAAAAACGCTAGAATTTTTCTAGTTTACATGAGCCGAGTTGCTTCATCAAAAACCGCGCTCATAATGGCTATTATCATTAAAGATAGAAAGAATACTATTTCATCAACACTTGATTTTCATCTAAAGTTTTTCTTTGAAACATTTAAAACAAAGAAAACAAAACAGCTATCGTTAAAAATTAATCGTCAGGTGTTTCGTCTCGAAAATAACAAGCCAAAAAGGTTTGCTGGCCTCTACATTCGAAGAATAACCAAACGAATTACATATGAAGTTGACTAGTCTTCATTTGAGGTTTCGCAAGGTGCTTTCGCCATTAAATATCAGCCATATAATAGCTGAGTACGAGTAAATAGAAACTTTCGACTGATCCACATAACTGACCCTGTGGTATTTCAGTAAATCATCTTCATGCTAAATAACGTTGAAATTGTTTAAAATCAAGCAAATTTAAGAATTTGGCGAAATCGCTGGGATAAAGAAAAATGATTTCAAGAAATTTCTGTATTGAAATTTATGCGATGAAAAAGTGTTACTCATTTAACTACCAAAAAGTACAGAAGATTATTGAAGCTTTTAACTCGGTCATGATATTTATATCCAATCTGTCGCGTGTGGCGACCGTGGAAGGTAATATGTTTTAGCTGTAGAAAGCCCAACTTCCTTTACAAGCGAGATGATGCTAATTTAGATGGCTATCTGTCCGTACCAGTAGTTATTAATTTCCAGCAGACTGAAATGAAAGCGAGAAGAGGCTTTATTCAGTGAGATTTAGTTATATCGAGGAATGTATGCCAAACTGTCATTGATTCACGTGGATAGTATAGATCACTTATTTTTAGAAAAAAAAAATAATAATAACAGTAAATCATCACTTTTTTCTTGAGCAACAATTTTTTTTAAAGATTTTTAGTTTATCGCTTCCAAATGTTGACCTTGGTGATATGGTTTTTGGAAATGTGACTTAACTTGTCTTCCGATAGTACGCAAACTTGAACATGCATGCCAACTGCCCACAAAACAGAAAATTGAGGTAAAAAAAAGTTACAAATGTTTTGCAACAAACTAATTTTTAAAGATCAATTGCAACCTCACCTAATATTTAGGCATCCACGTACCAGGTTACGGTTTGGAACGACAAGCCGATCGAAGAACAGGTGAACGTTGAATATTCACACCAAGACTTCAATACAAGAGAAATTCAAACAATTTATTAATGGCTTGGTTTGTGTCGAGTTTTACTGAAATTTGTGAACCCCATCTCCGATTGGTCGTTCGCCCATTGTTTGAGATCTGTTCCCTAATAGTTTTCACAACCCTGTGGTTTCTCCGAACAATTCACTAGCAATTAGCAAAAGCATTACAACATATAGCTCTGGCTAATGACCTAGATTCTAACGAGAAACTATTTTTTTGCTTGAATGTGGATCGATTTTATGTCATATATATTGATAGTATATTACATTTTTGTAAAACGGCAAAAATACAAGATGGGCCGGCTTTCAAACTTTTCATAAACTACGCCTGTACACGGGTTTTTCATTCTCGAATTGTTGCCAGGTCGTGCAGCTTTTTCCTCATTTGTAGAAACCGTTTATGACACAAAATTCACCCTACTCTGGTTTGTTGAACATAGCCTCTCAAAGATGAATATGTCCTCATGGGTCCTACCAAGCTTCTCTCTTGGTCCTACTGAAGTTTGGACAAACTCAGTTTAATCTCGTTTATGGCATCGCAGTGAGCCTTAACTCAGAAACGAAAGGAAGCTTACCTGAATTCTGAAGTATTAGCCTAAATCTTGCAATTACTGGAAAGTAATTAAACTCACAGAATAAAAGTTTGTCATATCCGTATTTGGGATCAGTTTGAGATTTCCAGTCGCAGGTGTAGGATATAGGAAAATGGTATTCAGGTAATTGTGAATATGTTTTTCATATTCAAAATTCGAATTAAGCACCTTTGAAAATTCCAAACAGGAAATTTTCAATGTTTTGCAATACTCAGTGAGCTTATTTTCTAAGCACCATGGGGTCTTCGTTGGCACTGCGTCCTAACAAAGACCTTGCTGTTAAATCGTCGTACTCTTACTCGTTTTACAAAATTAATGAGGTTGTATGCGTAGGCATATCATCAAGTGTTCTAAATATCAAGCCGGTGAACGTAAATCTAATTGGAGCGAATTAGCAAATTCTAGAAGCATTTATGAGTTAGTCGCGTTGATTGAAAGTTTGACCGCACCATGCAAACCTTGATTTCGATCAACTCTATCAAAATTTGTGGCGTTAATTATTATTAAATCAACACCGTTGAATACCAACCTTTCCATAAATGTGTCCTATTTGGCCCTAAGTCACTGAGTCAAGAGCAAATTCACTGTGTATACTAAAAGAACTCGTACAAAGATTCTGCGCAATCATCCATAATTAATATTATTTAAACAGGACATTGACCGCAATTATTACTAGGCCAGCTTTAATTTGCTCTTCTTTCGCTGTCCGGCAATAATCTTTCTTAGTTGTCTCGCAGAGAAATAAACATACTTTTCAATTTGCCCAGTGGTTGGAGAATGGCAGGTGGCTTAGTCATGTGCTTTGACGGAGGACTGTTTTAGTGTCAAAATAGTATTGAATTGCACACATTCCCTGCGATGAAAGATTGCGGAATAGGATGAAATAAACTTAACACTTCATTCTCACTGTCTTGTATATATTAATAAACATTTTTACCTACTTTTTATTTCAAAAACATCAAAAGAAAAGCTTCCTAATTTCCGACTGTAGTTATGAAGTCTACCTTTACAAATTAGTTTTTGGCATTATACTGTTTCACCACCCTAGTCTCTTGGCATTCTCGGCGCGGTCAATCCTGGACTCTACCGTGAGCTGTGACGTCACCGAGAGAGACTCGCCGAGAACTCTCGCCCGCTCTTTCCCGGACTTTGCGCGGACAATGGGTCAAGAGAGAACGCCTAGGGACTAGGCTGCTGTATTGTATTTTCTCGCGAAACGGAAGCTCTATTTCATACAATCTCGTCCCCAGAGCCTCCGTTACTTTTGTCCAGCGGATAGGACAACGGTTAGGGATCTCCGTCGCTGTACAAAAGGATCGCGGCCTCTGGGAACGAGATTGTATTTCATATTGGTCTCAATACGCATGCGTAGTATGATACCGTAAAGTGTCGCTTATAGGCAGGGGCAGGGGGTTTTAAGAGGGCTTGAAAAGGAGGGACTTTTATCCGAGGGAGCTTAGTATAATCGGAATAGATTTTTAGGACATACGGTTAAACCCCTTTAATACGGACACTGAAGGGGCCATAGGAAGTGTCCGTTTTCCGTTTTAAGGGGTGCCTGTATTAAGAGGGTCATGTTATTTAAGTAAAAAAAATCTTTTGTTCGAACAAAATACAGAAAGAATAAAAGCGAACATTAGCATTGTCAAATTAAACACCTCTAATCTTCACAAAGCCGTCATTCCGCGGACTAACTCCACGGAAACACTCAAAAATCACTCGTTTGATAAAAATAGTTTGCACAACATGCTATCAGGTGTACTGAAGCGCTGGGAACATCGACATGCTGTCAATTGAAGGTTTTTTTACCCGAAAAAGGAAAGGTCTGTTACCGCACACAGTTAATAGTGAAGTGTCCGCGTTAATTAGTGAGGTTGACTTTCAATGAGAATCTGTTGATTGGGCAAGAAACAAATGTCCGTTGTCCGTCCGCATTAACGGGTGTCCGTATTAAGCGGGTTGATCAAGTTAGGAAAAATTTAAGGGGTCTCCACGGGGATAAAGAACACGTCTCATTATTTGTAAGACCCTGAAGAAGGAAGGCCGTGCCTTCCGAAATATTGGTTAAAAGATAATATATTCCCGACTGTAAATCAGCCTTGCTTTTTTGTCTTATAATTTCACTGATTGCTGATTAGATCCTGTATTAGGATCCGGTCCTTCTTTTTTGTAAGCTGGTCCTTGCTTAAAAAATTGAATAAAGAACACTGTCCGTTATAAAAAGGTGTTCGTATTAACTGGGTGTCTGTAAAGCAAGGTCTGAAAGGGGGGTGGGGTGGGGGGTCCTGGTCCCGCATTCCCGTTACTTTTTCTCGTTAATGCCGTATCCCCCGCTTGTTAAAATCACTTTCCCGGATCCCGTATTTTTGTTTCCAAAAAAACATGCGTTAAAAAAGACTAATTTTGCTACAAAAGCTAACAAATTTGTTTAAGATTTAGATTGTCCCTCACGATGCCAAGGCCATTCCATAAAACAGATCACTTTTTGTATCTCAATACGACGAAATAGCACCATATAACCATAATAGTTAGCATCCCGTTTCCCTGGATAAGTGTCTCAAATTCACAGCTGGTGCTCTGATTGAAAAAAAAAATATCTTAGACCTCTTCTCTTTGTGATTTCCTCTAACGCCTTGAAGGTTTTGATCTGCTTAAGGAATCTCTGCAGCTCTTTGTTCGTTTCTTTGTGGATCGCTGTGTTACTTAATTCTGGCGCTAGCCTGTTTCAAGCACGGTTCAGACAGTGGATAGTGGCGCAAATAAAGCGGAGGAAAAAAAGCGGAAGAATGGAAGAAGGAGAGACGGGGGTTTCTTCCCCCCCCCCCCCCCCCCCCTCTCTGCCCCAACGCTCTTTTTCCTGCTCGCTTTTCTTTGCATCGTCCACGCTATCTGGACTCCTGGAACAGGCTTTTCTGGCGCTAGCAGACTCGGCTGTGGCTTAAGCCGGAAATAACGACAACATAACTATGAATGTTTCAAGGTAACCTGTGATCGGCGTTTTTTTTTGTTTAATAGAAGGAAAATTTTCTTTAACTGGTATGCTATTGCACCACGTGCACTTTCCTGGCATCTGGTTGAAGTGGGTCTTCTGTTCGTCCGTCTGTTCACCTCTGACACCTCTGTTCGCTACTTGAAAGTTTCAGTTAGACAGTCATTAACCAGATCACTATATATAGTTTGCTCAGTTGAAAGGAGACACACTGAACGCACGCCTTGTTGAGTCGCATTTGCCGCTAAAAAGTGTTCTTGAGTCGTCATGATTTCTCGAATTCCCGACAGACAGGGGAAAAAATCCCTCATCCTGTGCCCAAACTTTGGTGAACCCCGCTTTCTGGGTAGCACACAAATCCCGTTTCCCGCCGATATATTTTGCGTTTTCCCGAATCCCACACCTTATTTTGGTCAAATCCCGGATCCTGAAATTATCCTTCCAGACCCTGGTAAAGAGGGGTTCAAATTTTGCGGAAGGTTGAGGAAAAATTGGGCTGTGAAAACGAGTTGTTTGGCATAGGATTTGTATGACAGAAAATGTGAACACAGTCGGCTTGGAAGAACGCATTCTCGTCCCCAGTGAGGGGGGACGAGAATGGGAAGAACGCGGAGAGGAAGTGTGAATGCAGTCCGTTTGGCCAGCGGTGGTCTGAGAGCAACATGCGCACTCGTATGGCCACGTAGGATGTTTCCAAAATGGCGGAAGGCAGTGAGTCCCAACCAAACAACCCGCTATCAAGAAAACTAAACAAGATCCTAGAAACTAGACTAGACAATGACAAGGTAACAGTATTTCTCTATCCATCTGCGTTCTCTTGGTAGGAAAAAAGGGTTAATCGAGCAAAATTTGTTGTTATTCTGCAGGAAATGGTGGAGGCTCTGAAGGCTCTCTCGACATTTTTTGCTGACAATAGTTTACGATCTCGACGAAATTTACGTGGAAACATTGAAAAAAGAAGTTTAGCTATCAACGAGAGCTTCGAGATTGCATTCAGGGAAGTAAAGCAGGTAAGAGATAAGCATATTGTCTTATCATGTTTGAGTTTAAGCTAGTTTTAAAACTAATTAACTAATATAGTATTCTCTACTTTTAACTTACTGTTCTTTGCGTCTTGTAGCAACTCGATGATGTACATTCAGACATTGAAGAAATGAGCAGATGTTGCACAGAAATGACAAGCAGGCTTAAGGTGAGCTTCTATATCATGACGCTATAATGATAGTCCTTGACTTCCCTTTGAAGTTTGATGGGCACGATGCTGGAATAGTTGTATTTGGTATAAGTTGTGGTTGATCAAAACTGGCATATTACAGAACAGCCTAAGGTACCCTTGTTATATCAAAATGCAACTCTTCTCTCATCTTTGCAAATCTTTCTTGAAGTGGAAGTAAGAAGCAATGTTTGAATAACATTGATAGTTTTTGACTTCCATTTCCGTTGGAGATTTTGGAAACATTGTGTGACCATCAGATAGTTTTCTTGGTGTATACTATTACTGACCTTAGCTTTCAACCAATCGGCACACAAGAAATTACTTAGTTATTGTAAAACACAATATGGACACACAGGGTGTCCATTGAATTCATACTTATGCACTTGTTATGACTCTGGAATTCCCCAGGGATAGTGTACAAAAAACCTCTAGTAAGTTTTTGCTTTCTCTGTTGTGTTTTTGTTAGTCTGCAAGAGACCAGACATCAGACCTAATCAGCAAAACTACAAAACTTCAAAGTGAAAGGTAATGCATAGAAAATAATAATTTATTATTACCACTTTCTTGTGGTGTATTTACGGATTTAACCAAGGATGAATTGGACTCAACTAGGATTAAACCACAAACTCACACTATTGCAAGCACACTTTTTAATCATGAGCAGCCTGAAGGCATGGCCAATTACACAAACATGGGGGTTACAAACAGTAGACCAAAATATGTACAAATCCTAAATTTCTGTTCTTTTTGAAAGTATGTTTTAGTTTGTTTGTTTGGCTATTTTGTTTTTACTTAATGCTATTAAATAACGTAGACATGTTCCAAATTGGGACATCCATCCAGAGATTGATCAAAATGAGATCTTTGACTAAGGGCTCTTCTGTTTTAGCCAAAGAATTCAGATGAAAGAAACAGTGGCTGATGCTTTTATTTCAAGATTTCAATTAAAACCTCAAGAGACCCAGGCTCTGAAGGGAACAAGGAATGGACCCATGGCAGAGGTTTGTACATGTACATATTTGTAACTGTCAGAATGCTTTATTTTTGTACATACAGTAGAACCCCGATAACTCAAACTCAGACAACTCGAACTTCCTGCTAACTTGAACTGAGTCCAATTTCCCTTGGATTTTACCCCACTTTTCAGTCATTCTTACTCGGTTAACTCAAACTCGATTCCTTGCTAACTCGAACTAAATTTCCTTTCCCTTGATTAAAATTTCACTGAAAATTATCCCGATAACTCAAATTCTGGTTCTTGTTACTCCATCCATCTCACTGGCTTTTCTTGTTGTTTAATCAGTAAAAACACTAAATCCATTGCTGGTTAACACCACAGCAATTTTGATTTTAACTGGTGCAACAGACAGATCACTTTTTACCATAAAAAATGCCTAATCATATGTTACTGTTGAGAATAAGCTAAGCTTGCACTGCAGTGGCACTATACACTGGAGTGCTGAAAAATTAGTAACTATCAATTTTTAAGACTGAAAATTGAATTTTGCAATCGACCCCAATAACTCAAACCCTCCCTAACTCGAACTGTTTTTCGTTTCCCTTCAGAGTTTGAGTTACTGGGGTTCTACTGTTTATACTTCTTATTGTACTCCTGCGGTCATGTTTGGCAGTCTGCCAGTAAGCTGCAAGTTTCTCAGTGCCAGACAAATTAAATCTAAGGGTCCATAGCATTTTGAATTCATCAGGACAAAGACACTGATTCAGATTTAGTCACCTGGGCCAGGTTTTCCAAAGCTGGGCTAAAATGACCCAGGGTTAGTGCGAAATTGAAATTCAGAAATTAAAGCTCAAAAAGCAAATTTACCTTGATTCTTTTTGTGTAAAATTGGATGATTGGATTCTCTGAAGAGAATGGAGATTTCAAATTATCCAAGAAAACAAACCTGGATTAAAATTTAACCACAGGTTAGCCCTAGTCAGATTTTCGAACAACTGGGTCCTGGTTATTACTCTTGTCAACCCCATAATTTATTACATTTTTTTCAGAATTTCTTTGAAGCACTTGAAAGAGTAAAAGAAATTCACAATGACTGCAAAGTTCTGTTGAGGACAAAGCAACAAACAGCAGGGTGTGTACAGTAACAAAACCACTGAGTAACAGCCAGTAATAGCTATGGCCAACATATTAAAAAAAAAGTACTAGCAGATTATTGAGGCCATCCTTGGCTGTATAATCTGTATTGCATTAAAGGCCTTTCCACATTAATGAAATTAAAATAGGGAGTTGCTATAACTATTGTTTGCAGTGTCTGCTACATGAAGAGTGTTGTATTGATCAGATATTGCAATGTTGAGTGCAAGGCTAGATATTGTAGTGGAAAATACATTCCCCATGCTGATGGTATGTACCTGTACAGAAATGAAGAGATATACAGGCATATTGTTAGTGTCTGAAACACAGTGAGTTAAGTGACTGTGAACTTGCTGGAAAAACCATGTGCACTTCTACTATACAGTTGTAAACAAAGCTTTGTTTTTCATTTTTTTTCTCGGTTATTTTAATCAGCTTGCAGATTATGGAGGCAATGGCCTTACATCTTGAGTCAAGTTATGAGAAACTTTATAGATGGAGTCAAGGTGAGCCTGTTATTGCTCTGCTAGAACAACATTATAACTTTTTCCATGAAGCATTCATGTTGTTGAAGGTTTCCACAACTGTTTATAGAAGTTCCGCATAACAGTATTTGTAAAATTTAATACACTGTGTCCTCTCTCCTGCATTAACAGTGATTTTGTTACAAATAGTTATGGTGAGTCCTGCTGAGTCCTGGGACTTATCTTGTGAAAAATCATGAGTCCCAATCCAGAATGAATACGTCCCAGTTCAAAAAAACAAGGAATCCTAAATTGAAAGTACTTGGGCCTTTACAGTATATGTAACCAGACAGTTAATCTTGAGACAGACGCCAAATCTGTTTTAAAAATTGCAGTTTAATGAAATTAAAATATAGTCCTTCTGTATATTTAAAGCACAAAAATTAAAAAGACAAAAATAAATATGCATCTTTAAACAACAGCCACAGAAATCATACATTGATCAATCTGTTCTTTGTGTTCTACGGGAAGCATGCCATGAATAATTATTTTGCGTCTTTGGGGATTTTTATGCCCCTTGGGCGCAGGACCCAAAGGTAACAAAATCACTGTATTAACATGTACAATAAATTAATTTTCAGATGAATGTAGAAGCTTAACAGGAGACCTTCCAGATATTTCAAACTTGCTAAGCAGAGGAATGGCTGCCTTACAGGACAGACCTGTGTTATTCAAGTAGGTAGCTAACTAATGAAATAAATATTATTTTAATAGGCAAAGAAATAAATAGTTCATGAGTTAAAGAGCTGTTTTTTCTGAAATAACTGTGAGTTTTTGGGTCTCAGTACACTGTAGTTCTTTTTGCAGCTTTTCTTTTAGTCTGGTTTATCTAGTGAAGGTCATACGTACCTTCTACGCTTTCAATATTTTTTAAAAGAACATTATATGTAATAATTAGCTTATTTAAATATTTATGCACTACCTTCTTAGGTATACCTTAGATGAATATGGTACTGCTAGAAGAACAGCTGTGGTTAGATGTTTTATAGATGCACTCACAAGAGGAGGTAAGTACACTGTACAGCATACATCCCTGACTACACACGGTTTCCAAAGCCTTATGGGTTGTATCCTTCCCAGGATGCAGTGCAGGTCCCAACATTGTTGGGAGTTGATGCATCAGTTTGCACGCCACTGCCAGCACGTATGTAACAACTTCCAACATTGCTCATTGTTGGCCTAACAAAGTTCGGAGTTGTTGCATCCATTTGCACACAGCTTAGCGTAAACAATCTCTTTTGTCAGAGGCAAAAAAGCATAGTAGCTGGCCACGAAAGTGAGCTCTATTTATTGGTCGCAGTTTTACGATGCTGAATTTGTAATTATTTTCAGGGTCGACTTCTTGTGAAATACATGTAATACTGTTCATTGAATTTTCATGAGGATATTAAAGGATTAAAAACTGTGCATTTTTTTCTTTTTCTTGTTCTAGGTCCAGGAGGAACACCCCGACCAATTGAATTACATTCTCATGATCCAGTTAGGTAAGAAAATGTTGTTATCTTCAAATTACATAAAAACTGAAGCAGATGCGTATTCATTCTTACACTATTAGAGACCTTCAGATTCTAAGATGAAGACGGCTATGAGGGTGACAGTTTCTCAGTAGATACTAAGCAGTGAGCGCTCGTGAACCTGCATCATTTTGGCGGGAAACGTGATAGCTGTCGTCATTCTGCTAAGAGTTTATCATTTTTTTGCTCGGGTGATGGCTTAACCTCCTTAAATGGAAATCAGAGATGCCAACCTCTGGAGACCTAAAAGCGGGAGACTGTCTTTTTTTACTTTCCCCCGGAATTTCAACGAACCCCTCCCCCCCCGAAAAATTGACCCAGCCCCCAATGAGAATGACTTAGGACAATATATGACGTCTTACATGATGTACATACTATCAAAATTCGAATGCTAGAAATAATCTTTGTCAATGACAAAAATGCCCCAGAAACCGTACTGCGAATAAGAAAAATTCAAGTTTTGAGCTAAAAATGGGCTAAATCTCAAACTAAGTCTGTTGTCTTTTTACTAAGTATTCAATATTTATAGTGGACGTAAAAAGCGGGAGATTTATGTACCAAAGCGGGAGAGCGGGAGACGAGGCAAAAAAGCGTAAGTCTCCCGCCAAAAGCGGGAGAGAGTTGGCATCACTGGGAAATAACCGTGCAAAACTTTTACAATGAAGCTTTCGGAGTGTGAATTTTTTGAGAATACGCAAAATACTTAAGGTTAAATCTCGTCCTTGCCCTTTTCCTCAAATCAAATCAAATCTTTCTTATTCAATTTCGTTCCATATTGCGATCTTGTAGTCGAAGAGAGACGGCTGCAGTTTCAGCAAAATTTCCTACTAAATCACACCTATTTTAAATCGCATCGTCCATATTCTCAATAACAATCATCATTTCTGTTCTAAATCGTACCATTTTTGTTCTACATCGCATCATTTTGGTTTCAAATACAAAATGAGATATACTGAAAAGCCTTTCTGTTTCCACTTTTTCACCAAATCGGCTACTAGGTCAACAAAACATTGGTACTGACTGAATTCTGCAATTTTAAAATTGCTGTAATAAAATGGTTATTGAACTTCGTGTCGTTCAAATTTGGTCTGAAATCATACTTGTGATTTCAAATCGAGCTCGCGCTGCGCGCTTGTCCAATTTTAAAACCACGCGCATGATTTCCGACCACATTACACTCCACTCAGTTCAACTGCCAGTAAATAAAAATACACCTGCCAAGTGTCACGCCTAAGGCGTGATTGTCACTCCTGTGGATCGAAAACTTCGATCTCACCCTTACTCACGCCTGTGTTCCAATTTGTCACGCCTGGTAGAAAAAAACTGACACATTTTGAAAAATATATTAATTATTTAAAGAAACTGGAACCAATGAGAGAAAAGAAAAGGCCATGTGAATGATCGACTTTCTTTGAATAGACATCTGTCTATGGCTACAATCCCGCTCTGTTTTGAATTCTTTTGGTGTCGTGTTGATGTCTTGCAGAGTTAATTTTCACGTAGTACGATGAGCATTGCAGTATTCTGCTTGCAGAATTTAATATGTCTACATTATTATTTTGCTGATCAGGTCTTTATAGATCCTACGTTCTTCGGCATATTCGTTTGCGGTCCTTTGCAGTCCCTTTTTTAATGTTTGTAAAACTGTCACGCCTATAGCGGAAAAAAGCTGGCAGGTATATAAAAATGATTTCGCTTGGTAAAATAAGTGACATTCCGCCGGCTGTCAAGGTCCTGCGCTGCTTTGCAAGGGAGAATTTGTGAGAGCTGCTAAAGTTTTGTCTGATGGCATGTTTAATACCAACAAATAGCTCCTTACAGCACAAGTGACGTGTGTTTCTCGGCTTATTTCTTTTATTTTAGATATGTAGGAGACATGTTAGCATGGCTTCATCAAGCTATAGCATCAGAAAAGGAACTATTACACAGTCTACTTAGACATTCAACATCAAGTATGTGCGAACGACTTTACTTCTTTAAAACTGATTTGTTATTGAAGTTACTTAGCAAAACTTATCTTTCACAGCTGACGAACAAACACAGAAAGAAATCCTTAGTCACATAACAGAAGGTGTATGTAGACCATTTAAGGTAGGTACTGACCGGCATTTTTTTGTGCTAGGCCCGAGAAGTTCGAAGTTTAACCCAGACGGCTTTCGATTTGTGTTCCATCCCCCCTCCAACAGCCCCCCCCCCCCCTCCCCCATAAACGACCAGATTCCTGCCACCTCACCTAGTTATCGGAACCCTTTGAAAAACTCTTTTTCTACCGTCCTTATGTTTTTTTTGTGGGGAAGCAGCTTCCCACTAGTTATCTGTCGAGGACAGTCTCCATAAAGCCTAAAGAGTGGGCAAGGGGAGAATCAGAATAAAAGTGAATCCCAACCACTCAGTTCCGGTTCATTTAATTTACGTGCGCTTATCAGTGGTGTACATGTTGTGACCATGAACAGCTACTGAAGTTCATTAAGGCCGTAACAAGTTCGCTTTGTAACTTGCTAGGTAACTTTAGAAAAAAGCAGAAACAGCTCTAACTTGATATTACTTTAGGTCACTTTGTAAAGGGCGGCATAAACCGCTCCTTGAACCGTGAAAAATCGTCTCCCCCCATTCTCCTCACGGCGTTGTCGCAGCTCCTCTACCAAAACTCTGTTCGCGCTTACGATCCCGCCGGCTTCGCAGTCTAGTCTTTAGTAAATGACATGAAGGATTTCGTGAAAGAAGTTCTGTTTTCATTTCATCGGTTAGCTTCGGTTCAAAGTGATTGTTTTAGTAACATTAGTGTTTCCGCTATGCTTTAGGTACGAGTGGAACAGGTTGTCGTTTCAGAGCCAGGAGCAGTGATGCTGTTTAGCCTGGCGAATATTCTTAAGTTTTACGGTACAACAGTAGGGTAAGGCCTTCGTCAAAGTAACTTTAGAAAGTCTGCATTTGCTGAAGTTACGTATAGTTAGCCTTTTCCTTAGTGAACAAGTTACATTCACAAGATCACATAAGATCCATTACCAGCTTGGCAACAAGGTGCATAAGAGTCTTAGGGCGCTTTCCATTTGTCAGAACTGCCCGGCCAGGACATTCCCTTCGTAATGAGAATTTTATTTTTAATCAAAGCTATTCAGCCAGATCAGTCAAATCCTAAATAGTATGCAGGAAGGAAATCGTTTTTCATAAAAAACTCTTGGAAAAAGCCTATTTCATTTTCAAAATGACCGCTGCGGCCATGGTCCGGCCGCCTAGATCTGACTTTTGGAAAGCGCCCTTAGTTAGCAAGCTATCTTGACACTTTCAAAATGACAGATTGCGTTAATGAAAACCTTTACGTTTGACTTACGTTATCACAAACGATTAAATCTTTTCAACTTTGCGCCTCTTACCTAACACTTTGGTCGTTCTACGGCTAACGGTTAACTTCCCTGACAAATTGTTGATCGACTAGGCTCATATGAAGAAGCTTTAACTTGCATGATTCACTGTCCAAATTTGGCCTGGTATTTTTCTGAGTAGCGTATATGACATTGTTTTCTCGCCGTTCTTTGTTTTTCTGACAGGAGTCTTATAAGTGACGAGTCGGCGGTTACAGTTACCATTTTAGACATGAATGCCCTGGCTCTAAAGATGTTCTTCAATAGTCTTAACTGTCATGCAAGTAAACTGCTAGAAAAGGTGAGTTGTAATATGCAGGTTCACTGAGCTACATGTATACTTTGACATAACTTCAATGCCACCCAACGTATTGACTATACCTTGATTAGTATTAGGCTTGTTTGTCATGTGAAGTTCCACGTTTGACCAGGGCTATGATAACGGGCCCTATTGAATTGCAGTCTACATTATCTTGATGTACTTTATTTTCTTTTTTATTGCTTAGATTGAACTACCTCCACCGGATCTTAGTCCAACAGAATCATTGAAAGAGACCATGAGTTTACTAAAAGACGTGCTTACATCTCACGATGCTTCTGTTATCCCGCTGGATGCCAGACAGGCAGATTATTCCCGTGTAAGCTTTTTGCTTATCATGATATTTCTTCTACCATGCTGTGTAGGAGTCATGAAATTTATCAAAATTCTAACAGTGGGAACTGCCACCAAACTGAGTGGAACAAAAAAATTACTGCTCAAAGCATTAAAATAAGGTATAAATAACCCAACAAATACAAAAGAAGTCACAGTTGGACTGAACTTGAAGAAGAGTGAAACGAATTGCGATTGAGGCTTTTGAAAACTTGTTAGCATAACAAGTTTTCAAAGCTCATTTTTGTTGTTTGCAAAGTTTGCTTTAATGCTTTTGAAGCTCTGATCTTGTTATTCGCTAGTAATTTCTCAAGTTCCCCAGTGAGTAAGGAAGTTTATTATATAAACACCAATGAAATACCAGGTGAGCTTTCGCGCGAAAACTTGATATCTTCACATGTGAAAATAACATATTATCTTCACATGTGAAAATATCACCTTTGCAATGGCTACATAATAAATCGCGCCTTTCACACCAAAAAACTATTAAAGTGAAATGGTTTGGTGTTTCATTGGGTTTTTTTTATAATAAAAAGAACATTACATGGCCGCTTGGAGATACGAAATTTTTCTTCTCTTGTTGAAAAAATATTTCAACACTCGAAGAGAAATTTCGTATCTCCGCGCGGCCATGTAATATCCACTATGTAATTGGCATTATTACCAAAATGAACCAGACAGCCGTGACACAGAAGAAAAAAGAACAGGCCCCAATTGTTCGAAAGTTAGATAGCGTCGGCCACCGGATAATTCTCTATCCAGTGGATAGTGCAATTGGTTTCCCTAATACTTATCCACTGGATAGCGCTCTACAGCTTTTGACCAATTAAGGCCAGTATAGCGTATACTTACCTTAGAAAACAGCCGCCTTTTCCCGACGCCCTCGCGGCCTAATTCCCTTTCCTAAACGGTCAGCACTTTTTAACACCTGTCGATAGGCCTTTGGACACCTTATGAAGTTTACACAACGTAGTATTTCTTATCGTTTTGGATTAGCCGGTTAAGCACTGCGTTTTACAGATCAGGGTTAAGCACTACCTTTACTGATTAGGGTTAAGCACTTCCTTTACTGATTAGGGTTAAGCACTGGTTAGCATCAACCCCAACCCAGAAAAGGAACCTATGTGTACTTTAATCTACCTTGTGTAAACTTCATAAGGCGTCTAAGGGCCTTTCGACGGATGTTAACGAGTGCTGACCTTCCTAAACGATTGTTGCCATTTTTAGCGGCCGATGCCACTATTGGTAACCAGGCCTTTAGTCAAGATAGTCTTAGAAAGAACGACGTTGAAGCCAAAGTTGAATTTACGTCCAAAGTTATGGAAAGGATTAGGGTCACCTGTTATTCAGTTTAAAAAAAAAGTTTGCTTGTTTATGTACTTAAATTTTTCGGAATTAAATTCGGGTCGGGTCGGTGTGGTAGTGTAGTGGTAAGGGAGAGAGATTAGGATCCGAAAGATCCGTGTTCGACACAAAAGAGAAACAACCTCAATAACAGGTAAGAAATTGTCTAAGTACTGTCTTAAAATGGCTGCGACCGTTTACGAAAGGGACAGCGCTTCTACTGGTTTTCCCGCGAAATGACGTCTGAGAAACAAGCGCAGAAATTCCATTCTGATAACGTGTCAGTACCCAGATCTGGCTAGTGCTTCTGATTGGTCGTCCCACGCGGGAAATGTGCTTCAACCAATTGGAAGCACTACCCCTCACGTCATCAGTATGAAATTTCTGCGCCCGTCCCTCCGATGTAATTTCGCGGGGTAACCAGCGGTGGCGTCACGAAAGGTGGTGTCGCCACTATAAGTTTTCAATTTTTTTTTCTTTGCTCCTCCAGATCATCTCTTGTCTTGTGGATCCACTTTTGCAGATGTGTTCGATGTCCGCGAGCCACTTAAACGCGTCCGATATGGCTGCCTATATGATAAATTGCATTCATCAGATTCAGAGTACTCTAGCGGTTTACGAATTCACTGATAAACACATCGAAATGCTGGCGGGACAGGTGGGAAGTTCGAACTACATACTGCGTTGTTTAGACCACATAAGATGGCAAGATTTTATTGAGAACACACGTGGGAGATCGTTCTCGAACGTATTGAGTGTAAAAACTCAGTAGTCCAGAAGTAATGATTTCTCATCACCTTCAGAGTATTTACTCAAAAAAGAAAAGAAAAACAAATACAAAATGTTGAAAAGAAAAAATAATGGCAGTAAAGTTACTCACCCTTGCTCGTGTTGTGTATGTTTTTATGGCGTCTTTTTCATGATCCACCATGGGAAATTGTTATCAACTTGATAAGTAAAATGTTTTAAAGATGGCCCGGTCAAACTTGTGAGGTAGTCACTTGCATTATTCATCAAATAAAAGGGCGTGTTTGGTGTTCTCCAAGCCGGAAAATATGCTAGTTGATTCTCGATCCGCAGGCGAGTGAATTTGGCATTCGTCGTGTCTGAAATTCTTGTCTCCATGTTTGATATGTGCTGAAACACCATTTCTCCTGTTTGTCTTACTTCTCACTATTGCCGTGTGTTTTTTTCTCAGACGGAAGCGCATCTCGACACTTTAATAAGCGAACAAGCATCATTTATTCTTGCTCGGTCTGGTGTCGGCAGTCTTTATACAGTCTATCAAGAGAATCGCAATCAAAAGGTTTGTAAGTGATGAACCATTGAATTTTCTTGTTCGGTCTGATCCTTTTTACACCCGACAGAAATTTCCAAGGTCAATCAAAGAAAGACTATCGTCAACTCGTGGGTACGTTGTTTAGAAAATAGTGAAATTGGCAAAAAATACTGTTCTTGTAATAATTAACCCACTGTTTGTTTATACACCGGTAGTTATATTCGTTTCATTCGCAAGGGGACCGGGGGAGGACTGGATTGTAGATCCGGGTATTTTAAGAAAGATGATAGGTTAGTTCCCCACGTCACGCCGTCGAAGCGTAAGGAGAATGATGAGCATATATTTTAGACATTAACTTTGAATATTGTGGTGTTACTACTGACGCTATTGTTAATACTCAGACTTGACGAGAAGATGAGCATTTGCTCTTGGCCCCGCAAGATCACGGGGCAAATACAAATTCTAGCTTGTGGAAAGTGATCTGAAAGTGAGAAAATGTCATGCCATGCTACATGCATAAAAGAAAATAATCCTTGCAACAGGAAGGGACCAAGAAACGGTCTATTGGGGAAAAAAGGAATCAAGTTTATTCCCAAGCAAAACACTCATGATTTGCTCGTTGGCACTCTATCGATAGGTATACCTAGTTATAAATGTGAACACAGTAAAATCTTTACAGTTTAATCTGTTTGGAGCTATGGTGACCAAGTTTTTAAAATATCCAAAAATGATCGAGCTCACACAGAGGTCAAGTTGTAGTCTGATGAATGCATCAGCAGGATGAGCAGTGATAATGTCTTCTATAGCTGAAATATTTTCCATAGAGTAAAAAATCCAGTTGCTAACTTCCTTAGTAGCAAAAAGTTCATGGAAGTAAAATTGTCTGCTCTGATCTCTTTCTTTTTTGCCCATTGTTGTTTATCTTTTTTGTGTGATTTGGGTTCTCCTTCTTTTCTCTAATAAATACCTGTTAACTCTCTGACATGTTCAGGATTGTTTTGTTTTCTTTTAAAAAATGCCTTTTTATTCAGCTCTCTCACATGAGTGGGGTTCAATGCCTTTTGTTTCTTAAATGTCTGTCTTTGGGATTCTCCTATTTTGTCATTGTCTGTGGCCTTTTTCTCTTTATCTCTGTATTCCTTACTTGCTCTGTATTCCATTCTCGCTTGCGAGCTCTTTCCTTTTGTTTAGATAAGGTATTCACCACTGTTTCATCTCCAGTTGCCTGTGCAAACTGACTGGTACAACTTACATTGATTTCTACCATCTGTTGGTTATAGGGAATTGTTGATACATAGTGTCCAATATTTATTACAGTTGGTTCATGTCCTGGTATAGGTACTGGACTAATAACAGTACATGGTGTAAACCCTTGGTTAGATTCTACTATATTGATTGTCATATGGAATGCATCAGCTATTGCTTGTATTACAAGTGCATCAGCCCATGTTCCTTGCTGTGACATATTTGCTAAATAGCTTGCCCATGAATCCTCTGTATTACTTTCAATGAATCTTTCAGGGTTATTTCTCATATAATTAACACCAACAATACGAATATTCATATGGTAGCTTGATTCACCATAGAGTTGATGTGATATTACTCTGAAAAAGCAGTCCCCTGCACCACCAACATCTAATATTGACAAGGCATGTTGAGCTAACCTAGATTGCAGCAACATAATAAGCATTGACAGGACCTGGGTTTAACTCAATGTCACCTGAAGTAAATATCTTTGCTTTGGAAACACAATACTTTTCTTGCTGTTTATTGGACTTTCTTAAAAAAATAGTTATTTTGGTCACTACAGTCTACAACACGAATCGATTTATTTGCATTTTTAGGTTTTTTAGTTCTCGTTCTTACAATATAAATAAGCTTATTATTAGTCCAACAAAGGTAAGTTGAAAGAGTCCTTTTTCTCACAGGGCTACTTTTACACAATCTAGTCGCAACGTACCTTCGAAAATCAATCGACAGAAAGCTTCTCATTGCAGAAGAATGCGGTGTATTATACATAATATAATGCTTAATACATCTTCTACATGACTCACTTTTCTTGAACACCTTGATGACTTTCTTACATTGCAACCTTGATGGTTCTCTGTCACGGCGGGTAACTCCATATTTAGAAGTTAACTTTGATTTAGTTTTTGATCGTTCCGATTTACCTGATTCATTGAAGCTTAACTCCTCCAACCGTTGTTTCTCGTCTTGGTTAGACACGCAAGTTCTTCGGTTAAGCATCTTCAAAGCATACATCGTACTTTCAGTCGTCAGGTTGTTCAATAACAAAATCTGTTTTCGCTCATATAAGGATAAACGCTCATTTGGTTCATACAGGTTCTCAAAGAATAGCATAGCATGACATTTTCTCGCTCTAAGATCACTCTCCAGCACGCTGGAATTTGTATACCCCCGTGATCTTGGGGAGTCGACGAGCAAATGCTCATCTTCTCGTCAAGTTTAACGCCTGGACGAGTCAAAGGCTCTTGAAATCCAATCCCCGAGTGAGCCATCGTATTGACTTGAAAGACTCCCGCGTGTCTTAAACTTACTAAGACGCCCAACCGTGCGTGGAAAATTCGCAACGAAGAAAACTCTGAGCAGCCCACGCGGCGATCGAAGTGCGCGTTTCTTCGGAAACGATAGGTCTTCGCACTCTCGAGTTCGAACCCGATTAATTACGATTAATTACGAAACCGTTTACTACGAGTGAGCGAGTGACTCATTTGCATATCCATGTCCATGCAATAACTCGTGGTACGCTCGCGCGTACCCACGAGTTAAAAATGAAAAAAGAAAACCAAATTACATTTTTTGAAATGCTAAAAAGCAGATTGTTCCATAGGAAAATACTAATTACAGTCAAACCTCTTTAATACGGACACCAAAGGGACAGAACCAATCGTCTGCTTTAAAGAGGTGTCCGTATTGTGGAGATAGGGAATGTATGATTTTTGGCATTTCTGGGACCAAACGAACTGTCCGTAAGAGAGAGGTGTCCGTAGGGAGAGGTTAGACTGTAGTTTGGTCGAACGTTAGAAGAGAACTGCTAAAGGGAATTCATGCCAATGGTAACACCAAAGGATTTTATCCACATACCGTATATATTTATCCACATATCCACATTTGAGGGGGAGCTGAATAGAGACGGGGGGGGGGGGCTTATTTTAGCAAAGACGATTGTATCTGTTTTCCATAAAGAACTGGATTACAAAGTGGAAAGGCTCAAGTACAAGAGGTTGGGGGGTCATGCAGCCGAGGATCAAAATCAAATCCGAACTTCCAGTTGGTGAATTAACCAGAGAGAGGGGCTTATTAACTTTCTTCCCCTAAAAAGGGGAGGCTTATTAAAGGGAGGGGACTTAATTGAGAAGGGTGGGGGGGAGGGGGGCTTGATAGAGAATTTACGGTACTCAAAAAGTTCAAAAGTTTGAACAATCTTCTATGACTCCCTTGGAGTGTAAGGACCTGTTCACTTGGAGGTGGGGGACCCCAGATTGGTAAAGTAACCCGCACTGGTAGGGTAAAAATAATTTGCGTTTAATGGCCGCTAAGCACGTACATGTAATTGCAGTAACGTTCCCATAGAAAAAAAAAGAGAGAATTGAAAAATGCTAAATAGGGATAAATTTAGCTCGCTCACTACAATCAGGGATCTGGTCTGGACGAAAGACTGAAGCACAAAACATTTTTACAGGCATTAAGAAAGTATTTGATTGGAAGCAAAATTCTGTCCAACAAAGTGACCGAAGACGCGTAAATAGTACATTAATCTGTCTTCTCTTTCATCGCGTGTTAGGTGGCTCTCGCATCTCTACATGGTATGGATTCACAAAGCGTCAAGGACGCAATGGTAAGAATACTAGCTAAAGATTAAGAAACAATCAGTGCAGTTATACAGCATACCCTGAGTGTCTTTGTTAAACATTATCAGTGTTTCTGTAGCAGGTAGCTTATATTCATTATACCGTAAACTACAGCTTAAAAGCCCCACCCCCCTCTCCACTTATAAGTCCCCCAGTTATAGGCTTGTCCACTGTAAACAAAAAAAATACATCTGATTATAAGCCTCCCGCCCCACTTATAAGCCCCCTGGTTATAGGATAATTTACGTGTAAACAAAAAATACATCCGATTTTAAGCCCCCTCTAGCTATTATTTTTAGTTATTGAGATGAATTCAAATTACAAAAGAACTGGAATCAATCCTACACATCACGAATATTTTTCGAGCTAGTTGAAATGACTTTTGTGCTAGTTCATGCTAGCTACAGCTTGCCCGAATGATAAGCTGTAAGAAAACTGCGTGAAAGGGAATTGTTTCGAACAATCAAGACGATGGGGATGAATGGGAGGCGGTCAGATTTGGATTTGAACTTTCTGGAGATTGGAGAAACCAAGTGCTAAAAACATCCCGATCCAATTGTAGCTTCCTTTATTAAGTTTTTCGTTCTTCTAAATGTTTTACCTTCATCGTAGGCCAAGTTCGACAAATATCTCTCTTCTCCGGACAGTTTAATTATGCCTCAGTGCAATCTCTTGAGAACGACCCGTTTAAGGTAAGTTAAACTACAGGCGGCCCAAACTCACGTTGCGAGGGAAGAGTGTAATGTAATTTACATACCATGAGGTGACGCGCCGGTCTCGCGTTACAGGCGACCGTTGAAAATATAAGAGACTTTGTATGAGAAATATATTATTATAACATAGCGCGCGTGCTTGCCCTATATAAGTCCTATTGAGCCGCTATGAACAAAATCTTTATTTACGCACGGGCGTGCGTAAATAAAGATTTTGTTCATAGATGACGTAAGCATTTGTTTTTTAACCTGGCTACAAAGTTGTCGTCTTTTAAGCTGCAGTGCAGTTTTCCTTCTCTTTAAAATATGGAAGAAACCAGCGAAGAACTGCCTAATTTTTCAATCGGCATTGTCCTTTTACGTCCTGATCCAAGAGCGGCTTTATTTTTGCAAACAAAATTCTCGCAAGTTGTGCGTTTCGCAAATTTGTCGGAAGACCATCTGCAGCAAATTTTGGCCGAGAGACATTCACTGGGAACAGAAAAGACAGCAATTGGTCATTTAAAACAATTAAAGGTAAAATTTACGTTTTTACTGTTGTTTTTAAATTTGTTATGCACTTTTGTTATCGCCGAACAATCCGACTAAATCAGGAAAATTTCTCTTGCAATAACAAGACAAATTACACAAGAAGACATAGTAATTTTTTTGCTCATAAAAACAACTGCTGGCAGGTCTTCTCAAGTAGCCGTAATGACAAGCCATTGTCGTAAATGAATGTAAAGTAGAATGACAGTCGTCTTCGCCAAAAATACAAGTTTTCTGGATTTCGACGAGCAAAACATAAACATCCTCTCAGCGCCGGATCCAAACCATGCTCCACGACGTGTTACGAACATGCGAGTATTTTAACTTTAGGTGGACTTTAAGACACTTTTGTCTTTGTTTCTACTTAGTTTCAATTGATCGTTAACGAATAAATAAGCAAATTTTCGTTCTCAGTTTTGCAGAAAGAATTTTCTTTCAAACTAGGCGATTGTGGCGTGTTTGTAACCAGCCAGTAGAAGCGTTTGTTTTTCTGTGGCGCGCGTTACAAGAATTTTACAGTTAATCAAAGAGCAAGCATTTTTGTCAGCTATGTTATAAAAGAATTTGCTCATGCTTTTAGCTGTGCGTATATCGAGTTATGGATGCACTTAGGAAGTTTGGAGAGCACTCAAGAAGCTAGAGTTGCACTCGGCTATCGCCTCGTGCAACTCTTACGCATCTTTCGTGCGCTCCAAACTTCCTGCGTGCATCCATAAGTCGATATACGCACGCTAAGCATGAACAAATTCTTAACTGAGACCTGCAAACGCTAAATAACGCTAAACCTTACTTTTAGAAGGGAGTAATAAAGCCAAAAAGCCAGTAAAACGACAAACAGACACCAAAACGCAGTGGAATACATTGCAGGTAAGTCTTTTTTATTCATTTCATTTAAGAAAAAGTAAGGTTTAGCGTTATTTAGCGTTTGCAGGTCTCAGTAATATATTTCTCATACAAAGTCTTATATTTTCAACGGTCGCCTGTAACGCGACACCGGCGCGTCACCTCATGGTATGTAAATTACATTACACTCTTCCCTCGCAACGTGAGTTTGGGCCGCCTGTGAATTAACTGAAGAAAATTGTGCACGAGAGTTACGAAGGTGTAAGCCATAGAAAATAGGCGTAATGTAAACGCAGCCCAGATCGAAGTGTCTACTTTTTATAATCCTTGAAAATCTAATTGGGTTTTAAGTATTTGCTTATTTAGTTTTTATGAAGAAGTGAAATTCATTACTTCATAAGCTACAGATTAATTCAATAAAAACTGTTAAAAGAACGGATTAAATGGTATCAATCTCTCTGGGCAACGATTTATGGGATCTTTGGGTGGACAAACGTTTGTTATGATTGCTCGATGGGCAACCAGAAAAACACACGCCTTTGAAAGATTTTCACTGTCGGTTAAAATCTGAGTCACTTTTCGCGGACCTTAATCAAATGTTTTCAGGACTTTTTCCCTCGCTCTGCTAGAGAAAGCTCTCCCTCATTTTTTTCACTCAAAAAGCGAAGACAGTCTTCGGTATAGCATGACCTAGAGTGATACGAACTTCTGCAAATTACCAATCCACATTCACGTGACAATATAACCTCTCCTAAAAGAGAGTCATTCAAAGGACAATTTTTTTTCTCTGCTTAAACCTGTTATCTTTGGTTTCTTTCCCCTAGCAAATCGCTCACGGCTCGTTTAAAATTTTTGGATTAGTAACCTGAAAACCTTTGCGCACTACAGAATGTCTTTCAGCTATTTTATTCTGCAAAAGTCCGTTTTTTTCATCTCAGCGAAATTGGAAATGCTTTGTCATTCGAAAATGTCCTCTCAAATCTTCGCTCGTCAAGTGAAATAATTTCCCTAGCAGAGCGTGGGGAAAGGAAAAACTATTAATAAAACAAAAAATATATATATATAAATCAATCTTTATTCAGGAAGCCTACTTCACTTATTAGTGTTTTACAATAGGGTCCACGAAAACTTAGGTTTCAACCTACAGAAGAAACAAAATTACTTGTCGAGGGCGCGTCAGTGTTATTGGGGACTGCTGTAATAACCACACAAACGATCCCTGAAATCAGATCTAATAGACTCTACTAACTATGGTATGCTCAAAGGCTGTAACCATTCTCCCTTTAGTGGCAAATTACATGCAGGAGTGTTAAGACAAAATATAGCATATCCCTCATTTTCAGTGTTTCGTTACAGAGATACAGTCCACAAGCGAGCGGTGGATGTTGTGTGCGCGACGTACAGAACTCTATATGAGGCCATCGTGGACGAAAAAAATAAATACCTGGATGTGAAAACGCTAGTTCCTCGTACCCCGGATCAAGTGACGTCATTGCTGACGTAGCAAATGGGATGCTTGTAAATAATATCTTAACTGTTTCTTTGCCAGGAAGATTCCAAATTAAAATGTCTTGTAAAGACAACTTATTTGAACAGGTTAAATATAAAAGTTACATTTAAAATCTGTTATTAGCCCTTTCACTCCGAATTACGTTTTCTAAATTCTGAACAATAAATACGAAAAAAATTACGTTTTTAGGGAGGAAATGATAACATGAAACCAAACAACCAAAATAGGCGAAATTCCCGTGACAGACTCTGTACTTCGTAACTCTGGGAACAAACTTTGTTTCTAGTTTTTATAGGAAGCATCTCATAACTGATATTTGACGACAATCAATATAACTGGCGACAGGGTAGATGAACTTATTTAATCTTCCGCACGGTGTCAAAATTTTCACATCCAACTGTAAAATCTTCAAACTTTTTCTGGTCCTTCGTATCAGGTAATTTTTTTTTAAGTTGTGTTGATTTTGATGACTTAATTTAGGGCAAAGACGGAGAAAGGAAATCGATAGTATGATATTACAAAAGAACGTTCTTGCGCTTTTACGGTGTAAAGGAATAAACAAATGTCTTAAAGTGTAATCAGAAACAGTAGGTTGCACTAAAAATAAACTGAATGTTTTAGCAAATGGATTTTTTATTGTTTTGTGTGTTTGTGATATGTTGAAAACAACTAACTAGTAGTAGTTTTAAATAGCGAGAGTTAATGCAGTTACTAAACTCAGATGGCTAGTCTTCTCTGCATTCAAGCTCGGTCGTGTATGGCCTCTTACAAAATGACGTGACTGGTTAATCGGGGTAACCGGTCATTTCGCCCCCTTTTTTCGAGTCATTTAGCGCCCTCCAAATATAACATTCCTTGTTCTATAAGCCTTAAAGCAAAACAAACGCGCTACAAATGTGATATTTCTCGTTCTTTAAGCCATAAACCAAAACAAGCTCGCTTCAAATGTAATATTCCCCGTTCTGAAATAGGGGGCGAAGTGATCGGGGCGAAATGACTTGGAGGCGAAGTGATCGTAAAGCGTTAATCGGTTGGTTTCGCATATTTATTTCTTCACGTTTGATAGAGTTGGTTGCCCACGTTTACCACCTTTCAGTACACGAAAGGTTTACCACGACGATTTTCTCACTGTGACTGAATACAAACGTACAAAGATAAACGTGCGTATCGTGCGAACAGGGCCTTCACCCACGTCCATTTACTAAAACATGAGTGGCAATTGAGAACCATTAACTGCAAATTTACTTTGATAGTGATCAGTACTGACTCAAACTCATGAAAAGGGGCACGCAAACGAAGACTTTAAGACAATCACGTAACTAAATTAAGTAATGATAATGCAACCACACAAGACAGAAGTTTCACATCTCCACAAAAATGCCCATAATATGAACAAAAGCATGCAATTCGACATATATTCGTGATACGTTTGAGTCACCAACTTATTTTGGAAAATGAAATGAATTAAAATGAACCAATCCATAAAGTCGTAAAACAAGAAAGCGACTTTTCATAGTTTTTTTTAAGTAGTAGGTGAGTGTTTATTTTTTAACTACATCAAAGTGTTCATAATAAAAATATTTTCATTTTATATACAATGGATTTTTACTTCAACTTTGTTCTTTTAATACCATCACGCGCCATTTGGCCCAAGTACGAAGTCAGTGCATTCACTTCAAGTTTTAACGACATTTTTATAACATTCTAAATCCGAGAAAAAATACTAGGTTAAATGTTCGTCAAACAGCTCAAGTCATTGAAAGAGAAGCTCTCGTTCTCTCTAAAATACCCACAGCCGCAGAAATCGTTAAATGTCCGCTTTGAGTCTTCGTCATCGAGCATTTCCGAGAGAGCGCCGATGTAATGTGTTGCCAGTCTTAATGTTTCAATCTGCGTTAGTTTCCCCTCGGGTCCTTTGCCTGATAAATAATCGGGAATAACGCTGCGAAGCACGTCAAACGCGCTGTTTAAGCGACCCTGTCTCTCACGTTCTCTTGCGTTTCTCCGAAGCTGTCGATATCGCTTCACGGTTGCCGGGACGGCCACTTTCGGCCTCCTTCCTACGTGTTTCCGGCTTTCTTCGGGTTTCTTAGGGGCTTGATCGCGAAACATCCAAGGGTAACATCTTTCCTCTGCGTAGACAGTGCTGTTGAGTATTTGCTCTTGTTCCGGTGGGCGAAATACAACTTGGCTAACCATTGCAGGTTGTTGAAAACTCGTCCTAAAAATAAATGATCTTCATATGAGCATGACAATTTAAACAGTGTTCATTCAATCTGAACTCTTTTTGTGTGGTTGGAAAATAAAATAATTATACGAGTCCTTGTCCGATTATTTCTTTAGATTGCGGTTTAAAAATCTCGATAATGTCACTGCTGGTTTTGTTGACCACGCTTTGTTAAATCAAAATACTTCAATGCATTAACAGCTTTGATTATTTATTAAAAAAGAACTGTACACAGGCATACGATAACACAAAGCTAACGAAAATCTGTGCGTTTAGCGAAGCAAAGAAATAGAGAAAGGATAACTTCTTGAAGGAAGCAAAGAGACCGGCGAAAGGAACTAAAAACTCGGAAAAAAGAAAAGAAAAGAAGGAGACGCAAAGAGCAACGAAATTACTGCAAACCAAACAAAGAAGGTTACGTGGACATTATTTTGGTTTTATTGTCATGATATTGTTTTTAAACAGGTCAAAATGACCGAGAAGGGTTTAGGTAATATAATATAGGTGCACGACTGAAAAAGAAAAGATCACTGCCGACAGCATGAATATTTTAAACTGTCAAGGGTGTCTTTCATCCCATATCATTGTTTGTTCATCTAACAAAGTAGAAGTTAGTTTAGACAAAAAAAGGCAAGTCAGTATAACTCTTATAAGATTTTGAAAAAATAATCGTTTAATAACAAAAAACAAAACAGTTTTAAAATTGTGTGATCACTGTGAAGTTCGTGCAGTTTTATAGTTTTGGGAGAAGAAAAAAAGAAGATAGATAATACTGACAACTAAAGGAATTTCTTTTGAGTTCTCTAAACGTAAGAACTGGCTACGAGCTTGAACCAATATTAGCGGTAGGTTTTTTCCAAGTCGGGTTAGTTAAATTGGTGATAACAAACACACGCATTGTTTGAAACTCAATACGTTTTTGAGAAATTCATAAAATATTAAAGCCAATCTTATTCTAAATTATTAATAAAACGCTGTAACAGGAAAAAGTGATGCCTTATCTACAAAAACATTAAAACAGTTTTAGGGTTTCGTTTTTTATTTTCCCGTGGTTTTTATGTCTTTATCGGCATATTTCTTTTTTTAATTATTGATCGGAAAGCTTCTGGAGATAAATCATATAAATGAGCAGTGCATGAATCCACCACATTGATTTTACAATCATATAAATTCTACAAATTGCCTCCTTGATCGAAGAAATCAATCACAAATCAAAATTATTGAACGAAACAATGGAAAACTGCAAAGTGATTAATTCTAAAATAACACTGGGAAAAAATTTACCTAGTTTCCGATTACCGACTCTCTGATTTGTTTTGGGTATAAAATAAAAGGACAATTCGAGCCGACACGCCGTCGAAAGTGGTATCAAATTTAGCTTGGGTAACCAATTTAGGGGTGGCGAATGGTACCTCGAAAAACGTGGGTCTCGGAAAATTTTGGCAGGATCTCGAAATCTCGGAAGCGTTTTTGATAAGTCTCGAAGTCTCGTTTTTGCATGGTTTGTATTTACTTTTTTTGAGTCTCGAAACTTTTTACCAAAGAGTCTCGGGCTCGGATTTCTAACTAGGATCTCGGCGTCTCGGCGAGTCTCGGATTTTACCATTCGCCACCCCTCAATTTAGAAACGAGGACGCGGAAAAACTCAACCAAACTGTTTTCATGTTTCCTTTCTATGTTATCGTTATTTTCAGAGCGGGAAATTTTAATTATTAAGAAAATATCGTTCCTCCTGAGAAGACATTTCTTCTTGACGGTGAAAATACGATCGGATGAGAAGGGTGGTACGAAATGGTGCTAAGAAAATAGCACTGCTTTTTAAAAATTAAGATTCGGTAAAGAACTCCAATTTCAATCAAACTTAAATCTAGTTAATAAGTTAATAATCGACTTACAATTTCAAGAAATTGGAAAATAAAATATATCTTACCCTTGACTCGTCAAATCGTGATGTTTCCACTGGTCTCTTGAGAAACTCCCGCTAGGCTCTGCAATGAATGAACCGTAATACGATAAGCTCTGCTCTTTTAAGGCCCGCGAAAACAATACCCAAAGATATCACCTACCCGGGTGAATATCAAGCCATTATCGACATAAGGGGCGTGAACAAAGTGCCAAACAGTGTATTATACAAAGTAAACGAGGTACTTGTAATATACAACATATACGAGGAACCAGTCATTATAGTTTTGTCTGAATTATGGGCTGTTTATCCCCTCTTATCAGATCAACGGCGAACACTAGTTAATGAATTCGCAGTTTTTGTTGTTAATTAGTCAAAATCATTTTAATTAAGTGAAGCAGGAACTTTTCGGGCTTGTTCGAAAATCTGCTTTAAAGAGCTCAAGGGATATCATATGAAAGAAGTTCTGCTCAAGTGAAAAATAAGCGGGCGTCTTATACGAGGAGTGAGTTTTTGATTTAATGTCTTTTTCGACTTATTAAAAATGATTTCAACGCGATTTGAAATTTGACCTTTACCAGAAAACGTCCGTTTTAGAGAAGAAATTGTTGAACAAAGGATAGATTAAATTTCATCACAAAACCGTATTTTTTGCCCGTTGAGATAAACCCGGTATTATTACGTTTGGAGCTCAAGCCAATATTTGAATTGTGTTAGGAATAATAGTGCGCATGCTCAGAGAAGTAGGGCAGAAGATTCAGTTCATTTTCAGAAGATAAGTGTCGACTGAAGTGACTCAAGCCCTTCGTTACATACGACGTAACCGTTTTTTTGAAAAATACAAGGATTCAACAAGCATAAAAACGTAACTAGAATATAATGGACACCCGGCTTGCTAAGAGACGACTGGCCTTGAAAACGTCGGCTTTCGTTTTTTTTTTTATTTCTTTATATTTTTCACAGCAATTAAAAAGATAAAACCTCGCCCGTTTTAATTTCTTGCTGTTTCTAAAGTGCTACATATACAAGCGAACTGCTGGCACCAGGAGGGTTAACTGTCTAAACTGTTGTAGAACAGTGGTAGGCTGTGAGAAACAATACCTATGCTAGACAAATATTTACAGAAGCCGTAAGGGAGAGCTGCACAGAACAATTGTATGATCAAAGAGTACTTTGATCATACAAATGACAATGTAAAGTTTTGAAAGAAAATAATAACACGCTTTCGGGAATGCCTTGTCGTGGGGAATGGCTCATGATTGATCCTCGGGTGTTAGAAATCTTGAGTACCGTATTATGGAGCACAAGAAGCAGGTCTTATTCCAGTTTGGGATGGGGTAAGGAGAGATCCGTTCTCAAGACTGGGTTAAAATTCCTCATAAGATTTAATAGCCGAACACATCTGCATCACCTGATTACGACTGCATAACAATAAACAATCATTTATGAGAAAAGAGAGATAATTCTATTTCACCGATGTGCCAAACGTCTTTCAGAAAAGCTCTGGGTGTTGGCGATGATAGGGCGAGATAAACATATGCTCAAACCACACATGCATAACCCAGGTGCAGAATGAAAGGCAGTCCTCGGGGCTACTCTTCCTCGGAAAAGACAATCATATGGGTGAGCAAGGCTTCATTTAATAAACATGCTCTCAATGAGCCACATGTCCTCATAAAAGGGCTTTTGCATAATCATTTGAAACCCTTTGGAAAATGAGAAGGCTCAATTGTTTGGGTGCATTATTTCCCGAAGCCGTGTCGACTGTTGACCACAATCGATGGAAACACTGCATGATCAATGGGGATTTTTACCACCATTATCTAGGTCACGAGGAACAGACTGCACGTGGGGTTAATGACGAATGACTTTTTTACAAACAAAAGGCGATCTCCGTGAAAAATGACTACTCATCCTACTTTGAGGAACCCGTTTGACGACGAGACACTCTTAGCGCAACTGAAAAGTCCACCCGTAAAGGAAACCAAGATTAGTCTTGTTTATATAGAGGTTGTAAAACTTTAACTCGAAGAGACGTTTAATTTATAGTTTAATAGTATTTCGTATTTCCAAGTATATTAAGTCTTTCGCGGACATTAAGGTGGCCACGTTCCGTATAAGAGAAAAAAGGAACTACATTTTGTGTCCTGTGTGTTCAAGACAATGACACCAATTGATGTCCTTATGAGCTGAAAGTAGACTGAATGGGAGAAAATAACGGATTAGTTCTAATCTTAGGCAGATGAAGTGAGTCTTAAGAAAACGGTTTTTCCCACGGAAATAAGAGATAACATTTTAAAAATTGGCAACTTAATAATCGGCACGGAAAAAGGCTACAACTTGAAATACAGCAAGGGAGAATAGCGATGTAATTTCATTGAAAGTCAGGGTAAAGGACACCTGAATCAGCAGAGGTTTAAATGAGCATGTTTTGAAATAAACAAAAAAGGACCACCGTTTACAGAGAGTTTGATTTGAAAAACTTGCATTTTTTCGTACCGCACTGTCGTTACCAGGCGTACGACTGCAATAAAATCGTCTTTTGTTAGCTCAGTGTAATTAGCATTCATAATTGTCATTTCATTCTAGTCAACTAAAAGCGCATTAAAACAGAATAATATGCGAAAAAGAAAAGCCAACAAGAAAGTGATTTTGCCATTTCAGGACTAACTCAATTAGTCCCTAGCACATGAACCGATCTATAATTTACTTCTACGTGTTGATTTTAAAAATTTTACTGCTGACGTTTCTGGTCCAAAAGTTGACAGCGAAGCTAAAAAAACAAAACAAGAAAAAGCGGAATTTAATACTACTCTAGCCGAAAATGTAATCATGATAATTCTAGATGCCATGCATGGATTTGTTCAACTCACGTGTTATGCTGTAATATATCACTGAGACAATGATCTCCTAAAATATCAAGACCGGCAGCAAGGTCTGATATTTTAGAGCACAACTTGCGAGGGGATTCAATTATTCACTTTGTTCGGAACAATAGACTTAGTTTCCTTCTATTTCACACATTACTATAACACTCAAAGGGGTAGATGACAAAATCTCATCTTCTCACTTTCACGCAATTATCCGAAGAACAGTTAAGGACTGAGCGGAACAATCATTCAGAGTTCTAGCCATTTTAGTAACAAGTTTTCTTTTCTATCAATTCTCTCTGTTTCACTCCGAACGCTATAGTGGACCTTAGTTGGACTAGCTAGTTGATATTTGATTAGCGAGGACACGAGCCTAAACAAAGACAAAAATCAAAGTTTTACTTCTTACCGAGTCCACCTGCGTTGGGATGTGTTTCCTGTAATTTCTTATATATCAGGTGTCAACATAGGATATTCTCACACGTTTTCCACAGTTTACTCGCTTTGGTTTCAAGGAGTTTTTTGGGACATTTGCTGCTAGTCACGTTCATCGCAAGTGAACATGTGCCAGGCCAAAAGAATATGTTTCAGCGATGTAAATGATTACAAAAAATAAATAATACGGTCTTCAAGAAGGAAGTTCATTTCCCACGATTGGTTGTAAAAGTGGAGTTCCCCGTCATTAATTTTTTTATTGCGCCCTCATTTTGTCTTACCATCTCCCTTTAACCTGAGCTTCCAACTACCTGTAGTATCTGTTGCAGTGGGAAAATAACCACTTTAGGTCCATATTCAATACTTTCATGGACAAAAGATTATTAACATCCTATGCTAAACTTAGGAGAGCAACTCAGACGCTGGTTCGATTCGGCTCAATAAACACCTTATCGAACAAGCGATAAAACAGACAGAAAAACTCCATTTAGCACCCATTGAGCTACTATCAAAGGGAGAATGGTGCTTAATATAAAAGGAAAACAGAAATTCAAACACAGTATTTTTATTTTCAGCATCTATTAAGTTTTTCTTTTTTTGTGTTGCTGATCGGGTTTGTCCCAAGTACCTGTTCATATTTTTATTTCATCTACAAAAAGGATCGCCATAATAATCTCGAGAGGGCGTTTATCGTCCAATCTACGCACAGTTTACTAGAAACACAATGTTTACCGAAAGCTCATGTCATTAAAGCGCCCCATTTTAGTGCAGATTTCTACCACATTAAAACAATATCAACACATGCTCCTGGTAGCCGCAAAACGTCGAGGTTTACGGTGGACGCCAGAATGCTTTGATTCTTTCTATTTCTTTTGCCTTCCAACACAGAAAGGAAAATTTCTTATTCAAACTATAATAGAAGAGCCATTTTACCGTACAGTATTCCTAACTGTTTGGAAGAAGTTTCAGCCACTTTTTGAGGCGATTTTATTTCAAAACAGTTTCAAACTCAAGAAGTGTAGTGCGTAAGAGCCCAGATAATTATAAAACAAACATTTTTTGACTGCAAATTGGATAATAACCTGACACCATTGTTTTACTCAAATACGATCTGTCAAAGCTTGGGACTTGGTTAGCATCAGAGACTAAAACGTTTCACCGAAAAACAAAAGAGAACAAGGAGTGATTTGTCCATCAAAACACACCGACAAGCTCCGGTTAAATAATCAACAAGGAACGCTTGTCAATGTGCGCATTAGCCTTAATGCTCTGGGACAAAAGACGCCAAAAAACGGTAATGGTCAAGAATTCGCTTGGATTGTTCAGACAATGAAGATTCTGAGCGTGAAATGGCAGAGTGGTCTCTTGAACACCTGCGATCATGTGCGTGTTAAAACAGTTAAATAGTATAGAGTTTCACGCCATCCACCTGGAAACCAAGAATGTTGTTGACATTTCCGTGCAGGCCGATTTTACATTAGCGTGACTTGGCGATCATTTGCATTCTGTGGGTTATTCCGGCACAACGTGGCGAATGGATAAGCGATGATCATTAACGCGGAGATTTGAAATTAAGATCCTTAGTAAGAGGCATGTTTTACTGCCGGATCGGGGGAAGGGATTCAGTAGTCAGTGGACTTCACAAGTGTTTGTGCCTTTACTTCCGTGATATGACTGAGATTACGTATCAGCCTGCACTTTATTAAAACAATGGATGTTCTCTGAGTTCTGTGTTACTGAGTTGATGGGTGTCCGGGGAATAATTGAAAGCCCTGGAATATTAATAATTGTTTCTCCTTGCCCTTCTATCGGGTGTTTATACAGCCACTTCAAGCTCCAACATAACATTTTCACTGATTCAGAGGCGTTAGATGGTAAAGAGAGCAGTCTCAGAATAAATTTAATATATTTATTCTCAACCTTATAAGGGTCAATCAAATGGGACTTGAAATATTTCACGATCAGTTTATATATTGATAATAGAATTGAAACCACAGTTCTACAGAATCGTAAATTTACACTAAATAGTGAATCGAAATTGATGTTTGCAATAGGGAATCGACCTTGCTACCACGGTTTTAGTCACGTTTTAATAAAGACCGGTAGGCTTGAAAGAGCGCCTAAAAATTAGCTCTGAAACTTTCCAAGTTAAAAGGTGATACGTTAAAATCGAACCAAGACATTGCTCAAAAAAGTCGCGAGATTTTAACCTGCATCCCACCATCCAAATGTCTTTTAAATTTGACAACTTTCCAGCTCTATCTTCGTTACTATTTTTAATTAGTTTTTTTTCTATAAATAACTATCAAACTTGGCACCTTTCACTGGTCTTTACTAATTTTATGGCGTTCTTTTTAAAAGTGTTGACGGATTTTTGTTTATAACTGGTCTCAGTCAAAAGGGAATCACGGTATATCCAAAACAATTGTGCAGTCGACGATTACAGGCTTGATATACCCAAGCAAGCGGCGTCGAGATTTATAATAATGTCTAATACAAGCTTTAATATCGATTTTTTTATTAGTCTGTTTTATATGTTTAAAGAAAGCACCCTCTGATGATAGGCTGGTTACGTTAAAATTCTGCGCGGCCAAGTTAAACTCTCTCTCCCTCTCCTTTTTTCCAAAGTCAATGTTATCTTTTCAATGATGCCGCTACTCATAATCGACAAACTGCTGGTAAAATTTTAGTTGCACACATAAGAATAAGATAAAGGGTGTAAAAAAGTATCGGTATACACAGGGTCAAGTAAATGCTATAAGTGTTCCCCCACTATCGACTTTCATTGCAATGGGCTTCGATAAGAAAGACGGAGCACATTAGAAGGCGACCGCAACCGGTGCTTTTGTAATATAGTGATATGAGAGAAATCTCACTTTAAAATAAACGAAAAGTTATGCTTTAACGAATAAAGGAATTCTGTTTAATTAAAAAAGCTCTGCCTTTGGGACCCTTATCATTTGGTAAAATTTTGAGCGAGACCCTCATAGTCTTGCAGGAGAAGCCGCGGATAGTTTTCAAGTGAATCAGAGGTTAAAAAGAAAGAAGAAGAAAGCCTTATTTTTCTACTAAACATCACGCATATCACATTTGCCCAGACAGATCATCATCGCGAATCTGTAGTTTGAGGTTTGTTAGATTCCTTTATTGTTATTTTGCTCTAAAATGTACCTCCCTCTTCACTTTGGAATATTTTTCAAAAGGTTATTGGAATTTACGTGTTCCTATACTTATTAAAGTGGAGGAAAACCCCATTCACCAGGATCAAACTCTTCAAGAGACTTTAAGACCATACTAGCATTCGCACATTTTGCCTTATCCACGTTCTTGTCCGGTACCATGACAACGTTCATTCCAGCAGCACGTGCTGCCGTCACACCGTTTGGTGCGTCTTCAAACACAAGTACGTGATCTGGTGACGTAGGTTGTGCGGAAAATCGAGCGCTAGCCAATAGAAAAATGTCCGGCGCTGGTTTACACTGTTGAAGATCCGGATCATCAGATTTGACCACGTGGGAAATAAGTTGGAAGAGATGTTTGTGGTTTGATATTTTTCTGTCATATGCTTGTGTGCCTGATCCTGTAGCGACTGCCATGGGAATGTTGTGCTTGTGGAAGTGATGGACGAGCTTTTCTACACCTAAAATAAAAAACGAAAAGTGGCATAATACCCCAAAGCCCAAACAAATACAATCCCTGTAGCTCTTAATCTGTTAATTTACAGCATGGGACGTTAGCATATACAAAGGTCCAGTTAACCATATCAAGACATAATCAAGAGAAAATATTACAAGAATTAATAATGTCATTAAAGATGTGAATATTGTTCATCGTGGTGTCAGATAGGAATGAACGTTTATTCGTTTGTCTCACGATAGAATCGCTTTGAAACATTGATCGCGACGTTTCGACTGCAATACTGCTAGTCTTCATCAGGCGATGAGGTCGATTGTTTACGTGTAGCTATTTATGCACGTTGGTTCGCTGTGATTGGTGTATTTCGATCCTTATTATTCCGATTAGCAGATGATGTTCCCTCACGGGTCCGCTTTGTAGTTGAACGGCTGCTATGCTTTCTGATCGTAGGCATCCATGCTTCAGGAATTAATAAATTGATCACTTAAATGAAAATGCTTTGTTAAAAAATTGTAATTTGTTTGCCCACGGAGCACTTAGGACTTCATGAGAACTCGATGAAACGTGTCCATGCGTTCCAGATCGCAGAGAAAAACCTTTTGGAGCAAGGGAGAGAACTAACAACAAACTCGACCCGCATATGGTGTCGACACCAGGATTCCAACCCGATCCACATTGGTGGGAGGCGAGCGCTCTCACCACTGCTCCACCCTTGCTCCCCCAAAACAAATTATCTTATATTAACTGGTTCTTCAAAGAAATATAAGGAGATCAAAATGGAGAACTTGTATGTGGATATTGGGCCTTAAAGAGTTAATTGACGGAAAAGTTACTTACAGCTGGTAATATTTTCTAACTTCCCTCGGATGCATTTTTAAGGGGAGGTAAGGTCATATGTGGAGCACTGGGGAATGGTTTATAAGTGGTTAGAAGAGTAACAATTTTCTCAGTGAAAGAAAATTCTTTCAGCTACATGTGCAATGCAGTACCAGTACATGGGAAATTATTTATTGTTCTGAGTCCTCAATCAAACCACTGGCAGCAGTAATTGCTTTAGTCATCAACAGAATCAGCTTAATTTATCTCCCTGACACAGCGACTCTGTTATCCTAAAGAAGGAGGGATCAGGGAGAGAGGTATGAACTGAATTACCATCTGGTTTTCCACAGCTATGATAATATCTTTGGTTTTAATTCTTTTTCCTGTTATGGAAATGCTAAATAAAACACACATTTCAAATGAATACCCTAACCCCTTCTTCTTGCTGGCTTCTTTATGGGCAGCTCTGCCACCAAAATAATCAATCCTTCTCATAGGCTGATAAACCCTTGGATTAACTATGTAAAACTAATTTATTGACCAGTTTTAATATTATGTTTTACTATCAAAATAAAATAATAATTATTTTGTATTGATAATAATAATAATAAAATATTTATATATTGCCAGTATATAAGTTATGAAAAAGCTTTAAATCTTAAAACTAAAATAAAAATGGCTAAAAAGTTATAAAAAAGTCATAAAAATGCTTTTTTAAAATTTTTTTATTGAATAAGTACAACACTGATCATTACTGCTAGTTACAACTAGAACAGACAAAACAGATAGCAAGGGGACAAAAAAAAAGCGTGACGTCTGTATTGTAGAAGTAGGAATAATAATAGTGCAATAAGTTTGTTATCCTCGGGGAAAAAAGAACTGGCCATAAAAGAGAAGTGACCGTACCATACAGGCGTCCAGAAGGAAAAACATCACAATAAATCAAATTCTGCAGGGGGGTTATAACTGAAGCTAGAGGAGTAAGGGACTTATATCTGATGGGGGGGGGGGGGGGGGGGGGGCTATAATCACTTTTTTGTTTAAGGGAAAGATGGGCCTACATATCTGAGGGGGCCTATAAGTGTGGGGGGAGGGGCTTATAAGCCGCAGTAAATGGTATTGTGGTATTGTTAGTCTATTTCCCTGATTCAGTTCACCTTACCCTAATTATTACTCCCACCCCTCCCTTCGGACTAAAAATTCTTACCAGGTAGAAGAGTGGCTGCTGGAAACTGCTCAAAAAGCTTTTCTTGACTCATTTTTATAAGTTCATCTGTACTTAATGGCAGCTGAAGCTCTTCCAACAACACTCGGGCTGCCTCTTGAGTGCTACGCCCCATCATCTTGGATTTAACAGACCAATCAAACACCTTGCCATAAGGATTTAATATTTCCTGAGTTACTCTTGTGTAGATAATTTCAGTGTCTAAAATTTTACAAAAAGGCAAGATACAAACATAAAATAAACATTAGGTATGGCTGCAAATTAGATTTGCCCAATTACATAAACAGAAAATATCATCAATAACATTGACAGACTATGTCCAGCCACTGGGGATCTTTAACAAGAGATGAGGAGTGATGAAATTAAAGGCGGCTGTATTCACTGGCTAACAAACTGCTCAGCAGTGAAATGGAATTCTTCAAGTTGGGGACAAGGCCTAAAAAAGGAGAATCCACAGAATCTCATTTTAATTTATTCATTGTGATTTTTTTTTTTACAATATTTAATATTAAACAGAGCAACAGAAAGAAACTACCAACATGATCGGTTTTGACAAATTACATTTTAACCACCAGCTGCATACCCTTCGAAAATCTGGTCTTCAGTCGTAAAACCAATTCCATGGTTTTGTATACCTTTTCAGAAAGTTCCGTCAACTGAGGGGTTTTTAAATTCCGCGTCACTAATTTTGTGGTAAACCTTGTTCGCTGGAACCGAATTCCTGAAATCACGAAAATCGCCCTTTTTTTTCTTTATTCTCAATATGGTCACGCGTACAGCGCGCAAGCACGAGCAACATAGGACACAAAATCTTTCAGATAGTGGAACCGACTGTCTCCTCGTCGCCAAAGCTTCGACTGAGCTTCAATTGCCTTAAAAGGAAACTAGACTGAAGTTCACCGATTCCCCTGCCAGACTTACCAAGCATTAAGCCATCCAAGTCGAAAATAACATGAGTGCACTTCTTGCTTGCTTCGCCTGCCATGTTGGACAACGAGAGGACAACGAGAGGGACCTTGAACCGGCCCAGGCGTGGCCACCAAGCGTGTTTCAAGATGGCGGCCATGGGAAGAGTGGTCATTGCGCGAAAGTTGCAGAAAATGTCTTATCTTCCAGCCTTAGAAGTTCAAACTTCAATCGCAAGGCAGCATCTTGACGATATCAAAGCCAAAGGAACTAGTGAAGCTACTAATACTTTGCTTTTCTTTGAACATCATCCTGTTTTTACCATTGGCATACGAAACAAGAACCTGGACTGGAAAGAAAGAGAAAGGCTCGAACATTTAGGCGCCGAGTTTCACCTCTCCAACAGAGGAGGACTGATGACTTTTCATGGACCAGGACAATTAGTTTGCTATCCTATTTTGGATTTGACCCGTTTCAAAAAGAGCTTAAGATGGTACGTGTGTTCCTTAGAAAAGACGCTGGTTGAAACCTGCAAGAGGTTTAACGTGGCGGCCACCACCACTTGTGACACAGGAGTCTGGGTAAAGGACAACAAAATAGCAGCAATAGGTTAGTGAATAAAACGGTTCAGTGACATATTTTTCATAGTGCTCACTGTTTTACCCTCATCAGTGTTTTTAATCCCATAGGATGGCGTGGTTAGCATAAGCGCTATTGGCAATTACCTTGATTAAAGATAAAGGTTGTAGGGCTGGAAGTTGAGAATTTTTTAACAACTTTGAGCTTTCCCACTTCTTGGCCAAATTTTTATTTTATTTTTATTTATTCATCAGCTTTTCTGGACACAGGCCTACCCAGAGAGAATGTGCAAGGTGCCATCCCTACCCAATCCCATATAATAACCCGTAAAGGTTGACCACATCACCGGGGTCTACGACCCCTACTCTTACGTCCCACAAGAACAAATCAGTAAAAGTGCTGTGAGATGGGACCTACAGTTTTTTGCCCTTATGCGAGAAGACTAGAAAGTCTAACCATTTGCATTTGTAATTACAAAGGCAGCACTTTCTTCTCAGTTATTTTAACGACCCTAAGTGTTGGTCCGGTTGGGGTTTGAACCCACGACCTCCCGCTTAGTAGATCGGTGCTGTCTCAACTGAGCTAACTGGGCAGTGGTTTTAATTAAATTACTTGAGGTGGGGAAGCAGATCCTGATCAAATGTGGCAAAATATCGTTTCAAATGGGCAAATCAGTAAATGTCTGTTTTCACACCAGTGACATTTTATCTGTCTTAAAAAAAAGATAGATTATTCATCCAAAATGAACACTGTCTTGCTTCCACATTAAAACAGATTATCCATCTGACACAGATTATCTGGCCGCGGTTGTTCACATGTTCAATAATGCCTTCTACTGGATAAGTTTCTATTCAATGGATAATGTAATTGGTTTCTTGGTATGTTTCCACCAGATAACGATTTATCTGGTGGATTGCATTCTCCATCATTTGAACAACCAGTGACTGATGGATAATCCATCTGAGAGACAGTCAAGTTCGGCAGGCAGGTTCAACCCTGATGAAGCAAAATGGCAAGTTGTCTTATCACTACAAGGATCAGCACAGCTAACATTTGACACAAGTCTTAGCAGCTGGATGTGTCATTACTGAAAGCAGTTAGCTGCACTGGAGAAACTTTATAGGAAAGGGAAAGAAAGTCCTCTGCATAAACATCGGCAGCTTCAGCTGTTGCCCACACAGGATTGGCTAAGGATCTGTGCATGGTGCATCAGACTCCACACAATCACCTTCATATATTCAAGACCCTGATCCTTCCATACAAGGAACAAGTCAATACATCTTAATTCTTATTGGTCTATTTCAAGTGCTTTTATAGCTGCAGCCTAAACATTTCCAACTTGGTAACAAGACAATTATATATTGTGCTCAAAAGACCTATTCAACTTGAGTTTGTTTATCCATCTAAGAACCCATAATATCTAAAGGGAATGTTTTGTCTTTTTATACAATATGCATTTATATAAAGGAACAGTTTCCAAGAGTAATGAATGTCCTATGGTTTTAAAATGGTAAACAAACAGCCAAAGTGTAAATGGTGTATCAACAATTTCTTTGAATTCAGATGGCAAACCAGAAATGATTTTCTTCAACTGAAAAACAAAGTGATAATGAATCAAACTAGCTGTACTGAAAGTATATTCACACCTCAACATTACAAAAAAAATGTTTTCTCCACTCCAGAAGATAAGCTGCTTACTCAAACTTTATGCTAGGGTAATCTTGGACAGTAGCAAATGAGAAAAAAAATGTCTCTAACTAATTTCTTAGAGATCTCCTGCTTGTCACATGTTATAGCAGTCTTGACAGCACTGCTGACAGTTCTTAATGTAGAATATATCACATGTTTGATTCTTATGGTCTTGTATGTCCTATTCCCTTAAAACAGTTTTCAGCTGGATAATATTCTTTAGCATTGGCAAGTAATCAATTTTTCTGATTTTGTTCTATTTGAACAGGTGTCCATGCAAGTCGTTGGGTTTCCACTCATGGTATTGCCTTGAACTGCAACATTGATCTGAGTTGGTTTAATCACTTTACTCCTTGTGGAATAGAAGGAAAAGGTGTTACATCTCTCTCAGCGGAGACAAACCAAAACATTCAACCACAAGATACAATTCCTGCATTTATTGAATCTTTCCAAAATATTTTTGATTGCACAATTCTGAATGACAGTGAGGAAGATCTCAGAGGGAAAAGTAAAACACAACTGCTGTCCAATAATTATTTATTAACCCTCGATTGTAATGCAGCACAGTGTAATTTATAATGGTAACAGCACTGAGTGGAGTCCAATTCAGTCTGTAATCATACGAGTGATTAACAAAATCGGACAACCGCATAGAGGGAGTCCGATTTGTTTAATCACGAGTATGATTACAGACCGAATTGGACAACACGAAGTTCTGTTACCAATTAATCATAACATTAACAAAATTTGTGATATAATAGGCTATTTTTTAAATCAAAACACAAGAAATTCGAAATATTGTTTTGCTAGCAGTGAAAAAAAAAAGCCATTTAAGCGCGTGCGTGATGGCGCGTACTGTCCAATTACTTAGGCATGACGCGTACTGCCCTGTTAAACTGTCCAATTAAGGCTGAAATCAGGGCAGTTGATAGCCAATCAGTTTTGACAATTTTGTTATAGTTATGATTAACAATATTATAATATTTATAATTTTATTACTGATTTCAATAAAGTCAGGTAAAAAAAAATTTGAATTCAATACAATCAGTACTTCACTGTGTCCTTTAGGTATTATGCAATATTTTCACAGTTTGTATCCTTATTACGCCAAAGTTGGGTCTCTTAAGTCTCATTACCAAACATTTGTGGAAGCTAGGTACAACACTGTCGTGATGTCATAAGAAACCATTTGCTGTTTAGTCATAAGCATATGGTCTGGAAGTGAGAAAGAGGAAAGTGATAGTTCCTTCTTCTCTTAATACCTACAGGAGGCCATTTATGGTGACATCTCGCCACCAATGAAGTCACCACCAAGAGGTCGACTCTCTGCCAGCCAACTCTTAACTTACAGAGTTATTACTTGGTGGTGAGTTGGTTGGTGGCGAGTCGACTTCTCTGCGGCGATTTCGTTGGTGGAGAGATGACCGGTTACCCACGATGCTTATCACCCCATAATGGAATTTTATAGAGCTCATAGCTCTTTTGAGGATCAGCTGTGTTGCTACAACCAAAAACAACTCAGGCATCAGGCATGATTGCTGCCCTGATCCAAGCTTCAATTCTGAAAGTTTGTGTTGCTCGCCTGAAGTTGATCTCCTTCAATGACATCGCAACTATAGGACCCATTCTTCACAGTGCTTGGTACTGGCCGCAAGTACTGCCAAAACTTGAAACATTTTCGCACAAGTAATTAGAATAATAAGGACATTTTGCCTTGGGAGAAACATTTTGGGGGGCTGGTCACACTTTAACTAGGATGTATCATTTGGGGGAGAAGTCGCGAGTGGCCAAAGACGATGAGCTTCCTAGGGGGGGTCCGGGGGCATGCCTTCCCCCCCCCCCAGTTTTTTTTTTAATGAATATGCACTGAGATGCAATCTGGTACATTTTGAGACAATTTTGAGAAATGTTACAGTTTGTGCACTGACCTCGACACGTCTGGATGATTTCTCCTATATAGTTACTTTAATTTATACTGTAATGATAACAGCATTTTTTTAGGGGGGGAAGCTGGGAATTTTGGGGGGGAAATGCTCAAGTCTTGGTGAGCTATTCATGCCAACAGTCTGACTTTAAAAAGGTGAGTCAAATAAAGTGGACTATAAAGATTTGTTTATTTGGCGATTCTACATAATGGTACAATGCAACAATCTTGCGTGATTAAATGTACAAAAGGATACATCTAGCTTCCTTTCTAGTAAACACGGCCTACATTACAATTTGCGAAGAACTTAATTCTCCGCCGATAAACCGCGTGCAGTTAGGGGAGCTAGGCGTCTCATATTAAGGATCCAAGACGTAAAATCAGCAACAAACAGTAACTACTTAGTTTGTACATATAACTTGTGGAAAGCACGTCGAGCATATTACTAAGCTTCATACATAACTGACGTAATACATTACGTCAAACGTCTCTATTCAAAAGCTCTCTTAAAACTTTACGCCCCAAAGAACAGGAGCCTTCGCTAGGCTCGAGTGACCAACAGCATATTTTCTCGTAACAACATCGATGCATCATTAAAGAAGATGGTTATGAGAATTGATGAAATGGTCAAAAAGGAAAAATGCTTTATTCTCTGGCCTAATTCTTTAAGGAAAAAGTACAGATCAATCTGAAAAATTAGTACGTTAATGGGTTTAAAGGGTTGCATCGGAAAGCCTTAAGGAAAGTATCTCTCGTCATCGCAGTTTCCGCATAACTAGGCACGGTCCATATTCCAGCTGTAATTAGTTAATACCAGACAGGATTTTGAAGCCAAACGTTTCCTAGTAAAGCCTCAAACTTCCTGAGAAGAACTTGACGAGACCTTTTGTCCCTCATTGGGAGCGAGTTATGAAAAGTTTTCAGCCCTGAAACCTTCAGCGAAGTCCGAGGGTTAGCACTCCGCTCTCTCCCAGGCTAGCATTATCTTTCTCTCCTTTAGTCTAATTTTACATAAACTACAATGCTTGAATACTTGCTCGAAAATTTATGTTCGTGCAGGGAAACATAATTCCTTATGACTGGATAAGGGAACTCATCTGAATAACACTTACCTTGACATTTTTCTCATTACGTTACTCAGCATCTCACGACGAATAACTCCTTAGCAAAGGTGGTTAAGCGTAGACCCTGTTAAACTGAAGGGACTATGTCACGCTTCTGTCATCATTTTAAAAAGTCAAAAACTTGTCTTCACATCTACTGAATTCCAAAAATAATGGTCCAGTGTTGTTATTGAAGACTATATTTAGGCGTTGAAACTGTTTTCTGTTGTCTGTTGCAACCGAGGATGGACATGGGTTGAAATTTGCGGGCCCAACTTCAGTCTGTCAGTTCAAGTTCAATGCTATACCTGCAAAAAATCACCAAAAAACTCATTGTTAAGTGCTCACAATAATGACTTTAGCACGGAATTGACCTGAACTGAACAGCAATATCATCGTCACATACATCCTTTAGTAACAGGCATGGTTACTGTAAGCGCCAAGGAATCTCATGCTTTTATCTTTTATCTATGTTGGTAGCCGCGTTTGCTCTTTTCGTGTTCGCGCCTTTAGCCGTTCATTAATTGTTCGCGTACCTTTGTTCTTCGTGTTAGGTTTTTGCATATCGTATATTTAGCTTTGATTATAATTTTCGCGTCAGTTCTTCGTTGTCCTAATGGTCCAGTTTACAATTGAGTGTTTGGGTCTTTGCTCGTCCTAGTATATTTCGTCCTTATTTTGCTATCGTCTTGTGTGGAGGGAGACAGGGGGGGCGGGTGCCCGGGAGAACAGGGGGCGGGAGGGGTACGGGGGACGGGAGAAGAAAGGGCGGGAGGCGGGATCTCTACGATGGCGGGAAGCGGGAGAGACATTCAAAAAGGCAAGCTTTTGCTATTTGTTACCGCTTACTTCCAGTCAAAGAAACGAACCCAAGAACGTTTCTTGACTTCCATTTAACGTTTTCCGAGGCTTACAGCAAAATTTTATACACGAGAAAAGTCAAAAAACGAAAATTCGTGCTTGGGATAAAAAAAACGGCATTACTTCCTGTGAAATTGGAAACCTTTCCAAGTCGCTTACATCATAGGACATGAATGAGATAGCATGACATATGTACACGTGTGTCGACTGTGTCAGTCTTGTCAGTGTCTCGTCTGTCTTGCTAGCTGTCGAAATTCTCCATAAGAACGACAAAGCGAGTCAGGTCAAATGTCGTCAAAGACCATTTTGATCGGTCTTAGTATTTTTCGGTTTGGTGGGGAAAAATCCGTCCATGGAAGACCTTCCTGGGAGCTCGCTCCTTACGACTGTAGTTCACAAAACACTGTTGTGAAGATTTTGGCGCGTGGTGTAAACTTGTGTCGAAGGAATGCCGCTTCAATGATCGCGCTGGAAAGTGCGGAGTGGTTCGATTTACAACACAATTTTTTATTTTGGACAAGGCCAAAGCACTCCCTATTAGAATCTGAATAGGGAGTCAAACAGCGTGATTTACATGATAACGGGAGAAACACAATAAAGGGCGGGAGTCGGGAAACAAAGGGACAAAAACGTACGGGAGGCGGGAGATTGTGACCCCCCTGTCCCCCCCCCCCCGACTCTTGTAAGTACCTCGTTTGTTTCATTCGCATTTCCAGTTTGCCTTATTGCTTTCGTTCAGTTTGTAGGTTATTTTATCTTGACTTTGTATTTGTTTAATTGTTAATTTTCACTGGTACCGCTATCACTTCACATCGCTTGGCTTTGTTTCGCATCGATTCGCTTCGTCTTGCTTCGGTTCGCTTGTTTCTTGTAACTATAGCGCGTAAAGGCTGCGACTATAGTTACACAGCAATGCCTTTTTGCTGGAATAGTTGGCCTGTTCTAGCTAGGCTCTTAATCGGGAACAGCGACAAAGGACTGAAGCTGATAAAAGGACGAGGATTGAGGCAAATAGGGCGGTAGCTGTCCGCTCCCCAATCTGCGCCGAGTAAGTTGTGGTGTAATATTTTAACTGTATTAACAGGTAATATAATTGTAAGCTTTCAGAGCCATTTGCCACGGCAAGAAGTAATTGTAAAGGAACATTATGATGCATTAAAACATCGTTTACACAAATGTTTAGCTGTTGAAAACTGTATTTTTTGAGTGAAACTTTAAATTTTTTTTAATATCATTTTGCAGATGACATAACAGGCTGTTTATTAACGGTAGAAACTTTTCGAAATGTTGCAACGTAACGAAAACGCTAGGGAGGGGTTTCAACCATACCACACTGTACCACGGTGGGAGTATGAGTTTGCGTGTACGTCCGAGGGTTAACTAGTAGCGCATTGCGGAAAAAAATTCTTTAAGCTTCCTTTGAAAATACTGTGAGAACTTTCTCTCTATGTTCTTCAATAGTTTATTTCACTTTCTATTTGGCGGACGCCTCTCTTTTGGAGGCGAGCGAAGGAATGCGCGACGAGAGCAAAAAAATTACGTCTGTATTTTTTAGATGAGTGTCGACTAACGACTATTTGCTTCCGCTTGGTCGGGTTTTTGGGTTAACAGCGACAACGGAGTCGGAATAAAACTCATTACATGTATCGTCAAGTCGGGAGAAACAAGCTCAAGTCTGTCCCGAATCTCATGATCACAGACTCCATAACTGGTTTATTTGGTGAAACAGATGCTACATGATGGTAGCAGTTATACGTGATTAAATGCATAAATGGATACATCTGGTTTCCTTTCTAATAAACACCCTACTATAATAACAATTTGCGTCGAATATAATTCTTCGCCGATTACCCACGTGCAGCTAGCGGAACTAGGCGATATTAATTTCGGATCTAGAGCACGGAATATGAGCAGTATTAGTGTAGAGTGTATTCATGTCATTACTGGCGGCTGCGAAAGCATATTGTATAACTCAGCTTCATACGCAATTGACATAATACACAATGTCAAAAGCCCCTATTCAAAGAACTCTCTTAACTCTTTGAGTCCCAAGAATGAGAAACAACAATTTTCTCCCAACATCATAAATGCATCATCAAATAAAATAGTTATGAGAATTGATGAAATGATCACCAAAGCGAAAGTGCTAAATGTTTTCTCTTCTTTGAGGAAATTATAGATAACAGTCTGAAAAAATTTGTACTTGGATATTCGCTAAGGCGTAAAGGGTTGAACCGTAACCTTTACGTTATCTTCTCTTGAGGCGTCGCTCGTCATCCCAGGGTTTATTTCCGCATAATATTAGGCACGGCCCTCTTATCCCAGCTCTGAATTCCTTTAATGTCAGGTTTTGAAACCAAACGTTTCCTGAACCTCAATTAAAACTTCCTGAGAGGAATTTAACGAGATTGGAGAGGCCTTCTGTTCCTCACTGGGTGCGAGTTTGAGAAATGTCTTTAACACCTAAATCGTCAGTAAAGCTATGGAAACTACATATGCCACTTGGGCCACCAACCGTCTTTCCTTCAGTTTTCTTGTACATACACTACAATGCTTTTAATATTGCACGGAAAATTTTATTGGCGCAGGAAAACATGTTTCCTTAAGGGATAAGGGGACTAATCTGAAAAAATATTTACCTTGACTTTTTTCTCATTACTCAGCATCTAACGATCAATGAATCGCTAGCAAATAGTTAGAAACCAGGGGCCAATGTTGCTATTAATGATGACTTTTTATTCAGTTTTAAAGATTCAGAGAAAATGTGTCTAATTTGCATGTGACAATGTTTAGCTGTTTTTTATTTGGTGGTAATTTTTTTTAATATAAATTAAGTTTCGAAGCGTCATACAATGTTCCGCTTAAAGCTTTCCTGGATTATGGTTGTGTTTTCACGACAGCGCTTGTCTCGCTTAACATTCCTGAAGGTGTTTTGTTTATAGACTCCGTTAAGCGACTTAAAAATGATAGGTGTTTTCACGAGTAAGATTTAATTTCATCTTACAGTAATTTGAGTAGACCACGCGCGCGAATTAATCATCTTGAATAATATGGCGGGAGATCCAAACGAAGCTCGCTTGTTCGTCCTTCTTCTTTTAATCACAGTTTATATGCGCTTAGTTTTCTTTCGACGAAGGAACAGATTTCAGCAAAGGCTGAGATTGCTTGCACTAAGAGGCAGGAGAAGAGTAAAGGAAGCTTACTTTTATCATCCTCGGAGAAAGATATGCCGCAGAAGGAAGGTTGCGTGGGTTCTGGAAAGGCCTCAATTTGAGACGTGCCATTCCGGTGGAGAAGCGAGTAGCAGTTGCTTTGTGGCGGCTTGCAACAGGAAACTCATACCGAACTACGGGACTTGTTTTCGGAGTTCGAAGATGCACTGCGCTCAAATTAAAAGATGAATTTTGCTCAGCACTTCTGACGACCGCTAAAGGTTATATAAAGTTCCCAAAAGGAGAAGCCGAAACAAGAAGAGCAATTGAGGAGGAACAGAAATGGAACGCGTGTACGGTATTTCCGATTTGACGGCCTTGTCAGATGAATGACCGCAAGTTGCTTCCCATTGGTGGAAATTAATCGCCGACTCGCTTAAGCTACCTGGTTTGGTGGCTTAAATTTAATGAGAATTGCATTGAAGTTTGCCGACTCGCTTAACTTTAAGCGAGTAGGAAGAGCAACTGTTTTCACGAGATTTCCGGTTGTCACTCGCTAAGCGACCTGAAAAACCGCTCGTGAAAACACGGCCTATATTTAGGGTTAACCGCGTACTGGTCTATGACGTCACAAGGATTTTGTACGATATCATATATAGCGGCCACACACCTTATCGGCGTCCAAGACTTCCACTTGCATGAGTCAAGAATGAAAACCCTTGCGATTAGGTTTGTCTTTTTTCTGGCTTTTTTTCTTCTTAAAATGAGAAATGCACTTCCAACAAATGGGCTGGAAGATTTTAAAAGGGGGCAAGCTGTTTCTCCGGGACATTTGCCACTCTTCCATGAAATCGCACACAGAGCTCGAGCTAACTTGAGGAAGCAAACGCCAAGCAACATGGAAGACATGTCTGACTCAAATGTTAGATCTCATTATGAAGCCACGCTGTTTCACAGCATAGTTAGCGGGTCTACAAATCCAAGAAAGTTTCCAAAGGAGCCGTTCAAGGTGAGAGATTTTGCCACTGCTCGATCCATTTCTTTCATTTACTAGGGAGACAATGGACCGTTCTGCTTCCAATGGTTGCCTCATCATTCAGGCATTATGCGCTAATAAGTCATTATGTTGCCCTTGGTAGTGCGAATGGAAGCATAGTTGTCAAATGTTTCCATTTGTTCAAGTTAAGAAAAACTATCAAATCTGCAGTGAGATATAACTCTTGTTTTCTGGAACAGTTGCGTTCATCAATGCAGTATTCTAGGCATGCACAAAAAGTCGAATATTTACGAAGACCTGTGTCTAATCTGAAAGTCAGAACCAACCCAGGGCCAAGCCCAACTGACTTTATGCTCACGAGTTTTTGCGGTCACTCTTTGTGTTGCTGATACATTTTTATTCAATCAGCAAATTTCTAGGCTAAAACCTTCAAAGTTTCCCCCCTTCTATATGATAAAGAGCAGTACTGTTATACTCTTTAATATAACACTAGCCTTTAATAGTTAACTTAGTTATTAGTGCTATCCGGCCGTAGATAATCAAGCATAAATTAGTCTGGTAAACGTCAAGGTCTATAAAATATATGGTCAAGGCGGTTAGGTGGCACTTCTGTGCAAAGTAGATCATCCTGTACTAGCTTTGAATTTACGTGTTCGGTAACTTGCTTTAATATCATGCACCCGTTAATTGAAAACTTCAGAATCTCCCTGCCCTCTCCAAGCCTGCGAACACAGACGTATTTCCTGTCGTCGCCCAGTTTCTCCGTCAAGCGTAGAGAAGCGACAGACGGAACCGTGTTCACAGGGTACCAATCTCCCAGCATTTAAACCCATTCCCCGGGCCACCGAAACTGCTGTTCACATGAAATCGGACGGCTTTGGTCACAATTAGCGATTCAATTTCGCAACAAATTTTTTGCAAATATCTTTAGCTTAAGCAAAGTTCTTTGACAATGTCTTGTAGTTTAGATTAAGTGATCAGAACTCCTCAGCAGGCGGAAGTTGATTGTAATATTTAAGTCACGACACACAAGCATGGAAAATCAAATATTACTATGGCAGTAACACTCAGGCTGCGGCTAGTATAATTAAAAATCTTGATGTTCATGACCGGAAAATGTAGCACACAAAAATAAAAATAAAACGTCTTTTCATTAGACTGACTTTCCTTTTGGCTTGTAGAAAACACAATCATTGTGTCAGGATTTTGCATGAACTCCAGATAACGTTCAAAAATAAATCATAGCCATAAATCAAACGTTCAGTACACGTGAAACCTCATTTATTACCGCGTGGACGTTGCTTTTGCCGGGAGCTAACAAGGACATCACCATTTACCTTTATTGTCTGAAATGTTATATGATAATTATACAGTTTAAGCTTTGTGCCATATACTGTCTAAATGTGCCTCTTTACGACAGTATAGTTTACATGACACCCAAACTGCAGTCAAGAATATCATGGTATATTTTCGCTGCACAAGAGTATAGACAAACAGCCACACAAAAAATTTAGATCACTCAGTAAAACAAAATCGACTCATGCCAGCCTAAAAATTCTATAAAGTTTGAAGGATTTTGAAATATTTCTTTTTAACCATAAAACCCGTATCTTTATTTCTTACAGGCACAAGTTCTAAGTCATATGAAAAGCGTGGATGAAGACTTCATTTCCAAAAGGATCAGAAGATCCTTATCTCAACCTCAAGAAGGTAAACATGAATTTCAAAGTATATTTGTTACCACGTGTGATTCATACAAGATAAAACTTTTCGAGTCTAGAAGTATATCACACTATTAGTAAAATCCAACTAGTGGTCTATTATCAATGTTGCGTTCTGATCAGTTGAGCTACTACTAGGCTATATGTTATATTTTTATAGCCTCCTAGTAGCGGAAAGCGCTGACTTGTTGGGGGTGAAAAGGATTTTTTTAACTAGCTAAAGTTGTTTTGTCTCGATATTTTTGACCAACTAGTTGGATTTTACTAAAACAATTATTCCTCTCGCTCTCATGGCCACTAAGTTAATAGCCCATTGACGGCCGTTAAATATATGTCATCACGTTTTTCATGCGTAAGCTTTGGGTCCCCGAACAAACTGCGAATGGTTAAGTGGTAGGTTTTGTCTGTTCCTTTATTTTCTTGCTCTCTCTGTGTTTCTGGTTTCAACTGATAACCCCCAACATATAACTAACATGGAAAACTGAACATAAAATTACATGGCGCCAAAAAACGGCATCTTAGGCCCTGTTCAGACGCCGAAAATTTTACATGAAAAGCTCGGCGTATGAATCAATTAGGAACGCCTGTTTCAATTTGGAACGGCTCAGCCGTTCTTTTCGCCCAGCCCGACCGGGAATTTCGCCTTTGGAGCGACTTTGGAACGGCTTTGATTCTGACGCCGAACTTTTCATGTACCGAACCTAATGCATTTTGTAAGCAGTTTGACCGCAATGAGCATTTTTCGCCTTTTGAACTTAGTTCTGCTGCAATTAAGATCGGCGTCTGAATCAATTCAGGCGGTCTAAATAATTTGGGTCGGCCTTAATTCGAATTAGGTTCGGCTCATGAAAAGTTCGGCGTCTGAGCCGGGCCTTACAAAGTCAAACGAAAAAAACGTGAAGATCCACAGCGGTTCATAAGTAGGTTAAGTATGATGGTCCGGGTAAACGGTCCTGAATAAGACTGTTGTTGACAGTTACTGACATTTCGACAACCTGTCCGGTAGTAAACTTCACAGTCAAACGATGCACCGTGTTAATCATGATAATTCATGTATTCGTTACTACCTTCACAGGATTAACTTCTCATCCCCGTTCATCACAGTCACCTTCCTCTTTAACTGAACCAACGCCGACACTAACAGAGACAATAAAATCTTCGGTTATAAAATCTTCACCAGTATCAGGAGTGCCAAGTTACTCCAGTAAAGCCAGATCGATATCTGCTCATACTTCAATAACACCTGTGCAATCTGCGCAAGGGACCTCCTCAAATTCAATATCAGCATCTCTGGATTCTTTGTCGCTGATGTCCTCGGCTGTGACTAACAGATTTCAGCTAGCTACTTCAAAATTATCATTAAAAAGATCATCCGCTACCACCTTGTCAACAACAGGGATTGCTCCACTGAGGACTCTCTCATCAATGTATTCGTCGACTGGGACTCATACTCCGCAAGTCAAGCCAACGCACTCTTCAGTTGCCTCGCTATCACTAACAGCACCAGCACATCAGAGTTCGTCTGCTTCAATATCTTCATCCGTAGCTGCGCCTGATGATTCACCAAATAAATCTGTACGACAAGAAACACGACACAAGAGGAAAACACCGATTCCGTATTGGTCTATTGCTGCATCTTTCATTGGTTGCATCTTTGTCATAATGGTCGCCTATCTTTTGTGGAAACTAAATGGCCAGACACAGGGAGGCAATGACACTCAGGGGCCTCTTCCTGATCACCCCCAAGGGGAAGACAATCCCTTTTATGACCGTATGTCAATGGTCGTTTAATAGACTCCCGGCGGGATTTCCCTCATTTGAAGGCCCAGATTCTGGATATAATGGGACCGGTTAATATTTATGTAGGGGGGGGGGGGGGGGGGGGGAAGGGAAAAAGAAGGGGGTCAAGGCTATATCAGATTGGCTAGAGGGGGGTGGCTAAAGTTTTTTTATAAAGAAGTTTTAGGGCCAAGATGGGTAAAGTAGTTAAATATATACAAATACAATATATGTGAAACAGTAATGTATAAATTGTACAATTTTTTTTGCTAATCCTATTGCTATTTGTTTATTTAAAGCATCACTATTTTGTACAACTTAGTCATTTGTATTTGACAGAAATTCTGTTTGCACTCTAAACTTTTGATCATTGTTATTTCAATTTTTAGCTAATAAAGAATCCAGACCTATCTGCTTTCATATTTGCCTTGACTGAATTTTCTTTTAACAAATTAAAATGCTTGTCACTTCAATAACCCAAGAAAAACATGATAAAACAACAAGAAAGAAGTCCTTTTACGGCAGGAAAATCATTTGAAAAGAATTATATTTTGCATGGTTTGTACATTTGTGTTCACCATGAAGGCACGTTTTACTGTTGCTTTAGTCTTTTTTTGTATAGTCTCTTTCTTTCTGCTCAACTGTTTTCATCCAGAATAATTTTGGACCACTGTTTCTCGGTATCATCATTCATTTTGTCCAAGTATGAAGTTCTTTGTAACTGAACATTAAGCAGTAGTGTCAATGGAAAAACAAGTGTACTGTCAGCCCCGAATGCACGAGTTATATGGGAGGGTTCGGGGGCATACTTCCCCGGAAAAAAAATTGAAAATTGGACTCTCGGAAACGACATATCCTGCATTCCCTGGATCAAACGCAATTAATTCATACGTCTATTTTGTTGAGTTTTTCGTTATTCATAATTCAGGTGCGCTGTTTTCAAAGCCATTTCAAAGTCAAGCAAATTGTAAGCTATTCCACGTGAAGTCACTCCTCATCTCCAGCCAATCAGAGTGCTTTTTAAACGTGCTATTCAGCTTTGAGTATGCAATTCTGTTGATTTTACTTGCACGGCCATCGTATTTCAAGCAGTGCTTAATATTTCAGTAACACAAAACCCATTAGTACGCGCACATCGCCGAAAGGCGCCCAGAAAATTGTAACGCTCCCCTAAATGCGGGCTCAGAAAATTTTAGCCCTCCCCAAATGGGCGCCCAAAAAATCGCAGTCCTTCCCCCCCCCCCCCCCCCCCCCAATAGTTAATGACCACTCCCTTAGGTCAGAGTTCTAATTCTTGACCTCAAAATAGCAAAATAATCTACTCGGTGTCGACTGTTTTGTCAATTATAAACATTTTTGAATCCACTAGGCAGAATTGTGGCTTAAGCTACAATCCCGGATTTAAGTCGTCTGGAAAGATGACAGTAGTTCATTTTAATCTTCTAAAAAAATAGTTGTCTTTTTCTCTCAATATCCCCCGCCCCCTATTCAATGTTGCGATGTAACAACACAATTACACGAATACAGTCAACTCTCTCTTAACGAACACCTCTGTAAAACGGACACCTTGAGTTGGTCCCTGCCTTTCTTTACTCCCTTCATTTGACTCCCTATAAGACGGACTCTCTAAGAAAGACACATAGTACCGGTTCCAAAGGTGTCCGTCTTAGGGGGAGTTGACTGTAAACACTTACGTTTTCCTCAACATTGAGGGAAGGAGTAAAATGAGAGGTAAAATGAAGCAGTCTTTCCAACCCTTTTGACGATGATTGTAAGTTAACCTGCTATCAAGAGTCCTTCTGCCATTGTTCTTTGAAAGGCGGGGGCTAAGGATACAGTAAGTTTGAAAACTTGCATGGTGCCGGATGCGATTTGCCGTGGCACACGGCGAGTGCATGATTGTGGTATAAAAACGTTTCAATTAGGTCGCAAGTCCGTTTTACCACCGACGTTCGAGCCGGCTGTCTTGCAACGCGTAATGTTGCAAGGTTTTTCTCCGGTGGGTTGTAAAGCGCTCAACATCGCTATTCAACTCGTTTTGCAGCAATGTTGCCCGTTTTACCGTAGCTTTAGACCTATTGATTTTTTTACCGTTGTTGTGGCCGTTGACGTTAAGCATTACACTTGGTCTATTCTAAACCAAGGGGAATGTGCTACAACTCTCAAATGTACCACTACGGGAATGATATGAATTTAGCTTTTGGGTCTAGGTGTATTTGTTTTCCGGCGCACCTGCAGACGCTTGAACATGAGTAGGGGCCAAGAACAGAAGCCAGTAATAATCGGCTGCTGCTAAGGAACAAATTTAAATAATGCTTTTTGGCAAAAAGGCCAAACTCCAATACCTAAAACAGACAATATATTTTGTGCGCTTTGGAGGCAAGTGTATAAGGCAATCGCCATATGATGCGTGCAAAAAAGTAACGCCCGTCGTACAGGCTATTTTTCAGTTAATTGTCGATTGTTTGTTTCCGTTTGGTCGATTACTTGTTGGATTCACAGCAACAACAAAGACAAGACAAAACTAAAGTCGTGAAGATGTTCGAGTCTATCAGCTATTTCATGACAGACTCTATGAAGACACAATGTAGTCTCACAGTGGACTACTCGTTGATACAAATACCCGTTTATTTGGTGATGCTACATGATAGTAGCAATTATACGTGATTAAATGTATGAAAGGATAACATCTGGTTTCCTTTCTAGTAAACCACCCTACCATTACAATATATGCGCAGAATCAGTATTGCTCAGCCGATTACCCACTCAAGCACAGCTACCGGAACTAGGCGTATTGAACACGACAAATGAGCAGCTGAATAGAGACAAGTTTGTACATAATATCACTGGCGAAAAGCATGCTGTAATGCTAAGCTCCATACGTAACAGACGTAATAACGTCAAATTAGCCTCTCTTAGTCCCAAGAACAGGAGCTTTTTCTGAGGCTCCTGCAAAAAAAGACTAACAGCAATTTTCTCCTATAACAACATCAATGCACCATCAAAGGAGAATTGGTGAAATGATCACAAATTAAGGAAAAATGCTTTGTTCTCTGGCCTACTTCTTTAAGGAAAAGTATAAATATACATATAATTATTATTCTCATTCGATGCAAATGTTTCTTCCTTTTCATTGGCCGAGAGCCCAACACGTGACCTGCAAATAGCTGCCTACAAATAATGGTGTGCTCATGCGCAGTGTCGTTCAACTGTTTTTTTGGTTGCAAATACTATTCTGCTCATGCGTAAATGAAACCACGCTTGGTTCTTTGCTCGTTTATGTGATCTCTTTATTGAAAAACAAACTCAATGTTCGAATGATAAAACAAGCCTTCGGCTTCGGCAAATAATTGATCTGCTCGCCACTGACAAATCACGATATTTTGCTCAACCTCGTCCAATAATTGCTAATTATTCATTCAAAATATTGGCTAACATCTCACGCATAATTGATCATAACCAGCAACTGTGGACCAAATTTGGAAGAATTTTGCGATATGTGAACTGATGACGTCAATTGTGCAGCAAAATTACCAGATTACTGAGCAGTTAACCAAGAAGACCTGGGGATTGAGTTGTTGGGCTCCTGGTTGTTTTGTCAGTGAATACAAAGTGGCGAACCATTTGGCGAATCATTCACTCGTTTCACGACGGAGAAATAGGCGAACTATTGGCTAAAAACATAGCAAGAACAGCAAGAAGACAACTTGACGGACGACATCTGCTATTTGGAGAATATTTGCAGAAATGAAAAAACTCTTTATCTCCTAAACTTGCCCATAAGCATGCACTATCGAAGATGAACTTAACATAGATAGATGGCAGCATGTCTTAGCTTGTTTTTCAACTAGGAATTATTTTGAATGAATAATAAAACAATTATTGAATTCGGCTTTCGTATCATCTAAAGAATTATGGAGATCGAGGAGAGTGTTATCCGCCGAGGCCGTAGTAACTTAACATTGGGGTTTACTTGAAGAATTGCATCGTAACCCTTGAGGAAACCCTGGGTATCCGTAAAACTGGGCAAGGTCCTTATTCCAGCTGTAATTTGTTAATGCCAGGCAGGATTTTGTAGCTAAATGTTTCTTAGTTAAGCGTCAAATTTTCTGAAAGCGTTTTGACGAGATAGAGACCTTCTGTCCCTCATTGGGCACGAGTTAAGAAAAGTCTTAAAGCCTTAAGTCTTCTGCTATTAGCAAAGCTATGCTAAATGAAGGGATATTATGGCACTCCTGTCTCCCAGGCTGTCATAGTTTTCTAATTTTACATACACTACAATGCATTAATACTGGCACAGAAAATTATATTCGTGTAGGAAAACATGTTTGCTGATGATTGGATAAGGGAATTCATCTGAATAATGTTTACCTTGACGTTTTCTCATTACATTACTCAGCATTTTGCTATGAGTAACTTGTTCGCAATTAGTTTAAAATAATTAGGGACCAATATTGTTATAATGACTTTGCTTTTTGTTACACTAAAAATACAGAGAAAGTGTCTCTTTTGCGAGTTCAACTTAAAACAACCTTAAGCTCTCTTATTTATTTCAATCCACGAGTAAAATAGTGGTAAATTTATAAATTAAATCTTGAGGCCACAAATAATTCATGTTCCGCTTATAGGTTTTATTGATTTGGGTTTCTTTTGGGTTTAACGGCGTATTGGCCTATACGTCACAAGGGTGGTTTTTTTTTTTATATCGTACATAGAGGATAGTTACCGTAACGGCTTCCATTTGCACAAGAATGAAAACTCGTGTGGTATCTGTTGCCTTTTTTCTGGCTGTTGTTTTACTTGAAATGAGAAATGCACTTCCGAAAAATGTTCTGAAAGGTTTTCCAAGGGGGAAAGTGACTGTTTCTTGGGAGCATTTTCCAGTTTTACGCGGAGCCGCACACAGAGCTAATTTATTAAAAAAGCAAACTAGCAACACGGAAGACATGACTGGCTCAAATGGTAGAGCTAATTATGCCGCCAAGCTGTTTCATGGTATGGTAAGCAGATCCACAAATCCAAGACCGTTTCTGAAAGAGTTCAAGGTGAGGTTTCTGTGCTTGCTTGACCCAGTTTTTTTTTTTGGGGGGGGGGGGGGGGGGTGCACTTGTTAAGGAACTTGTCCAATAGACTGCTCTTTCTGAGGACCCGAGGGAGAAGACTTGGATTTTCGACGTGGGGGTGGTAGAGACAGGAGGATTTGGTTTCACTCCGGGTGTTTGGGAGGGAAATCAAAACATTTATCGATATGCCGTTATCGCTTAGGGTAGTGTGCAAAGAATTTAACTAGACTGTGTTGAGAATGGGTTATGTACAGCCATCCCCTTCCCTCAAAACAAAATCGAGACTGAATCGAGACATGAGCTGCCTGCAATTTGGAACTTTGAAGTATTCCTGTTTCCCATCGGAACCTTTAGCTCAGTGGTGGAAATGTGTCGCGTTTACGAGTTTTCATTGGGGTTCACAAGTTACAGTAGGCTCGATTATCGCCGCAAGGCTCGGCTTTCAGTATGAATGCAATATTCCTGGCGTATTTTGTTGGACAACCCTCCAAGTTGTTCAAATGATCACGAGATAGATGGATAAATCACTTTCCAGTATATAATCATTAGGGAAACCAGTTTTGTTATCTAGTGAATAGTGATTTATCTTCTGGAAAGCGTTATCTACCCTGTGAATAACTGAAGCCGGGCTTTAGAGCCTTAGAGCCAAAAAAATTGTTTGCAGCAGGAGCCGCATATAAAAAAACAGTTGGCATGTGGAAATTTTCCAACCGCCCCCCTCCCCCCCCCCCCCCCCCAGTTCCCACCTCTTCCCCGTCCAAGAAATAATACTATTTCTCTTCTTTTGTATTTTCGTCAGAATTATTTGGTAATTACAGAATGTGAAGGCTACTGCATTGCTAGTACGACCAGGCATATTACATTACGGCCAAGTCTGGTCCTGAATCTCAGTTGTGGTAACAACTATACCTTTACTGTTAAAATACAAAGCACATGTGGAACTGGTCCAGGCAGTAACATTTCTGTCTCTATGAAACCTCCAACTGGTGCTGTAACTAATCTGACAATCAGGTTTATTGCTGGAAAGAGTCGGATGGAGGATGCCTTTCTGCTGAGATGGAATCTACCCAAACAAACAAACACTACAAGCATTGAGGTAGGCAGATTACGGGCTTTGATACCATTCACCAGGTCCCAGTTGTTCAAACGTTGGAAAGCGCTATCCACCCGATAAATTTCTATCCAGCGGATAACGCAATTGTTTGCGTGGTTTATCCCGTGCATACTGCTATCCAAGGTTTGAACTACAGGGGGCAGGGGTCCAAACCTCCCGCCTCCCATACCTTTCATTCCCAGCTCCTGCCACTTTTCTCTTGGCTTCCTCCCATCTGCGAAATATTAGGCATCGTAGCGTTGTTTCTTCTCCTTTCCACCCTTTTCAGAACTTCCTTTTTCTGCCCTTTCCTCGGTCCGCCTCCAGAAACCCTCCCACCCTATGTCCTCCCTCACATTGAACAACTCTCTTTTCCATACAAATCGTAGCTAGAAATAGTCTATTGTACCCGCTCATTTCTATTTGATGCTGCCGAAACCACACCGAACAGTTTGTGCATAATCGCTAAATTTTCAGCGTGAAATTTTTCGGGGCCGCGAAATTGAGAAAGCTGAAACATTCAAAACAAAATGGAAGATCACATGATCATATTTTCTAGTGCCTTACACTTACGCGTCATCCCTACCATCCGAGAGCCTGGAACAGGTTAGCGTTTTACGTGATGTCATTGATCACACAGGAGTGAATACCCCGGATAATAAGAAAACCAATCGACTGCACATGCTTCTGACCTTACATCCGAAAAAGTTTGGCTTTTCCCGCTGTTGTAGAGAATAGCGTGCTGGCTTGCAAAGTCTCGCCAACAAATACTTGGCTAACATTGTATTGTTATCCACCAAATATAGCCTGTGACAGCTTCTTTATTATTTTTCAGGCAGTGGCACATAATCAGTTACGGCTTTTGTCTCACCCTGAACGATATCATTTTTAGTTCTGTCAGATTGCAACGTGGGCCAAGAATACAGGACAGATTGCTCACATCATCCAGACTGACGGAAATTCAAGCCATCGGATTATATTCCGGAAGAAACAAGAGGAGCTGTTTAGACAAGGCCAGTATTACGTTTTCCAAGTTCGTTGTAAAACGTTGTGTGGTTACGGACCAAGCAACTCCGGCACGGGATATTACCCAGGTGAGTTCTTCTTCATTTGCCAGCGTACTAGCCTAGGCCTTCTCTCTTGCCCAGTTGTCCGCGGGAAGTCTGGGAAAGGGTCAGCGAGTCTTTCTCGTTGGCGTCAAATTTCATAGTACTAGAGTCAATTGACCACCCCCAAACATACCATAACATACCATATAATGGTTTTTGTTTTTCACCCCAAAATTTTGCATAAGCATTGTCTTCAGTTTCTCTTTTTAGTTAAAATGGCCCCAAGAGAAACTGAAAATAACGTTGAAGCAAAATGCTCTTTGTTTGGAGTGACAAACAAAGAGCATTATGGCATGTTGTGGTATTTTCTGGAGTGGTCAGTCCAGTTGACTCTACTGTGAGCTGTGCGCTTTGTTAATATTCAGGGTGCTGAGTTGCAAACTGTTTCCCGGGGTCTTTCGTCTTACCTTTCCCTTTTGACGAGGTCACCCTGAAAACGAGATTGGGTGCTGCGTATGGTCCTGTGTTTTCTTTTTTGAACAAAAACAAAAAACTACGTGAAAACTGATTTGAATGAAGAGAAAGCTCAAGATAGAAAAGCCAATGTTTACTTGCAAGTATTCTATTAATGGTATAAGTAACTGATGCGCAACCTTCCGCCATCAAGACTTTGTACAGCGAACTGTGCACTTTTATCCATTCAAGTTTTGAATTTCGCTAACCATGCTGCTCTTTGTTTTCTTAGAATTTCCGTCGTCCTCAAGTCCGTCCTCACCTCTACCTTCTGCTGTCGTAACGTATCCTACAGCTACGTCTGTTAAACCTACAAAATCACCTTTGTATCATTCACCCTCCCTAATGCTACCTTCTGCTGTCATCACGTATCCAAAGGCCGCATCTACCACAATGCCGTCTTACTCTGCGTCTGTTGCACATGCCCAATCACTTTTGTACCTTTCGCCAACTTCTTATGCCGCATCATTAGCAATGGTGACGTATACTTTATCAACGAAAAAAACATTTTCGTCATCTCTCCAGCCTGCCCGCAGCCATCACATGCATAAAAGGTTTCCGTATTGGGCAATAGCAACAGCGGCCGCTGCTAGTGCAATCATTGCTTTATTACGAGTCGTTTACATTGTTCGTAAAAGGTGTAAGACAGGCAGACGCACTATGCCAAATTACCTTCAAGCTGATCATCCTCAAGATATTCAGGAAAACATCGATGAAGGTGTGTCAATGTATGAGTCCAAAAGCGCTTCGCTTATTTCCTTGCAAAGGTTGATTTCAAAACAGTTGTTGGTCAACACAAGGAATGTATATCAGTTACAGTCCTTTGTTGTCGCTCGTGAGCCTTTTTTTTCACAGTCACTGATTAGTATCTCTGTTCACTTCAATACTGTAACCCAGCTAAAAATTTTCCGATCCATTTATTGGCATCTTTTCTTAGCAGGCAAAATATCTTGCGCGTCAAAGACGCGCTTTGGTCGAACAAGAGATCATCGCTTAAACGCCCAGGATGATCAGATGATGGTGATTATAATTAGAGAATTTACGATAAACAAGTTTGCTTTTTGATGTGTACCCGAATGTTATCTTAGTTAATTATAACGGAAATGTTCAGTTCATTGGCTTGGACACATAATGATTATACATTTGTTTCTACTCTTTGCAGACAATATACCATTGTTGTTGGAATACTTAACTGATGACGACGACGAAGCCGGCCTCATCCAGGCGTAGACCCTGTTCAACAGAAGGGACTATGTCACTGGGTTTCTGCCATCTTTTTAAAAAGCTAAAAACTTGTCTTCTTATAACTCTAAATTCTAAACTAATTGTCCAGTTTTGTTATTGAAGACTGTATCTATGCGTTGAAATTAAATAAAAAACTGTTTCTGTCGTCTGTTCAACGTAACGAATTGCAAGGACGGAATTTTCGTGCGACGTTTCGACCGATTTTCGTGCAGTTAAACGACAAGTAGATGGAAAACTTGGTCACATGGTACAAATTCATGTTTACCCTTGACGAAAACGCGATTCTCGGAATCTATCTATAGTTGGCCTTTTCTAGGATCTTGGTAGGGAACAATGAAAATAGAAAGCTAAAAAAGGGAGTAGGATTGAGGGAAATAGGCTGGTACCAATCTCTCTCCAATTCTCGCCAAGTAAGATAAGATGTAACATTTTGAATGCATTAATATGTTACAGTAATATTCTAAGCTTTCACAGCAATTTTCTGAGCAAGACGTCGTTGTAAAGGAACAAAATGAAGTGAGCTGCTGAAAACTGTATTTTCTTATTAAAAACTTTAAATTTTCGGGAAAACTGAGAGAAATAAAGTGGAAATATATTTGGTTTATAGGAAGGGCAAGTTGTTGGACCAGGGCGGAGCCTCCCTGAATAAATCGTTTTTGAGTACAGGCCCAAACCCCCTACCTCCAGAATTAGCCTGCAGAATCCGGAGTGAGGCGATATGTGTTTTTGCGCTTTTGAGTAGGCAATCACGATGAGTACGAAAAAATAACGCCTGTTTACGTCGTGCAGGTTTTTTTTCGGATAATTGTCGACTATTTTCTTCCACTTGGTCGGGTGTTTTGTTTAACAGCGACAAGGGATTCAGGACAAAACTCAGGTCATAAAGAGAACAAGCTCAAGTCTATGTACCATCTTATGACAGACTATATGAAGACTCAATGTAGTCTCATAGTGGACTAAAGACTTGACTGTTTATTCGCTACATGATGGTAGCGTGATTAAATGTATGAAAGGATACATCTGGTTTCCTTTCTAGCAAACACCCTACATTACAATTTGCGCAGAATTTAATATTCCGCCGATCACCCACGTGCAGTTAGGGGAACTAGGCGTCTGATATAGATTGGGATATGAGCAGTAGTAGCGACGAGAATGGCACATGAAAAGTGCTTAAAATTATCACTGGCGGTAAGCATGTTGTAGTACGTAAGTACTGTAATTGACGTAATACAAAACGCGAAAAGCCTCTATTCAAAGAACTCTCTTAACATCATCATCATCATCATCACCTCCCAACATCATTAATGCATCGTCAAAGAAAAAAGTTATGAGAATTGATAAACTGATCACCAAAGAGAAAATGCTCTGTTCTATGACCTTATTCTTCAAGGAAAAGTATAGAGATCAGTTCGAAAAATTTGCAAGTGGTTATAAGGGCTTCTCAACCCTTACGTGTGCTACTCTTGAGGCATCGCTCGTCATCCCAGGGTTTCCGCATAACTACGGCCATTATTCCAGCATGCTCTAATTCCTTAAGGCCTGACGGCGTTTTGAAGCCAAATGTTTCCTAAACCTCAAACTTCCAGAGAGGAATTTGATGAGACTGATTATTCGTAAGAGGCCTTCTGTGACCCTCATTGGATACAAGTTTGAGAAAAGTCTTTTTAGAAGGCCTAAATCATCGTCAGTAAACTATAAATATACTAAATATGCCACTTGGGCTGCACGGGAAATTATATTCGTGCAGGGAAACATGTTTCCTATGATTGGATAAAGGAACTCAACTGAATAATATTTACCTTGACTTTGTTCTCATTACTCAGCATCTAACGATCAATGAATCGTTAGCATGCATTTAGTAGTTAGGGACCAATATTGTTATAATGATTTTATATTCAGTTATAAAGATACAGTCGGAGAAAATAGGTATATACTTTATGTTGTTGTAGTTTTTTTGTGATTTCAATTTAAAACAACGTTTAGCTGTTTTTGAATCTCTGTTTTATTTTTAATCCCCCCTGTAAAATGATGGTACGTTTTATGAATTAAATTTCGAAGCTACAAACAATGTTCCGCTTAAAGGTTTCAGTGATTTGGGGTTAGCCGCATATTGGTTTATGACGTCACGATATCGTATATAACGGCAACACACCGTAACCACTTGTAAGTTTTCCACGTGCACAAGCTAGAATGAAAACCACTGCGATTATTTTTGCCTTTTTTCTGGAATATTTTCTTCTTGAAACGAGAGATGCACTTCCAATGAATGGGCTGGAAGATTTAACAAGGGGGCAAACTATTTCTCGGGGACATTTGCCACTCTTCAGTGAAATCTCACATAGGGCCCGAGCAAATTTAAGGAAGCAGACAGCAAGCAAGACGGAAGACATGTCTGGTTCAAATGCTGGAGGTCGGTTTGTCACCACACTGTTTCACGGCACAGTTAGCGGTGAGACAAATCTAAGAAAGTTTCCAAAGGTGCTGTCCAAGGTGAGTTGTTTGCCATTGCTTGATCCATTTTTTCTGATTTACGAGGAAAACAATGAACCGTGATCTGCTTCTAATTCTTGCCTCATCACTCAGTTATGCACCAATAGTTCCCTTGACATGTTTCTCTTGTAGTGCGAATGGAAGCATAGTTTCAAACCTTTCCATTCGCTCGAATTAAGAAGTATAACAAAGAAAACCTTTTTAATAAGCTGTGTGGCACAACTCTTGTTTTCATACAGCTGAGTTCTTTTTATCGATGCAGCATTCTAGGTAAGAAATTCGTATTTGTGTCCGTAATGAACGCGTTTTGTTTGTAGTTTTGGTAGCATCGCCATTGATATAGCGGAGGGAAATTGAAGCTAGTACCGTACTGCAAAAAATGATTAAACAGCTCTCTTTCCGTATATTTTCAGTTCCCCATTTAGTTACTTGAGGCTGAGTTAATAGTGTACTGCAGTTACAGGCCAATATCTACGAAGGCCTGTGTCAAGAAAGCCAGACCCATCCCTAAGATCAAGCCCAAGACGCGGCCACACTGACGGATTCTTGCGGTGGCTCTCTGTTTTGCTGATCCATTTTTACTTATTAGAGCTAGGCTAAACTTAAACACTCTAGCCTTCCTCTTTCTATTAAAGAACACTGCTATACGTACTGTTCCAGAGAAGCTCTAGCCCTTTCGCCCTTATTGGCATTCTTGTAATTACAACGATGAGTTAGTCTGGTCAATCTCCCTATTGCTTAAACTTAAAAGTTCTAGTCTTAAATTTAAGGGTGCGTTAATATCATGTACCCGTTAACTGAACTCTTCAGCATGTCCTTGCCCTCTCCAAATCTGCAAACAAAGACGTGTTTCCTGTTGTTGCTTTTCTCTCTCAAGCGTAGAGAAGTACCTCTGTGTTCACAGGGAGCCATCTCCCGGCGTTTGATCTTTGTAAGCTTATACCTATTCCCTGAGCCGCCGAAATTGCTCGTGTTCTTATGAAATCGGACGCCTTTGGTCAGAGTGATCCAATTCCATAACAGCCAGAAAACTTGACAAACATAATGCAAATACTCTTTTGCTTAAGCAAAACTCTTTGTCTTGTTGTTAAGGTTAAGTGATCACAACTCATGAACAGGCGGAAGTTGGTTGACTATCAATTAAGTGACATATATTGAAAACCAAATATTAACATGGCGGTAACACTCATGCTGCGCCAAGTATAATTAAAATTCTGGATGTTCATCACCAGAAAAAAAAACTACCAAAAATAAAAATAAACCATCTTTTGGTAAGACTGACTTCCTTTTAAGCCTGTAGAAAACACAATCAATTGTGCTACGATGTTTGCATGAACGCTAGCTAACATAAAATACACGTGAAAACTGCCGATTATTTATTACCGAGTAGAGGTTTTTTCTTCTAGGAGCTAACAAGACCGTCACCATTTACATCAAATCATGTTTGAAATGTTTGACAGATCATACAGTCTGAGCTAAGCTTTGTGTCACGTATTGTTTAAATGTGCGTCGTACATTAGCATATATGAGGCCGAACTCCCTAGACATACTGGATTTCCCCACAAGTCGAGCTCAAAATTTTTCACAACCGGAAATGAGAAGCGAAGGACTTTAAGAACTAAAAGTCTATCAGACATACTAACGTCAGCTCCGCTTATATTGGCTAACAAGGACAATACAAGGATTGAATTAATTTTTCTAACAGAATAAAAATTCTATGTTGATATTTGGCGTTGCGGATAGATTCAGTTTGTTCACAGTACGGTTCTTAATTGGGATAAATTCCTCAGTTGAATGATAGCATCCTGATCCTGAGGCCAGGAGATACTTAAAGAGGGGGGCATTGGGATTTTCGGTTTTGCGGTTTTGGCTATTTTTTAGATCGGTTTTTCGGCTTTTGTTGCAAAAGATCTCGGTTTTTCGGTTTCGGTGGCCATTGCGGTTTGCGGATTTTTCGTTTTTTAGCACCTGGTTTTCGGTTTTCGTGAAAAATACTAGCGGTTTTTCGCTTTTGGTGCCCGATGTGGTTTTTGGTTTTTCCTATTTTGTCCTATTTTGGGTCGATTTGAGCAGCACTTGATCTCGAATAGCCGCGAAACGCCAAAGTTGTTTAGAAGAATGCGTGACAAAATAAATGTCATTGTAGGGGATCAAGGGTCTCCCTTGACACCCGGCGAGACTTTGACCTCGCAGACCAGGGCGACCATTTGGTCAGTTTGCGAGCTATGGCTTCCAACGTGTCTCCCGCGCCAGCAACGGAAGAAGCAATTTTGGATTGTGTTGCGTTTTTTTACGAGGAGGGGAAAGGCGGCGAGAATTTTCGAAAGAAAAACAAGTTTAGATGTAAAGTGGAAGGGAAGAGAGAAGCCTGCAGAAGCTTAAGAATAGAGTTTGGTATTTACATTACAATTATAGCTTAATCACTATAGTTTATCCGATACATAAAGCTCGTTTACGACTCTTCAGAGGTGAACTTCAAAGACAGGAAACTAGCCCTTCAACAGAAACCAAAGACAAACCAACGAATCTTGCCTTTTGTCACACAACACCAACCATCAGTGCTAAACCTAAAACAAATTCTCATGAAAAACTGGCATTTAATAGAACAACAACCATTACTGAGCGGATCTACAAAAAACCGCCCCTCGTATCTTATAAAAGAGGCCTAGGGCGGTCGCTCAAAGACATACTCGTGAGAGCCAAACTATGAAAAGGCTATTTTGAGCACGCGCTGGGGAGTCGAGTAGGCCTGTCAACCCCACTTTACAAATTCTCCTAAGTTAACTAGGCTCAATAACTAGCGGCTTTTCGGAAATTGAGCCGCAAAGTCAACCTCGTTCCCAGGGTTCTCTCCTACCCGTCCCTACGGAGCGAGAGAGAGAGAGACCCTGGTTGGGTCTGGTCACGTGGTCCCAGAACAAAATTAATTCCGATGGAGGAGTCCCTTGTCTCTCAATTTTTTTGTCTGGTTCGTTTTCACCGTTCACGCCAGGGTTCACGCAATGATCGAAAGGGCAAGACAGATTTGCTAAGCCTCCAACTATAACTGAAATTCGGGAAATTTCTGCCTAAACAGAGTTATCACCAGATAAACAAGCGAATTACCAGCGGAGAAATAAAAAACTCGCGTTATCGCAGTTAAACCGATGACAACAATTAGATACTAAAATCTACGATCCTGACTAAGACACAAGCTCGTGTTTATCCGCATTGAAGGGAAAATCCATGTTCGTTGAACTTGCATTGAAAGAATCAATGTTTGTCGGTGACAGCGGCTGGTAATCGGCCCGAATCAGTACATGGAAAACCTAAACCATTAGCGGTGACAAAACATAGCAGTTACGTTGAGAGCAGAGTATTCATTTTATATTCACAAGCCATATTTTTTAACAAAGAAACTTATACGGCTATTCTGTTGATTTTAAACGACGATAAAAATACAACACAGAGCCGTTGGATAAAAATATACTCTTCTAAGATTCTGTTTACCTCTTTTCATTTGAACAATCAAACTGAGTCCGGGCGGCGTATTCTCTCTTCCTGTTGCTTCTGTTTGATTTTAATATTTTCGAGGTCGGTGAGGACGGCAACGCTTGATGCATCTTTTCGGCCCCCCTTCGAACTGCATAATCATAGTTTTGAAAATACATACGTTTGCTTTCTAAAGGTGGCCTCCATAACATAGAAATGGCAATTCAAGTCTACTGCGTTTCGGTATGAATACAACCGCCTAAAATATTTTTGACTGCACAAGTGGTGAATCCGTGATTTCCTTTGCAACATCCGATAAACATCCAGATATTCTGCAGGAAGTTACGCTTTCGCTGTCAAAGGATTCGGCGTCCGAGGTTTTGTCTTGACTAGTCCGGGAACTATAAAAAACAGGACCCTTCAGACAAGGTCGGATACACAGTTTCCACTGATCTCGACGTCTACGCTTTGTAGAGACAAATCTCACACTTATCCGCTCCTCCCCCAAGTCGTTTGTTTGTAATCTCCCAGATTCTGGGAGACACGTGACCAGACCCAACCAGGGTCTCTCGACGGGTAGGAGAGAGAACCTGGGAACGAGGTTGCCGCAAAGTCTGGGCTCGAGAGAGCGGCAGAAACAAAGCCTATGATTTAAGCAGACACAAAAAGATACGAAGGCTTCAGACAAAGTCCATGACATTCACAAATACTTTGGTGAAATTAGTGTTAGTTTAGTTTGCTCTGTATGCCCCACTTGTCACCATTATATCGGTTTTTGACGGTTTTGTATGCGGTTTTCGGTTTTGGCCGAATTTTTTTGCGGTTTTGCGGTTTTGGATCATTTTTTTCTTCGGTTTTGCGGTTTCTAAGGGTGCGTTCACACTTGGTGCCCAGGCACTAGTGCCCGGGAGCGGGCACAAAATAGTGCTTTGTCCACACTCTGGGTACCCAAATTGTAGTTATGTTCACATTTAACAAACCCAGTAGGTGCTCACTCACTGAAAGATAAGAAACTGTCTGGAAGTTATCATGTATGTACTCCGTGTTCGATATTTCTGTCTCTTCTGTCTGATTGTTGCTTTATATGGCTATTTTACCTTTTTAATACTGTATTTTGGTCTCGATCTGTTTTGTGGAGCGTTCGACTTCGTTATTTTGCTTCAAGAGATCCGCTATTGATCTGTAGAGATCTCTGTTGGTTGTCATTGGGTTTGCAGACGTTTTGGCATCACTGTAAGCATCACTAGCCAACGCCCTGTTTGCAAATGGACTGTAACAAGGAGTTATGGGTATGTAAAGAAGTGGATTGTGGGTAAAAGTGCCTTGGAACCAAGGGAAAACGCGTGCACACAGGGACCCGGTGCCCACGTAAGTGCCCGAGTACAAGGTCTTGACCTTGTACTCGGGCACCCGTCCGTGCCCGGATTCCGGCGTGGGTACTTGAAAAAAACGTGTGTTCACATTAGTGCCCAGCAAGTACCGTACTCGGGCACCAGTGCCCGGGCACCAAGTGTGAACGCACCCTAATATACCCCAATGCCCCCCTCCTTAAACTCTGTACACACTTCCCGCCAATTCCTGTCCGCCTTTTTTTCTTTTCTTTTCTAATTTTCTTATTCTTTACGTATTTTCCTTTAATCATTCTAAAATTTTCTCCCTGAAAATGTTCTTTGGTTTACAGTTTTCTCACACATCAGTCAGTTATTCGACCTGAAACCACCACCCAAACGGCAGTTTAAAGAATAATATGGTATTTTCCACTCTGGCCTATTTCAGGTTTTCATCCTACCATGCGCACGAGTATGGGTAATTCAGTCACGCACAAAAAATTTAATTTAGATAGAATTGTCAAAAAGTTGAAGATTTTTTAAGTGCGAAATGATGAGTAAACCGATAAGAAGTTTTTAGTCTCTAGTCTCTTGCCGCGTGTATATTGCAATGAAACAGTGAAAATTTCCAGAGAATGAGTTCACACAAAAGAAAATTTTACTTATCTGATGCTGAAATGAGCTAACACTCAGTTAAAAATCGTCTCATACCAGCCTGAAAACTCTATAATTCTTCTAGGATGGATTTTGACATATTTTGTTTAACTATTACACCCATATTTTCATTTCTTACAGGCACAAGTTCAAAGTAATATGAAAGGCGTGGATGAAGGCTTCGTTTCCAAAAGGATCAGAAGATCCTTATCTCAACCTCAAGAAGGTGGATATGAAAGTATATTTGTTGCGTGTGATTCAATTCAAGATAAATCTTTCGTGTCTAGAAGTATTTCACACCAATATAATTGTCATCATGTTTTTTTTACGCGTGAGCTTTTGGTCCCCTATGCCCGGTTACATATGGCCTGTGAACTGGCTCTTTGTTTCACCCTTTCCTTTCCCTCTCCTCGCGATTTTTTCACGCTTTCCCCATGCCAAACAGAGGGCCTGTTCACAAGATAGGTTACATACTGCGAAGGGTTAGGTGGGAGGTTTGTCTGTTCCTTCAGTTTTGCTCTCCCTGTGTTTCCAGTTTCAATAACCCCCAACGTATACCTAACATGGAGAGACATAAAATTGCACGCAGAAAACATCTAACATTAATATGACAAAGGAAAAAAAGATGCACAGTGTTAATGATGATAACTCATGTATCCGTTTCTATTTATTGCCCTTCTCAGGATTAGGTTCCCATCTCCATTCATCACAGTCATTGTCTGTTAGGTCGTCTGCTTCTCTGAAACCTTCCTCGTTAACTGAACCAACGCCAACAACAAAGACAATAAAATCTTCAGCAATAAAATCTTCACCAGAATCATCAGATGCAGTGATAAGTTACGCCAATATAACCCGATCGATAACTTCTCATACATCAATAGAACCCCTGTTATCTTCCCAAGCGATCTCCTCAAGTTCAAAATCAACATCTCCTAATCCATTGTTGCTGATGTCCTCGGCTGTGACTAACAGAATTCATCCAGCTAGTTCAACATCGAGTTATGTATCAACTACCACTTTATCAACAACAAGGAGTTCTCCACTGAAGTCTCCCTCATACATGTCTTCGTCATCTACTACACATACTCCGCAAGTCAAGCCAACGCACTCTTCAATTGCCCCTATGTTACTAACGTCATCGACACATCAGAGTCCTTCTGCTTCAGTATCTTCATCCGTAGCTGCGTCTGATGATTCATCAAAGAAATCTTCATCACTACAAACAAGGCACAAAAAGAAGAAAACGCCGATTCCGTATTGGTCAATTGCTGTATCCGGTATTGGTTGCATCTTCGTCATAATGGCCGCCTATCTTATATGGAAACTAAGACGCCAGACACATGGGGACACTCAGGGGCCTCTTCCTGACCTCTCCCAAGGGGAAAGCAATCCCGTTTATGACGGTATGTCAATGAACACTTAAGAGGGTCACCACAAGGATTATTGAGACCAGGGATTTCCCTTACTTGAAGGCCCGAATTCTAGATTTAAAGCAAAATGGGTGCAAGTTTCGGGGCGGCTAAAAGTATGCAGATTACTGGATGACGGCCGGGATTGCAGAAACTTTTCAGTTGGGGATTCTCATCATGGCCCGTTATATACAGAATTTTGACGTGTTTGAAAAAATATGAGACCTTGCTGTCGAAATTCAATTTGGCTTAAACTCTCATTTGTTACTGCGTTTTCGTCATAGATGTTGCGAAGGATGTGTTAAAGATATATTTTGTTTTAATTCCAGGAGATGAAATGCCATTACCACAGTTAAGGATCAGTTGAGAGAGCCCTTCGGGTGAGGGCGAAAAGCAGGAAAAGCCGAAGTTTCAATCTAGTTTTTTGTTGTTGTTGTTGTGAATTTATGATTTTTTGTCGTGCGGATTCGTCCAGACTTGGTGAAAATACTTCTCCTGTAAATAGCTGGCATCTCGCAAAATTGATTTCTTCAATGTTACTTTAGTGCGAAATTAAATAAGAACTAGTTTTTTTATAATTGTCATTATTAATTAATAAAGAAATAAAAACATTCAGTCTTCTAAGTGTTTTGAGTAGTAACCTCAGTTTCCCTATTGTAGCAGACTACAGATCCCCGGAGGTAAATTTGTTAACTTCTAGTTGTGAACTTTTCGGTTCGCTTCATGTAATCTGTGCTTCTCAACTATCCTCAATAAATTTCGTGGTTTCTTTCCGGGTCATCGCCAAGAGGGGATGAATCCGTTTACAACTCTGAAGTACACTACCATTTCCGCTTTCGTTCATATTCGTGACCTGACGCGTGTCACGCACGGCTCATTACACGGCTAATGACGAGATCACGTTATTAGTGAAAAGATGGAGAGACAAACGTTGATGTTTGTCTTTTTCCTTACGTGTTCTGTATTAGTAGTGAGTAGAAAATTTCCAGCAGTTAGTTCCAGAGATTTAAAAGGAAGGCAAGGTAATGCTCGACACAGAAAATTCAACAGAGAGTTTCATTTGAAGAGAGATCTACGCCTGAACTTGAAGCAAGTGATTCCTGGTTCACCTTCTAGGAAACGCTATTCCCGCCATGTGTTTTCAGGACCAGAAAAGAGGTCTTTAAATTCAGAACCTTCCGACCAGGACCGCAAGGTGAGATTTAAAAACAGGTTCAAAGTGTTCTTAGTGTTTGTTTGGGGTATTTTGTCTACTCTAGTGTGTTGAAATTTCTAGCACTGTGGGAGTACGTGAACTCTAATCGCGCTATCGATTTCAAAGTCATAAAACACAATGGAGCACATCCTTTTCTCAAATCCCATCGCTTCAAATTAACAATTAACAGGTCGGTTAATATAAAAAACTTACCAGGATCTTATTTATGACATTCGTAGCTGCTGTGTTTCAATAGCCAAGACTTTTAGCGTCTCAGTTGAATCAATCTCTGACCGGAAGTACTGATTCTTTTAAAGAACCCCTCGGTGCCTCGATCGGTGCCACTTCTCCCACCTTGAAATGTTGTTTAAATTAAAGCGTCCACTCCCGCAAGCAGCCCACGTTCGATATATTAAAATTCTAAAATGACACCGAGGCTTTCTTGTCACGCATATTTCTTGTCTCTTCTTGGAATTGCGAGACAATGGAAACTTGAAAAATTTGCAATTTTGTCCATAAAGCCTCGGAGTCTTGTTACAATTTGAATGTAATTATCGAGCGTGGCATGGGCTATATTAAGCACTCTCTTCTTGCGTCGCATCTTTGGTTATTTTGATTAATAAATAATCACCCCTTCTCGAATATAGGCCTTTATTTCCTTAGATTAAAAATTACAAAATTGGGTGTTAAAAGTGAATAAGTGGCCTGGGCGTATCAAGTTGCAATGGCTCCTGTTTGTATTTTATAATTTAGTATCCACTTTCTGTGAGTGTCTTTATACACGCTGAACTTGGATCAACGATAGTGTACACGTTTCAAGGAAACATTGCCACCGATATCAAGCACATCAAGCTTTGAAAAAGATTCATCTGAAGCCAAAAAAGTGTACAACATCATAAGTAAAAGAATGTTGGTTTTGTGCTCTCAAGTTCTTCATTATGAGGCAGAAATCCTTATCTTTGCCCTCTCTTTTTTTCTGGTAGCTCAAAGATTTGAATAGCAATGAAGGGGGACTCTCCGGTGCAACTAGAATGAAAAGATCAATGGCGGGCCATCCACAGAAAGGTATGGACAGATGGGCAGGGCTGTCAAAAAAATCCTCAGGATGTTTTCTAAATGCAGTTTCACCGGGATGGAATCGCATCCAGAGTACACCTTTCTTAGGGGAAACTGATAAAGCTGAAGAATGTTGAATTTATTCAGTCATTCTCGTCACAGAAAAAGTACCGCTGAAATTGAGATTGTACACCAGTTTGAATTCTCAGACTGACTACATTGTCAGAGTGCATGTCAAGTGTTTTCTAATAGACGCGACATCACATTTTTTTAAAATTGATTGTCACATTCTGCACTAAAATTCCCTCCTGCCAATGTCAGCAATCACAAAGATTAACTGCACACAGGCCACCAAAATGTGGTACTCAAGGGCATTTTTGTCTGATTTTTGGCAACATATCTATTCATACTAGCTCGAGTACCCTGATTTCGAAAATCATTGTTCCCAAGCCCAATTCTTACCTCTAAATCCTTTGTAAAATTTTCGTTGTGTTCATATGAGAGGGTGGACTGGCTTGGTTTCCAAGATCTCAGTAAGCACCTGGCTAGGAATTTTATGAACACTTCACCCCGGTTACCGCGGATGCCGGAAAGCGGGATGAATTTTGGTGGTCTGGATAGCATTGTCTTGCACTGCCTGCTGTATTTTCCACATATCACAAGCATCCCATTTAATTGCAGTGATAGTACAGCTCTAGGAGTTGCAGATTAGCTATGATAGGCGTCAAAGTTAAAACTTTTGTGTTTTGCCATGTTTGGCACCAGAACTCGTCCCCAGGATCTCTGGCCTTTTCTCGTCTCAGAAACCGGGCTCAAATTTCTCATATGAACCATGGCAAAATTCATCTCAGGAACCTTGCTTCTATCAGTGATCCTGAAAAGTGAACTACAAATGTGGCTGAAAAAAAAAACATGTATGTTTTGCTGAACAGGGAAGCTAAGGGTTGCAAATCTAATCTTAGGAATTTTCACCACCCAAAATAGTCAGTTGTTACATAAACAGTGTAAATCATAAATACGTCTTGCATGATTGGAAATGTTATTTCTCCTAATATTAGCTATTTAAATAATTAAGTTACATGACCCTTTTCCCAGTATTTACCATTTCCTGTATAATGCAAACACACAAGGCGAATTCTTCAGAACCTTGTTATAATAGCCTCTGAAATATACCTAAAAGAACTAATGTTGCTCTTTTATTTTATTTTCCCTATTTTAGAGTAAATATTTTGACCACGTGACGAAACTTATGCGTCTAAAATGTCTCATATTGCTAATTTTTATAAAGCAAACATAGTTTAAAAAAATACACATTTGCAATCCAATTTTCAGGATCATTGATAGAAGCAGACCATTCTAATTTGCATTTTATCAAAATATGCATATTTAATCAGATAGTCAGTCCTTAAGTGGGCTGATCATATTGAGAAGCCCTAAGTTTTTGTTTCGTGCAAACCTGATGACATAAACCTTTTATTGTTGCCCAAAATCGTATCTATTTAGATTTTCGTTTTTTGACTCGCAAATGACATGATATTTTAATGACGTCACAAAACTGTTGTTTTGGTTTTTGTGCAGTTAGGAAGATGATTTCCTTTTTCAAAATTTTATTTTTCCTTTAGCTTTTGACAATAAAGACGTGTTATGTTTGTATTAATTAACATGCTTAAATTTAGACGTATGTTTTACAGGGGAATACAGATTGATCCATATTCAAAATGTCATATCTCAGCTCATATTTGAGATATTGTGGAAACCTTTTTTCAGCTTTTAACTCCCCTTGGATAGCTCTTTTGAAATTGATATAAAAGCAGGAAGATTCTAATGAATGGCATCAGCAATTGCGATGCCATTTTTGACATTTTGATGTCAAAGTATAGGCCAATATTTGATTGGCTCAATATTTTAATTTGTACATTCAGACCAAGTTTGTCAAGGAAAGTCAGTCAGAGCAAACAAAGTTTTCCCATTTAACCAAAAGTTAGGACACTCTGTGGTCAATTTAGGGGGTGGTTTGGCCCTGGCGAGACAAGGAAGAGATGAGTAAGAACTGACTCGAAGTTTCAAAATAGGTTAAAATAGCAATATTTCTTTGCCACGTAGCGCCGGGTGCTAAAACTAGTCCAGCTACTGCGCATGCCTGTTTCCCTAGCCCTCCCCACATACGAAACTAAACTCTGGTTAACAGCGCTGAAATCCTTGTTATGGCCCCCACCTGTCAGTACCAGGATCTGAGTACGTGCTGTTATTGGTCTGTTAAAAAGCCATCGAAAACATCCTTTACACTCCACTGCCTCAAAGGTTTCGCCGGTTACTCTCTCCTCCACAGAGCCCTCTTTGTGCTGAAAGCATGCAGGGCATACCCAGAAGAGGCTTGATTGAGGAGGAGAGAGGCCGAAATCCCTCGGGGGGCTCTCATAAGAGAGGGGAGGGGATGCTCTTCGAAAATTTTGAATGAAACCCTTGAGGGACACCAATCTGGGGTTGGCCCAACCTTTTTTGACCTCTAAAAGAACTTTGATTACATGAATGGAGTAAATGAAACGAATAGAAAATATATATATATTTTTTATTTTTCTTCGCTTGAAACCCTAAAAGAGACCTTTACGGCTAAACATAATGGCGCCTCTTCCCACAAATGTACCCCCCAAAGCGAGACGACGAGTATCCCCGCTCCTTTTATCTGGGAGTCTCCCCCAGGGCCGAAATATGAACTAACATCCACAGAAGAAATACAGGTGGATCTTCTGGGGAAATTAAAAAAAAAAGAAAGAAAACTGGCATAAGCTGTATGACGTCTATTTGCTTCTCATGACACTGCGCACGAGTATGAATTCTCAGAAGGACGTCTTCGGTCAGCGCAAGCCAGGTGTTGTTGTTCTTTACTACATGCCATACTTGTTTTATCACTTGAAACTCCCTATTGTCGATGAGCTTTAGGAAAGAGTTGAGTGAGAACTGACTCGAATATTCGAAGTCGCTCTAGCCTACGATTTTGACCTCCCAAAAAGTCACCTATGTTACTTCCACTCTCTGTCACGCAATGCCGGTTAAACTATTACTGACTGCGCACATCTGGACATGAGAAGGCTGTTCCAAAGCTGGACTGAGATTCTCATGCTATACTACTGGCGGTAAAGCGCGTCAGCCACGGCCTCATTCAACTGAAATTGCGCATTAGCCACCCGCCAATCAATGCCCAACATCCGATCGGAAAATTGTCCACTTTACTTCCTCAACATCTCTCCAATGATAAACAGCAAAACTTAGCCAACATTTCCTTTCTTTCTGTTTCAGATGTACCTGCATTCCTTTTGTACATTGTTGGTGCTGCTATTAAAAAACTGACATTAGATGATAATACTGAGATCACACTTGTGCAGCTAAATGGTTCCCCACTGCCGTTATTCTTAGACTTTCATTACAGAGAAAACCATTTATATTGGGCGGATAGACATTCCATTCATCGTTCCTTTCTGAATAATGGAACTGGTAAGTGTAGCATGCGGTTTTTTTTTTTTTTTTTTTAAATTTATTCGCCGTCACTGGATCTATATCTTTTTCTTGTTGAGGTAAATGGAAGAAAATTCCCTTTCTTGAGAGTGAATGTGAGAAGAAAAAACGGGGGAAGAATATGTGTTGTTTTGCTGCTTTTGACTTTTTTGAGGTGGTGGAAAAAGTCAGTGAAAAAGCAACTTACCTCATATATAGGGGCTGGAGATATCTATTTGCCCTCAGACGTACACGCAAATTCATACCCCCTCCTGGTACAAGGGGTGGGGTTGATGGAACCTCCCCAGTTTTTTTTATATATTGCAGTATTACGAAACAATTTTGCCTTCAGTGGAAAGCCTTTGAGCTTCTCTACAAGATGAGTTATATTTAAAGGGGTGGTGGCGTCGCTGGAGGCCTCTGACGTCACCAACAATGGTCGCCATTTTAATTAGAACAAAACAGGTAATAACTTTTTGCGCTTAACATGTAAAATAACACATAAATAATTACTTTGCATCATTTTATCCACAAGCTTTACATTTATTTCTGAAAGAAGTTGAAAAAACATGCATTTTCACGGCAAAAATGGTTCGACCACCTGCTACTTATGACGTCATATTTCGTAACTATAGTTATTGACCATCACAAAACTTGTCTCAAAATGCTCGCGAGGGATAAACATTCAGTTACTGAAAACATCAGTTGCTGATGTTTTATCGTTTAGGAAAAAACTCAGAAAACCTCAGAGGGGGTGGCAGCCATTCACCCTCCTTGTCCGTCCGAGGGTTATAATAGAATAGCTGTGTCATTAAAGATGTGAATATTGTTCATCGTGGTGTCAGATAGGAATGAACGTTTATTCGTTTGTCTCACGATAGAATCGCTTTGAGATATTGATCGCGACGTTTCGACTGCAATACTGCTAGTCTTCATCAGGCGATGAGGTCGATTGTTTACGTGTAGCTATTTATGCACGTTGGTTCACTGTGATTGGTGTATTTCGATCCTCATTATTCCGACTAGCAGATGATGTTCCCTCAGGGGTCCGCTTTGTAGTTGAACGGCTGTTATGCTTTCTGATCGTAGGCATCCATGCTTCAGGAATTTTGATTCCGTTGTCTCTATTGATGTTATTAGAATGAAGTCTTATTTGGATAGCCTCTTTGACCCTACGTGTGTATCGGTGAGGGTCACGATGTGAATGCGGCAAAGTATATATAGGCGAAACAGGGAGAGCAATGCAAGACAGGATAAAAGAACATGACAGAGATATACGGCTTGCTCATACACAAACCTCCGCAGTTTCGGAGCACGTAAACGAAACGGGGCATCTTCCTTTATGGATTCAAGTCAAGTTTATCGATCGTGACCCTCACCGATACACACGTAGGGTCAAAGAGGCTATCCAAATTAGACGTCATTCTAATAACATCAATAGAGACAACGGAATCGAAATTCCTGAAGCATGGATGCCTACGATCAGAAAGCATAACAGCCGTTCAACTACAAAGCGGACCCCTGAGGGAACATCATCTGCTAGTCGGAATAATGAGGATCGAAATACACCAATCACAGTGAACCAACGTGCATAAATAGCTACACGTACACAATCGACCTCATCGCCTGATGAAGACTAGCAGTATTGCAGTCGAAACGTCGCGATCAATATCTCAAAGCGATTCTATCGTGAGACAAACGAATAAACGTTCATTCCTAATAGAATATAGCTATACATCGCTTTAAGACCAATTGGTCAGTTTAATCCTGGGCGTATATTAGCATAGCTTGTCAAAAATCAGTGTTAACTTAGATGTATAAATCATTGGCTGCAAATCGCGATAACCAAGACTCCCGACAGAATAACCTTGTTCAGTAACGAAATTTACAGTTCAAGCAAGGGTTTTCAGATGTCTACATTTGTTAGCAAATCTCGGTGATGAATACTTTCGTGATCTCGCTAGCCTCGTATTCGCCCCCCCCCCCCCCCCCCTCCAGTAAGTCTACACTTTATTAATGTTGTTGACCCTTTGGCTGTTGTAGGTATTCAAACCTTTTACAGAAATCTGCCTGCCATTGAAGGATTAGCGGTTGACTGGTTTGGCAATAACATATATTGGCTTGTTAAGAATCATATAATGGTTTCCAGAACAGACGGACGCTATCTTAAGACGCTGAGCGTAGATTATACCATAGATAGTAATTTATTGCTTGATCCTGAGAGAGGGTAAGAGTGGATCCTTTTTTATTACTTAATGTTCGTCTTAATAAACTACTATGCAAACGCTTTTACACCAGCTATGAAAGCGGGAGACTTTTGAATTTCATTAATCAGGTTCAATTTCAAACTGAAAAGATGTCAGATACGAGATAAGTAAAGACTATGTCAAAAATGTGAAAAGCACAGCTCCGGCGGTGTAAAGGTAGTGATAGACAAAGTTGCAGTAGTAGTGGCAGTTGCAGTGGAAATGGAAGCGTTAGTGGCAGTTGCAGTGGTAGCGTTAGCGGTAGTGGTGGTGGCGTGGCGGTAGCAGTGGCAGTGGCAATAGTGGCAATGCTAATGGCAATTTCAGTGGCAGTTGAAGTGCCAGCGCAAGCGGCAGTGGCAGTGGTAATCAGTGACAACGGCGGGCAAGTGGTGAGTGGCGATGGTAGTGGTAGTGGTAGCGGTAGTAGTAGAGTTGGTAGTTTGTATCGAATATAATAAAAACGGAGGTTTAAATCAATTTTTTACAGTGGCGTGTATTTGTATATCATGAAGCTATCTTGGGTAATTTGTTTGGTTGTTTTGTATTGATTCGCCATTCAGGTTCATGTATTGGTTTTCTTCCACGGATAACGAACACAGTATAATGAGAGCTCCCATGTATGGAGAGGGAGAGGCCAATATTCTAGATAATTTACGTGCTAACACGCACTTTGCCATTGATTACTACGACCGGAAAATTTACTGGACAGGAGGACATTCTTTTTCAGAAATAAAATCTTACAAGTTGGATACAGATGACATACCCAATAATAAGGTAATTAGATCATTATCAAAATAATTTGTTGTTTAAACGTTGAGAAAGACATGTACATTAGTAAGAATGACCGCATCACCAACGGATACAATTCCCCTCCCCCCTTGCGGTATGAGGCACTCAAAGCAGATTAATACACGAAGCTCCTCCCCGAGCCGGTCAAACTCCTTAACCTTTTATGTACCATACACCAAAAAACGTACCATTTTCGAAGTCCTTTTATTGACAGACGGTACTCAATTACTAAGCATATGAGCAATGTTAGGTCCTTAGGTTGTTAAAGAAACAGCTTTAAACACCATGACTCAACAATGCTTACGATCGAAATTTACCAACCGTAAATAAGGTTCGTCATGCATCTGAATCAACAGTAATTAACCAAGGTGCAACTAATAGTCCTGCACAGCAGATCTAAACCAGTGACCAGGACCAGCACTACGTACGGGATAGAAATGCTGCGATTATTCTGAAACGAACGATTAACGAGCCTATCATACACAACTACCGCGACAAGTAATATCTTATACATTTTACTGACAATTGGCGATGGTCTCACTACCTGTACGTCCGCCAGGAAGTAAAAGCTTTCCAGGCAAACCTACTCATGATATACATCGTTATTATAAGTCAGAATTCCCTGATTTTGAGTTTGCTTGGTGTAAAAATTTTTCTTAGCGTGACTGGACAATCGTTGTCCCAGACCTTTCGCAACCAGAGTCATTAGCAATTTCTGAGGAGTACGTCTACTGGATCGACGTGAAAGAAAACTCAATTCAAAGAGCAAATAAAACAGTTGGCCATCGCTCAAATAATATCTCCATTATAGCGAAAAATGTTGGAATTGGAGAGATAAATGGAAAAAGTCTTAAGCTGGTACACTGGGACATACAAAAAGGTAAATACCTTTCAGACTTATTTTGTTTGGTTTGAAATTTTAATCAGGGTTGTTGGGGAGTGTCCAAAGATTTTTTTATTACTCTAAACAGAGGGAACTGACTTTTTTCAACCTGTCTGTGATAGGTTTAGGTTTTTTCTTGAAGTTATTGGCTTAGACGTTTGCGATTTTGAAAACTAGTGAGTCTTTTTAAGTTGCTGGCTTAGGATTTGGCTATTTTGAATACTACCAATTAAAATGCTTTTTTGAACAGATTTTGTTGGAAGCGATGCTTGCACGACACGGAAATATTGTTCACATTTCTGCTTTCCTGACCCAAGTGCCCGTCTTTTTCGCTGTGAATGTCCTGACAACACAACAGCTGTTGGAGTGAGGTACTGGAACAGGACATGTGTCTGTCCGAGAGGTCAGTTCATGGACCTGAATAGAGACTGTACGTACCGTAAGTATGATTACCTCGTATATCATTTTTTTCCAATCAGAACAGATTTCATGCAATTTTCCTAAATTTATCTTAAAGAACTGACTTAAAATTAAGAAATATTACACCACTAACATCGCCATGGTGCAATAACATTGCAAAGGTACTGTCACATGACACTGTAACTCTCTACAGATTCCAGAGCCACTGTCTATTTTAGGTTGTTCTAAGCAGGGTTGAGACAACCCGGGGTTAGTGCGAAATTTAAATTCCGATATGAAAGCTTAAAAAGCAAATTCACTTTTATTCTTTTTGCCTACAATGTGATGATTGGATGCTCTAAAAAGAATAGAGAAAATTATCTGGGAAAATGCTTTTGAACAAAAGAAAAAGAGACTCAGGTTAAAATTTAACCCTGGGTTAGCGCTAATCGGCCTTCGAACAACTGGGCCCTGTGTAAATAACCAACTGGTTGTCTCCTGTCAGATGGATTTTTTTAATCTGATGTGCCCTATTTTCTCAATATATATTCTATTGGAGTATCCGTAAATTATCTAGAAAGCTAAGTGCACTTCATCCACTAAAATTTACCTTTTCCTAGACAAACGAAATAGCAATTTATTGGTACGAGTGTCTTTTCTTCAGGGAGAGAACACTGAATGGTTGTTAAGACAGTTAAGCTGAAAAAACACAACCATAAAGGTTCAAAATTATGATGAGCTTCTACTATGATTTAAGTAAAGGTCTTGAAATAATTCTTGTTGGCAAGGCACGAATGATATCTTATTTCCTTAACCAGAGTAGTAGAGTATGGATGTCTTAAACCCTATTTGTGGATAGATAACGCGGATAACTTCATAACCTTTTTTCGTTTTTCTCATGAATGAAATACGGGGGAATCTCACGTCACGTCTCTCATCTCACGTCACGTGCTATTTTTATGTGGTTTAACCTGTTTGACGTGTTTTTTAGTTATTTTTAGGTCCAGGAAGGTCTAGTACTTTTTTGCTTGACTGAAAAATAAGAAAAACTTTTATGTTGTCAAAGGAATAGGCACCTGCTACTTAAAACCACTGAATTGTAAAGTAATTATAAAGGTTTTATTTCCTTCCAGCTAGTTTGTCACATTTCTTGCTCACTGTACGTAACGTTATCTTAATGAGATTCCTTTGTAACAAAAAACAAAATGCTATGTCGTCGTTGGTATTAATGTATTCCTCCTCAAGTTAATTAGATTCCTCCGCGAAAAGGGGTCTAAAACACCAATCCTGTACTACTAAACCAGTGTTACTGAGACCTATGTGATATCCCTAACTGTTTTTGATTTTGAAAGTTGATGCGCCTTGGAATGTTATTGCAACTCCATTGAATAACACAGCTATAAAACTGACTTGGCTGCGACCAAAAGTTTCCAGATCAGACCAAATGGTGAGTAAACATTGATTGCAAGAGTTAGATTAGTTACAGATAGAGGATATTACATGGCCGCGCGGAGATACGAAATTTCTCTTTGAGGGTTGAAAAATATTTCACGAGTGAGCGAAGCGAACGAGTGAAATGTTTTTTCAACACGAGAATGAAATACCAACCAGTCGTATGGCTTTTCATCTGGCTTTTTGCTGGCTTTTTCTTTGTTTGTCTTCTTCTTTTAGCTTGGGCTTGTTCTTTGCTAACCTTGGCTCCCTTACCTGTCTTGGGATAATTGCATTTTATTATTGGATCTATAAGCTGCCAAAAAGCCCCGGTATGAAATTCCCCCCTCCCACCCCCTTGTAGTATACATAATGAATGCAGCCTTATATGGGGTGGCCCAACAACATGGTGATAAATATAAAATGGCGGCCAGCAAATTTTTATGTTTACACTATAATACCGGATAGTTCTTTTATGTCGGTATTCTGCCAACAACATCAAAACTTTATATAAAATATAAAATGGCGGCCATCAAATTTTTATGTTTACACTATAATACCGGATAGTTCTTTTATGTTGGTATTCTGCCAACAACGTCAAAACTTTAATTATAATCATTCTCAGTGTTATGTAGTCGGCAGGGGACGTTAAAGAACCCACGCACTTGTCGTAAAGAGTAGCTGGGGCACGGGGTTCCGTTGTAGTGGTCTGGCCTTCTTTCACGGGTTGGTGCTTCACATAGGGTTAACCTCATTGCACCTTTCCCCGCTTGGTCAGATTTGCCCAAGGAAAATGAGTATATATTATAATTTGAAGATTATACGTATTAAAGCACAGCGGTCCTTAGAGAAGCGCTGTTGTATATAGGGAGGAACGTCATACATGTAATTGGCTCACCGCTGTTGTGGCACCCCTGCCTATTGAGCAATTATTCATTATTCATTGTTCAGTAATAGGCGAAGCTAATAAAATAATAAAAAATAAATAAATGAATTAATGATGTCTCGTATCTGCAGCTGGGTCTAGTTTTCCCTTATTTTTGCACCTCCACTATGATACCAGCAGCCAGGCATTACAACCAGTGACAATTTCCTGTAGTTCCTAGGTTATCCGAAATTCAACTGCATAAAAACACGATTGAAATCCTGCTGAAACGCGGTTGACCTTTTAGAAAAGACAGACGGTGACATTTCTGCTGAAAATCCTTAAAAGTTTGATCTATCAGCCTAGTTCTTGGGCGTTCTCTCTTGCCCCGTTGTCCGCGCGAAGTCTGGGAAAGATCAGGGTCTCTCTCGGTGACGTCACAGCTCATACTAGAGTCCAGGTCGTGATTTCTGTAACGAATTTTCTCAATGTTGAACTATTATTTATACGACAGAATTAATTCCTCCCTCCAAACGGCCATTGCCAACTTCCTCAAAGGCTTCATTGTCGCATGCTCCCACTACTAAACCAAAATCTTCAACCAAGCGCCCACAGTCGTCATTGTCATCAGTATCATCTTTATCAACATTCTCCCAATGGGTGACCACTAACAACCCAAGAACATCTCAGTCTGCAGTTTCCAAACGACCGTTAACGTCGTCGACGATATCTTCAACACAGCGATTAGAACCTTCGGGTCATTCCCAGTTAATTTCTTCATCTGCAGCAGCTACTACTTCTCCTGACAAGCCACCACTATCTTCAGAGGCATCACATTTCTCCACATCCTCACAAGGGGTGCCCACTAACTCATCGCGATCAGCATCTTCAGGACCCTCCCAGTCTACGCCCGCTTCACCGTCAAATCCCTTACCAATGCATCAGAACAACAAGCGGTTTCCATACTGGACAATCGGTGCAGCCGGCGGTGGTATCCTCCTTGTCATAGTCGTGATAACGATCATTTTCCTTGTTCGAAGATACAAACGTCGCACAGAGGGCGAGGCGATCGATACTTCAGCAACTTTCCCTCTCAGAGACCCTCTAGAAGAATTGAATTATGATGATGAAGGTGGGTTCAGGTGTGGGTTAATTTAGGAAGGTAGAAGTGGTGAATACTATTGGCGGAAATACAAATGCGTTTAGCTGCATGCAGATCAAACAGTTCATCTATATAAAACCGAGCTCTGTTGACTGTTAGATTAATCAAAAGAAATAATACTCAAGGACATAACCCAATTCAGAGGTATAAAGTAAGTGCTTAGACTGAGAGCAGTCCCTCTTTTGCTCGAAAATCTGTGAGCGATTGCGATGTACTTGTGAATACTAGATGCAAGCGGCGGAGCCGCGAGCAGCGAGCGTCCGAACTACTTGCTGCTCATCGCTTCGCTGCATAATATATCGCACTCGCTCACAGATTTTCGAGCAAAAGAGAGACTGCCCTGCGTGAGCTTTCAAGCTCTTTTTATTTTGACTTTGAATTCACATTTTTGTCCGAAATGATAACTCTTTTTTATATTTGACTACCTTGTTTTCTTTCCTTTGTAGAAATTGACACTTCCGGCAATGAGAGGTTCTTGCCACAGCTCGAAGTTTCGGATGAAATGACCTAACTGACAATCAGTAAGTCCTATCCACAAAAATCTCCGAGATTGTAGTCACAAACGTCTGCGACATCTTGTCCTCATCGTATTCTTTTTGCGTCAACCGTTGTCATCCTACCGGTGCTCTTGCCGCTACCCTGTTATTCTAGTAGGACAACGTGGACTAGTTTAATTTGCAAGAATGGAAGAGTTAAAACAGAAATTTCACTTTTGACATGAAAGGAGGATAAACTGCTCTTACTGACGTGGATCGAATTTTTCCGTGCATCGAATGTGGCTTCACTGGTTAATCCAGGATAGTTGAACAACTTCGAAAAGCGATCATGATCAGGATTGTATGATTCTTGTATCGAGGGATCTTCACCACGGGCCTGTTCCCGAGACATTTGCCTTGCAGGTAATCTGCTTGCGCCGCATGACGAGACAAATCAACGGCTGTATAGCAGACTACAGTTGCAGGAAATGAAATTTGCCTGTACTTGAAATTGGTATTCATTTCTCCGACGAATAAATTTGTACATTATAAATAAATACCGACGCTGCTTTTTTGGCTTATAGGTTCTTCACGAGAATCTCCTCCCGTATCGCCTTGTTATAATTTTGTCGCGCGTGTTTCATAGCGACCTGCAAACTCGGGTGGCCCATATATGTTTCGTCAGGAGCCCTGGTTTTGTACATATCCGACTGGGTGTCCGCTGACCTCATCAAAGAGACAAACTTGGCCGGCGTTTTTTTTGTGGCCGTTTGGCGATCAAGAAATGCTTTTTACGATAAGTTCCGACAACACAGAAGACAAACTTAAAGCAAGGGGCAGACATGCCATGCTGATGAGCCCCGATAAGGGCGAAACAGCTGTCCATGGCACCCTCGTACCCAGCGTCTTCGTTCCCCTTGACCAGCGGTCGGGAGGTACGAGATTGCTGTCCATGGCTGCCACGGCCTGGGTGATATGGCTGTGCGCATGCGTGAGGTACTGGCCAGGCCGCGGGTTGGTGTATGTGTGCCATTTGCTTTAAGTTGGTCTTAAAAAAAGAAGAACATTGAATCATTTTGGGCCAGTTGTACTGTTTCAAAATAAGAGCGAAAATCGAGATAAAAGAACATTGGTTAGTGAGTCTCTGGGGCGGATCCAGGTTTTTAGCAGAAATAGCTGAGGGGGTTCGATGAAAGGGGGCAACGACCTCCCCACCCCACCCCTTTCAAGTCCTCCGAAACGCGATTTCCGCCATTCTGAGGCAAAGTCAGCGGGCTTTTCGTAATAAAATAACTTAATGTTCATCATACCAAAGTCTGACAGTCTTTCCGTTGTCATGGTGGTGCGTAAAGATCCTTTGACAAGCTTCAAAGTACTGTTTGCTCGCTCGTTGTCAGCTGAAGTGAGTGGTATAGTGCTAATCTCGTACCCAGATCTCCCACGGCCAAGGAGATCTGGGTACGAGATTAGTATAGTGCAAGCAATTCGCAGCACAGTTAATGTTAGGGAACATGACCTGGTGGAGAAAAGAGATAAAGATTATCGTTATCAGTTTCAATAAACAATGAGATTCGCAGAAGAGTTTGCTATATTTACCAACGTCGTCCCCATGGGGACGAGGGTGGTTATTCACCATACATTTGTTTACGCGCGTAAAATTTATGTGCCTACGCACATAAAAATTACACGTCAGTGGAAATCCATCTCAACACCGAGTTTCACGAGGAGTGAGAGAGAGAAACGTATTTGTAGGGCTTCATGTTCTGGCGCACCCAGCAGACGTCGGAAGGTTTCCCTTTTCTGCTTGCAACACAGGATAGGAAATAATCTCATAACCCGAGCTAGGTCTCCTGCGTCATCTTCAAGCTACCTACGTGTGTAGCACAGGAGCTTAAGGGTGGATTTCCAATGTCGCGTAAGTACGAGGGTCAGAAGCCGATTAATAATCGACTCCTGTAAAATGGAATGAAAACATTCCAGCTTATAAAAAAATTGAAGCGTGGAATATAAACCATAATAACCATTATTATACATTGTACTCACTATCTATCTTCTTATTGGCTAAGAGCCTACAGTTAATTTTGAAAATCAGCGCAACCCACAGATTAGTTAGTTATCTGGTAGCAGATAACTGACTAATCTGTGGGTTGCGTACGCAACACATGATTTCCAAGGGCAATGCCAATCGGTTCAGTGCGACGGTGTATTTGTCGTTATTTATTTCAAAACAATGTATAATAAAACAATTATTAGATTCGGTTTTTGTGATATCCGGAATAATCAACGTTTCGGTGAGTAGGGTGAGTTTTATAATCAGCCTCGGCCTTCGGATAATACTTACCTGGACCTTGATTATTCCGGATATCACAAAAACCTCATCCTCAGCTTGTCACACCTCAGATAAAACTCAGATGACAACCTGGTAGTCCTTTATCTAGTGTAGAAGTAGTTCTATGTAGGTAGAACGATTTTCGTATGACCTTGAAAAATGGTTTCGGTAAGTGTTCGTCATCTGTTTCATAAGCCAATGTATGAAAAGATCAAAACATGGACTCTTCGTTTTCCCGCCAAAGAAAACCCTAATGTGGAGAAGGCATTGTTCGATTGGCCAATCGTGTTGCAGTATGACGTCAAAGCAAAGGATCCATTGATTTCTAGAAAGTTCTCGGGCATGAAGTTTTTTTACCCGAGCGTTCGCTTAACCAACCAAAAGCCACGCACGTTTGTATCCGTTCGATAAACCAATCAAATCGCTCTATTTCCGTTCGTTTGTTGTTTCTGTTTTGTTCGCGCGTTTTCATTTCAAGGTCATACGAAAATCGGTCTATCAAGACCAAATAATCGTCATTTATTCGCTTTTGACTTCATGAATAATTAATGAAGCTATGCTTTTCTAGCCCATGACAGGAGCCCATCATGGGCTCCTGCCCCTGATGAAACCTAGTTTTGTCTAGTCCAAATATTGGGCAAATAATCAAGCCTTAGCTGTCCGATCAGTGTTAAGTGTTATTTAGTACGGATCCTTATCTTCAACAAGCTGTCCCTTGCTAGAATTATCCAATAATTGATGAGTTTGAGAAAAGATGTAGCACACAAAATTTTGCCTTAAGAATTTATTCATAAACAAGAGCGCTCTAAGTAGCGTTGAGTCTCGCGTGTTTGTAGATACGATATGTAGTGAGGAGGCGAATAGAGCGCGACCGTTCGTCATTCGGAGGGGGGGGACTCCGCATATAAAAGGGCTGGGGATGCTCGTCGTCTTGCTTAGGGGTGTAAATTTCAGATTTTGGACTCACTTACGGTGTTCTGGGCAAAACGCTATTATATTTAGCTGTGAAGATCTCGTTTAGGGTTGCACGTGCAAAAATATAAAAATATGTGTATTGTCTGTGTTTTCAGTAACATAGCCTCTTTTAGGGGTAAAAAAGCTTGGGCTACAGCAAATGAAAAAGTTGAATTGTGCTTTCGACCTACTGCACAGGGTCCAGAGGAGTTGCGTGTGAATAAATGAATTACTTATTTAAAGTCTCACCTCGAAAATGTTTATAGCTGTCGCTTAGCGCGATTAATTAGCCCAATGGGATCTTTATGAATCTACTGTAAAAGATTTCTTTGCTTTGTAACTAATCCAGATCGACTTTGTTGTTCGGTATTTTGAAAATCAATAACCGCAAGCTATATCCTCGTTGGTGCACAACAGGTCGTCCGAAGGGTGACGGAAGATCGTCGCCCAGGGAGGATACTTGTACCACATGACTTAGTTCGTTGTGAACCGCATTTCTCGGTGACGGAAGTGAATGAGACCGGAAACGCAAGAGCAACAGACCGCTTCTAATTCGAGAATCAAAACATCAGCTGCGGAGGGAGTTTTAAAGATCTTAGAGATCTATGCGAAGGCTACAGAGTTTTAAGTGAAGTTAAGATCTTCCAAGACTGGAGATTTGTTGTGCACATGTCAACAGTCTTCGATGTCTTAAGGAGGTTTCGCTTGCGTAAAGGCTTCCCAGTACTGAGTCGCAAAACGCACAGGCAAAGACGCAAGAGGTAAGATTGTTGGGACCACCGAAGAATGGCTCAGTCGTGATGATATCACAGTTGCCTTGTACTTCCGCTCTTCTCAGTATTACGTTTTATTGCAACAGTAAACACGACCTGTAAATCACTACCCGTAATAATTTAAGATTCTCCAAACAAAACTAATGAGTTGGGCTTAACGTGATACAGCATTGCACAAAAACATTACATTCATGGACTAAAGAAAATCGCTTAGCTATTCAGATCTAGAAGGCACTTTGGAGAAAATTGGAACCCTTATTTAGGCGTAATAAAAAGCTTCACGATCACGCTTCAAAAGGGTGTGCTACACAGTCGTTTTTTAGTGTCGTCACGCAACGCTCCTTCCAGCTAATAACCACAGTAAATCGATATGTGTGTCATGATCTCTCAGTGTGAAACATGCAGGTAAAATCACATTTACTCAGTGAAAATGTAGAACGTTCCAGAGCATAATCTACTCAGCGAACGAAAAAAACTTTATTGAAACGAGCAGCATTTTGGCATGAGGTAAAAGTCGTGTTGGCTTACCATCTCCTTTTATTCATTATTGCTCTAATCTTGAACACATTTACTTTACTACGTCATTTCCGTCATCATCTGTTGCGGTGTATAGGTTAGTCGGTTTATAGAAAGTGTAACGAAACTGTAACGCGATTAAAATAGCCCATTTTTTTCAGAGGTTTTCGACGGGTTTTGATATTCTAATAAACACATCTCTGGATCCTGTGTATGGTGCGTCATTTGAATCATTATCTACAATAAAGTGTACGCTCATTATTGTACCGAACTTGTGGGGCACAAAATAGCTCGCTTAAATCGTAAATCCTTCTTTTATTTAAATCACCGTCTGCTCGTACATTTCCTCTCCGTTGAAAGGGTGAGATAAATTAACGACGATTTGCTTGTTGTTTTTTACCTCATCATCGAAGTTCTGCTCATGAACATTCTTCCTTGTTTCAACATCTGATGTATTCACTTCTTTCAAAGTTATCAACGCTTTCAAACGACAGAATTCGTGAAACGACCTATTCCGAAAACGCTCGACATCTTTTAGTGTGGGTCTACCACGAATGGTGTGTGGATTTGTAAGCGAGATCACCGTATCTTTGCAAATTTTTCGTCTCGAAACATCACATTCGGACAATGGTACGTTGTTTTTCGAAGTGTTCACAGAGACTGAAAGCATCGTGTCGATTTTCATCCCCAGATTCTGCGCTACCATAACCCGGAACACGTGTTTACAAAACCATTCTTTCTGTCACGTTTTTTCGCACGTGAAGGTCAGAACCAAATTACCATAAGATCAGAAAGAGCACGTGTTTACAGTTTTACTTTTTATTATGTCTGTTTTGCACTTACGATTTTATCGGCTTACTATGTCATATAAGCATGAAACGTAACCTGTTTTAACGAAAAAGATAAACTCTGATTTCTTACATGGAAGAAAAGCTATTAAACGTGATAAACATTGCGCGTTATTCCAGTCATCCCCCAAAATAAACCACATGCTCATCACGAGACTCATTTCCATACAATGAAAGTCGTCACGATTCTTATCCCCAGTTTCCACGGTCTTCGCTAGGAACGCGGGGCCTACAAACTAGGTCCGACAGAAAAAAAACGACTGCATTTTAATGGCCCATGTTCACCCAAACGGCTTTGCGCGCTTGTGTTTTTGTTTTGAAACGATTCTTTTGTCAAATGCAGTGTTTTGATTGGCTTCCACTTTTGAGGAGCGTCACGTGACCATACTAAAAACGACTGTGAAGAAGATTAGCTTTTTTCAAGCTTGACCAAAGCTTAACAGAGAGAGTATCAAAGAGGCCAGTAAGACTTTAATTCTTTTCCAAATGGAGGAAGATATATCGCCGACTTCGTTAAATGTCACCGCAGAAAGCAGTTCAAAATTTAAACTGGTAGTGAATGCGTATGGATGCTTTGTTGAGTCCGATGAACGCAATGAAGGTCATAAAATTACGAAATGTCTAAGCAATAGGTGAGATTTTCCTGAAGCCCGTTTCGACTGTGAAATGTTTTGATTCCTCAATCTATTATTGTGTGTTAATCCTTAGGAGGCTTAGGTATGTGTTCTCGAAAGAATAAGCGAGAAGTTGTGTTTGCAAAGCGTCGAATCAGCACTGCTTACAGTCTTGTCGCTGTAATCGCTGTTACAGATTCTTTAGGTTTGGCTAAGGACTGGTTTGCTAATAATAGTTCTCGCTGCTTTAGAGCGATATGCCAGACGATCAGTTTACGTTAAGGACATCACTCGCTTCATAGGTTAAATTAAATAAAGCATTGTTCATGTTAGATTGACTCGCTTGTATTGCTTTCAACTGATTTCAACGGGACCTTTGTTTACAATCAACATTCGATGTAGAAGGAACTCGGCAAACACGCTGTCTGTAGAATTTGCAGCCAAGAGCTTCTTTCCCATCTCTCCAGAGATTAAAAAAAACGGATCCAAGGAGACGAATGTACTTCGGCGACCCCAGTCGATGCGGTCCTCCAACCGTACGTTTCGATGGCGCCGCCATCGAAAGTGCTGCAGGGAAACAAACACTCACAGAAACAAAAAGGCTCGATACCAGACCAAAATATCCAGAAAGATGTAAAGAAAAATACCAAAAGCACCTGTTTAGACTTTCTTTTAAACCAATTTTTGCGAACTGTAGAAGATTAACGAGGATTGACTCTTCACACTGAAGGCAGCGATTTTCAACTACGCGAAATGTTTTTTCTTGAGTACAGGGCGCACAATGCATCATGGGCCTTTACGAGTCTCGCTCTGCTCAAAGCACGCTCGACTATTAAATAGATGTCCCCTGTGGTCTTAAATACAACTAATAATAATTTCATCTGAAGGTTTTAGAGTGAAAACGCCGGTGAGAATATTTTTCGCCGACTACTGACTACACTAATGAGTCCAGTCCACTGGTTCAATTATATCCTTTTCTTCATGCGCGAAAAGTCTGCGGGGAGGCTACGAAAAGACTGGATTCTTTTGTGTCAATGGCGTCAGTTTATAGTGCATTTTGGCTTAGTTTGCTGTGTAATATTGCTGGCCGAATTGCCTCTCTTAAGGTAAGAAATGCTTGACTAGAACACTTTTAACGATTTGTAGATAAAATTTTCATTTTCGAAGGCTAAAATTGTCTCGGATTTCCGAAACACTAAAACCTGCGATTCTGTGGCCGAATCATGCATTGGCCTGATCGTTTGGCGAAGTTTTTCATTGTCATCACCTTAGTCCATTTTTTTATTTAGCGTTATTCCACTTGCTGTCGCAGCAGTTATTTAACATAAACACTGAAACACGACATGCAAACTTGAATTCTGCCTAGAAAATAACCTTGTCAAGCGATTTTTACGACGAAGTACGTATCACAAAACACTCGCTTCATGCACAGAAGCTCCAGAACAAAACACGTTATCAAGACATGAAGACACAATTTTCCTCCTATTTACAGCCCTTTCACTGTGAATCTTTCCCGAGGTTATGTTCTTTGTGTCATATTTTAAAAACTATTAAAATAAAAGAAGCTGTTTCGCCAAGGAGAGTGTGCAGGTGTGAGGGCACGAGGCGTTTTTTGAGCGGTGTTTGACATTTGCAGACTGCAGACTGCAGACTGCATGAGGCAGCAAGATTGTAAATTGAATGAAACCAAAAATATTGTAATCAAGGTGGCGTCATCATCAACATTACCTTGTTCCGAGAAGTACATGTAAGGCCTAGAAGCGAAGTTTTTTCATGCAAATTACACCGACCTGATTCCTGAAGGAGTTGTTGGCTGTTCGTCTCGTATTGAATTAGAGCAGAATAATGTCTGCCGATGTCACAAACTCGCTCATGAATCCATAGCAACAGGCTAGCAATTTAGCCTGCACCACAGACGAAACTAAACTATGGTTATATAAGTCTGTCTTTGAAACAGTGCCGGAATCCTTATTCTACAGGGGCCCCAACTGTGTACTAGGATTTGAGCATGAGCAGTGATTGGCCTGTTAAAAAAGCCATTGTCGATTTGCCTATTTAGAAATTCAAAATGCACTTCCGGTAATTCATCGAGTCCAGGTAGGATCTGTTCGGTTTAGATTGTCTGGCATATCCTTAAATACTACTAAGATGAAATACATCATTTAAAAGGTGTTAAAGGTCCGTGATCTATCCTAGTTGTTTTTGTAGACGTAACTGTAATGAGCACGAAGTGCTCGCAATCTAAACACTTTTTTTTACAAAGACTACTATTTAGACAGGCATTAATGGGCATTGCTACTTGTCATTATCAATTCACAATAATCAAAGAAGAATAAAGAATCAACACAATTAGTGATATGCCGGGTGAGTCAATAAAGAGTTGTGTCGGTGAAGAATAGCCAACAGCATCTTGGAAATGAGGCCAATGTAACTTTGCACAAAAACATCAACCTTGTTCCCAGGCTACTTTCTCACTTTCACACGATGTTATATTTTTCATGGTGTCACCTTTATTAGGAAGATTTTTGGTGTCTTTTAATTTACAATCTGCAATCTGTGGTCTGCAGTCTGCGGTCTGCAGTCTGCAGTCTGCAAATGTCATACACCGTTTTTTGAGACATTTTCACAGGATTCGAGTTACTCCTTATAGGCATTACACTATTTTTTTTGAGTAAATTATAAGTTTAACGAGAGCTTCGCTTTTACCCTGGCTAAATCTTTATATTACGTGTGTACTGTATTTTTCATTGGTATCCAAGCTTCACGAATTATAAATGTCCTTGACTTTGCTTTCTTGCTTACCTTTGTGTTTTAATTCTAAACAGCTTTAAAGTGCATCCCTGGGGGCACTACTGACTTGCTTTCCTTTGCTTTAGTGGTGATGGCAGTCCGCCATACCTGTGTCAGTTACAAGAGTCTTGAGACACCAGGTAACAGATCTTCATAACCTGCATAATTTTACAAGACGACATATGGGAAAGAAGAGTTTTGAGTGTGATGAATGCATCAAAAGTTTCAGCGAATCTCAGTCAACATCATTAAACAGCCTGCGGACAAGAGATCAAGCCTATTATCTGCAGTCATTGTGGCAGAGTCCTTGATCCTAATGGAACATTAATCCTGACAGACATTGTTAATGCCTTTTATCAGGAGCAATCAGTCTGAGACATGTACAGGAATTTTAGAAATGTTATGTAGCTAAAAGTTAGCATTGAGGTAGAGCAGTAATAATTTTGATAAGGGCTTCAGTTCATCATGGAAACCGGCCGTGGATCATTTTATAATTTTAAACTTCCAAAAAAAGATAAAGTTGAGAAACCATTTGAATGTCATTATTGCAGAAAGTTTTTTAGTGAAAGTGGAAACCTAAAGCAACACATAAGAATACATACTGGGGAAAAGCCTTTTACATGCGACATCTGTGGCAAAAGCTTCAATCAAAAAAGCAACCTCAACAGTCACAAGAAAAGGCATAATAAACAACTTGAAGATGAAACTTACACGTGCAACTACTGTAGCAGGACATTCAGCAAGTCTGGATATCTCCGTTTACATGAACAGGTGCATACATTTACGGGACAGAAATCTTTTGCATGTGATCGGTGTGACCAGTGCTTTGGACGATTACATCATCTCCAAGAGCATAAAAAAAAAGTTCATGCTTGTGAAAGGCCTTTTTCCTGTAATGTCTGTGACATGGAGTTTACAACAGAAAGAGATCTCTTTGTGCATGGAAAGGTGCATTTGGGAGAGAAAATCGTCTCTTGTGATGAGTGCGGAAAGTTGTTTACGCGGCCTGGGGGTCTTCGCAAACATATGAGAATACATACAGGAGAGAAACCTTATCAGTGCAATCAATGTGGCAAGTGCTTCTATGAAAGTGGACACCTCAAACAACATTTGAGAAAACACACAGGAGAAAAGCCTTTTGTCTGTGAACAGTGTGGCAGATGTTTCAGTCAACTTGGAAATCTATATGCTCACAGGAATAGACATACTACAGCAAGCAAGAGTATGCCAAGTGGTCCCAATCAAAGTGTTACCCTACAGGTAAAACAAGAGCCTTATAGCTGCAATTTGTGTGACGAAACCTTTAGTATGGCTAAGGATCTTTGGATACACAAAAGGACTCATCAAGGAGAAAAACCCTTTTCTTGTAATTACTGTGGGAAGTTGTTTAAAAAGGCATGGAATTTAATGAAGCATACAAGGATACATACAGGAGAAAAACCTCATAAATGCGATTATTGTGGCAAATGTTTCAGCGAAAAGGGGAACCTTAAACAGCATATAAGAACACATATTAAAGAGATGCCTTTTACCTGTGATCTGTGCGGCAAGGGCTTTAGTCGGGCAGGTAGTTGTAACACTCACAGAAAAAGACACTCAGAAGAGGAGAAGAATCCTGTGCAAATTAAAAATTGCATGCTTGAAGAAGAGAAACCATCAGTAGAAAACCTATTTGGTAAGCATTTTAGTGATCAAGAAACCCTTCAAAGTCAAAATAGTACAGCTTGTTCAGATCAGAACCTCCTTGATTGTGTTGAGTCCTTTGAAGGTACCTTCTCTATCTCGGAACTTTTAACTGACGTCAAACAAAAGATACAGGAGTGACATTAATGACTCATAATATTAATTGATCATTGCATATATTTTTTAGCATTTGCCTTGTTATTAGTCGACCATGCTTTAAGCAGAGTGAGACTCTTAAAATGCAGTCGTTTTTTTTTGTCGGACCTAGTTTGTAGGCCCCGCGTTCCTAGTGAAGACCGCGTGTACTGTTGCAATAAAACGTAATACTGAGTAGAGCGGAGGTACAAGGCAACTGTGATATCATCACGACTGAGCCATTCTTCGGTAGTCCCAACAATCTTACCTCTTGCGTCTTTGCCTGTGCGTTTTGCGACTCAGTACTGGGAAGCCTTTACACAAGCGAAACGTCCTTAAGACATCGAAGACTGTTGACATGTGCACAACAAATCTCCAGTCTTGGAAGATCTTAACTTCACTTAAAACTCTGTTGCCTTCGCATAAATCTCTACTGGATCTTTAAAACTCCCTCCACAGCTGATGTTTTGATTCTCGAATTAGCAGCGGTCTGTTGCTTTTGCGTTTCCGGTCTCATTCACTTCCGTCACCGAGAAATGCGGTTCACAACAAACTAAGTCACGTGGTACAAGTATCCTCCCTGGGTGACGGTCTTCCGTCACCCTTCGGACGAGCGGCTGTGCACCAACGAGGATATAGCTTGCGGTTATTGATTTTCAAAATACCGAACAACAAAGTCGATCTGGATTAGTTACAAAGCAAAGAAATCCTTTACAATAGATTCATAAAGATCCCATTGGGCTAATTAATCGCACTAAGCGACAGCTATAAACATGTTTGGAGGTGAGACTTTAAATAAGTAATTCATTTATTCACACGCAACTCCTCTGGACCCTGTGCAGTAGGTTGAAAGCATAATTCAACTTTTTCATTTGCTGTAGCCCGAGCTTTTTTACCCCTAAAAGAGACTATGTTACTGAAAACACACACAATACACATATTTTTATATTTTGCACGTGCAACCCTAAACGAGATCTTCACAGCTAAATATAATAGCGTTTTGCCCAGAACACCGTAAGTGAGACCAAAATCCGAAATTTACACCCCTAAGCAAGACGACAAGCATCCCCAGATCTTTAATATGCGGAGCCCCCCCTTTCGAATGACGAACGGTCGCACTCTATTCGCCTCCTCACTGCTTATCGTATCTACAAACACGCGAGACTCAACGCTACTTAGAGCGTTCTTGTTTATTACATTATTTTGTTATTATTGTCTGTGTGAACTATTTAACAAAGAGTATTAAAACCGAGTCTTGTCTGTATTTCTTGTTGTCACAGCTGAAACATTTGTTGGTTACAGTGTGTACATATGAAAAGCTGTTGTTCAATTTTTCCTTACAGTCTTCAAATTTGTTGTTTCTAGCTATTTAATAGTAATAATTCTTCTACAGAGCCTGAAAAAACAGTCAACATTCCGTGATACCACAACGGTTTTCCCACAAAATGACATGAGAAATGAGCACACAAATTTCAGACCCAGATATGGGTAGTGCTTCTGATTGTAATGTACTTCAGCCAGTCAAAGTCACTATTCAGATCTGGGTATAAGTGTCAGTCAATTATCATTAGTATGGAATTTTTGGGCTTGTTGTTCAGACGTTATTTTGCGGTATACGCTCTTCTCACATATGGTAATATGCCCGTCCAACCTCGTTTACGAGAAAAAATTCTTTTGAAATTCAAATACGAAAACATCGTCTGATTAGCATTTCAAAAGAACTTGTACTCAAAAACGAGGTTGGACGGGCATATTACCATACGTGAGAAGAGCGTATTGGCATCGTGAAAATTATGTCAGCTCAGTCAGTGCTTTCGCTAGCCTGCAAACACAGACATATTTCCGGTCATGGCCTCTCTCCACTCGAAAAGTAACGTCTGAGAACCAGAGTGGCCAAATGATTTCCATTATGTAAAACCTTTTGTTTTGATGTTAGCCAATGAGATCAATGAATAGAATACAGCTCAAGATGGTAGTATGTGACATAAACAAAACCTAGACAAAATAATCGTTACAGGGAAAGGAAAATAATATAGCTTATTATGACATTGCGCTCAGACAAGTTATTTATTTCAATTTAACCAGCGCTGACAAAAGTCGGTAAATCAATTGTACAAGCACATCCTTGACTGAGTCAAAAATCTCTGACAATCCACAATGGACCAGCATGGGAAATCAATAATATTATTATTGCCACACATCCTAGCTTTCGAAGATAAAGAATACGAAAGAATATTTAAAGTGGAACACGACAAACTATCAAGGAGCCCTCCAAAGTATACTTTCCTGTGAGGAACAAGAAAGGAAAAAACAGCATGATGTGTCTACTGATATTAGGACATCCTTAATTGAATATTCTCAAAACAGCAAGGTGTGATAAATCATTGATGCCATAGGCAAATAGATAAACATTTTCTTTAATCTCTTCTTCAATATGAATCCTCTTGGTGCTTATTTCATCAATCAGTCCCACAATCCTGGCAGAGCAACATTCTGAGGGGAAGGGGCGGATGTACACAGGCTACGTTCTCCATTCATTTTCGACTTGTAAACATATCCACCGCATGTGACTTTGTGAGAAGTCTCGCAAGTTAGCTCCTTGATTATAAGAGCTTAACTGTGATTGGGTAATTATGTCTTACGTCACGGAAATCGTTTGGCCACTTAGGTTGGCAGACGTTATTTTTCGAGTGGAGAGAAGCGACAACCAGAAATGCATCTGTGTTCATGGGTTATGCTTTGACTGGCTATGCTATAGGGAAATATAATAGTTACACTGTCAAGTATATTAAATTGTTGAACTACAACAAAGCTATCTCTTTTATGGATTGGTATAAGACTCTGGGAAACTGCACACTTAGCTACCCATCCCCCAATGCAACCTTGTGACTTACTTTTCACAAAGTGAAAATGTAAGGTGAGGGGAGGAGTACATGGGTAGCTTCCCAGAATCCTATAGGCTTCCCTGCTATAAACTTAGGAGTGGGTGGGCAGGTTCCAAGACTTATGCTCTTCCCTTCTAACTTAGGGCAAGTGTATATTGGGTTTGGGGAGGGGTGGGTGGGCAGTTTCTGGGATCTTGTATTGTACCCTTCTTATTTAGGGCAAAATGTGGGGGAGAAGTAGGGGTGGCGAATGGTACCTCGAAAAACGTGGGTCTCGGAAAATTTTGGCAGGATCTCGAAATTTCGGAAGTGTTTTTGATAAGTCTCGAAGTCTCATTTTTGCATGGTTTGTTTTTACTTTTTTTGAGTCTCAAAACTTTTTACCAAAGAGTCTCGGGCTCGGATTTCTAACTAGGATCTTGGCTTCTCGGCAAGTCTCGGATTTTACCAAATGTATCTATTTTTTTTTCAGTTTGAATTAGAGTCTTTACAAACCTTTTAATGTATTTACAATGGTCACAGACACATTTGAAAAGTATCCTAAACAATGGCCACAGGTAATCCAAACCGGGGAGTTTTAGATTCCTTATTTTGACCTACACTCATAGCAAGAGGCAAAGCATAACCTTTCAGCAACTTGGTATCACATTATCCTCTGAGGATCTGAGGGTGTGTATCTTTGAGATAATTTGGGTGAGAATTTACCATATGATCCCAGAAGACTTGGATGATGGTGGATCAAAGGAGCCACTAAAATCCCATTTGAACAAGGATTCATTGATTCCTTTGTGGCACCAAAATCTGAATGATCCGTATCATTGCAAAGGAACATGCCCCAAATGTTATTAAAGCCTGCAAATGCAAATGTACTTCCAGTGCAGTTTGGACTCCCTGTGCTAAAACTTGTACAAGTTGCTTAGCAACTGATATTATCAACAGTAAACAGCTGCTGGAATAAACAGAAGTGCAAACTTTGCAGACTGGAAGGCTCCTACAGTTGTCTGATTGTACTGTCAGTCAAGAGCAGACAAGGGGAATATAAAGGCTAGCCTTGTTAAAATACAACTAAGCCATTTCCAAAGGTGTCTTTGGCTGCTTTTAAGATTTTCTGAACAGTATAGAACTGGTGATCAGACAGTCCACTTGAGACATCTTGTGTCCTGATGTGTTCCTAGACATTTCACACAGCAATACCTTGTTCCACAAGAAACACATGTGTAGTTTGAGGGAAATGTATGAACCAGTCAAGGAAGTACAAACAAAACTAAAATCTGGTTAAGTTCATCTGTGAAACAGCATCAAAATTCTTGTTCTGTGTTACTACAACCATGATTAGCCTGTTAATTATAAAAATGCTATTATTGACTTGCCAATCAAGATGAAAGCAAAATTAATGTGAAAAATTAATATCTACTTCTGGTAATTTGTTGAGTCTGTTGGGGGCCCAGAACAAAGATATTGGTGCTGCTAACATAATAATTTACCAATTTACTATACAGCATTTTAACATATAAATGATCAAAAGTGCTTTAGAGTTTGCTTCGCAGGCATTACTATTTGAGGTTAAATTACGGTATATCTGCAATGCAGGCTATTCATTTTATGATAAGAACTTTGAAGTATTAATTGTTATTTAGCATTAAGCGATGTATTTGATGTATACTGTGACCTCCTTGCTGCTTGAAAGTAAAATCTAAGTCTACTTCCCTTCAATGGGGCTATATGTTGTGCTGGGGCGGTGGAATCTTTGGTATTGGTTTAAAATGTGTTTAAAAGGATATCCACACACAGAACAGAAGTGTCTTTCTGGAAATTTAGATGGTGGGACATTGGCTGAGGAATAGGATGCTTCACCAACTTCAGATTCCTGTTCCTGGATAAAAATTGACATTTATTTCATATCAGATTACACGTAGTAGATATTACAGTCAAGGCTACAGTTAATTTTGGAAATCAGCCCTACAGCCTCCTATACAGATTAGTTTAGTTAGCTGCTAGCATATACATGGAACTGACTAATCTGTAGCTTGCATGTGGAATGCATGATTTCCAAGAACAGTAACTGTAAGAGGAACCATGCAGTCCACCGTCTGCTACTCTAAAGGAAAGTCTTTTCTCCTAAATTTAATGTTTTTCTTCTATAGTTAATGAAATAATGACTTCAGAGTTAGAAGAATTGTTACTTACTGCCTCCTCTAGTAACATGGCAAAAGTTCTTCGAAATCTCTGCAATAATTTGATAAAACAAAAGAAATGATATATAATATTGTTAATGCCCCCAGAAAAAATCATTAATTTATGCACTGATTATTATTATGCATACAATCAAGTACAAAAATATAATTATATACAATACTGGAACCAACTTCAAAACTTGATGAAGCGATGATGAAAGTTGCAGATCCTATGGCACAGGTTGAGTATTAGACTTGCCTACAAGTGGAGCTCAATTTTTTTTACGAGCGAGAAGTGTGAGTGGTAGACCGGGAGTTCGGTCCTTTGCGCTGAGAGAATGTCTAGTTGAGTATGAAAGTGGGCTTGAAAAATACCTTATTTGTACACTCCAACCTAAAAGCTATATCCCACTCCCTTGTAGACTTGTAAGTTTATAGCTGTATTGTCAACTGAAATGTGCTGAGCATTAACTTATATAAAATTTACAGACTTGTTTAAACAGCTCTCCTGTTTTTGATCTCCTTTTTTTTCTTTTATCTGTGAACAGTGAGAAATAACAAAATTAATATTCACCAAAGTGGAGGGGACATAAGTGGGCTAGTGGTGGATAATTGAGGTGAAAATGATGATTTTTAACTTATAGATTGCTGCCAATGATTACAATTTTGGCAACCATTGACCAAATGGCTGTCATGTTTTCTTGCCCATATATAAAAAAATTATATAAACTTTTGAACGTACAGTGAAACCTCTATTAAGTGGACCCCCAATTAAGCGGACACTAAGCTGGGTCCCAAAATTAACGTCACATTAAAAATTAATAGGGGTTCGTTACAAAGGGAATTTTCCCTTTATGATAAACCCCTATTCAGCAGACACTTCACGCGGACACTAAAATAAATTGTACTTGGATGGCTAATATCTATTGTTAAAAAGCTCTATTAAACAGACACTGGATTAAATTGACAATACTAGTATTGGATTATGTCCTTGAAATACGAACGGTAGTCAATTAATAAAGATAAATCAATACATTCAGCTGTCAATAAACTGTATATTACATGCACTGATATATATCTGGCCGTATGATTGTCATCCGCCATCAAAATTCAACTCCTAAAGGTTCTTTGGAACTTTATCACAAACATTGTGCAATTTTTACAAACTCTATTAAGCAGACACTTGGGTACGTCCCAAAGGTGTTCGCTTAATAGAGGTTTTACTGTATTTGACTAGCTGTTGAGGGGACATTTCTTCCAAAAGAGTGCTACATTCTTCCTGTATTTGAAACCATTCTGTTACATGAACTTTCACAAGACCTGATTTGTATTAGGAAAAAAAAAGACTTTTCCACCAATAAATTCTAGGTTAACCAGATAAAGCTTAACCTGTAAAAACTGCCAAACTCATGTTTTTCGGGAACAGCTTCTTTGTATGTTTGTGAAATTTCTCCGTTTGTTTCGGTAGCAAACTGGGACGCCATTTAACTCATAACTACGTGAGTTTGGCCTTGCCCCCAAGGAACCTGAAGGTGAATCAGTAAATAGCACTGGATATCCCGAGTTTGAGTATGCAATCAGAGTGCACAGAAAACACTATCCACTCTTTTAGTATAAACTAGACGTAATTAGCATTGTTGTTGTAATTAGTACTGTTTTTTGGTGCAAAAGATGGGAATACAAGTGCTAATTAATTACCTGTGGGGATGCAGGTGGGGGCCAAAAATCTCAACGAATAATGTGTTTCTGATTGTAGCTAACATTTTACAACCTCCATGATAAATTACCTTCCATGGTATCATTGAAGGCAGGGACCTTCATTTTGGCAGCTGGGACCACTGTCAGGTGAGAGTGAGGGTCGTCTTGAAAGTTATCCTTTTCCAAGGCCTCAAGATGGCGCTTTTGACGGCGTTTTCGTGTGGCATCATCAACAATTTTTCTACTTGAAATGTCTCTTATTCTCCCTAATAAAATGAATAACAAATTCACATCTTCTGTAACCAACTTTTCAGACAATGGGTGCAGGAAAAATGTTCTTTGAAATTAAAATAAACTTTCAGATTCTACTTTGAAATTGACTTTATTTGTACGTTTTGCCCACGGCAGAAAACAAAGTAAAATTTTTTCCATCATATCTTAAGATGGAATCCATTAGGAAATTAAGTAACTAATTACTTTAGTTTTTAATTATTTTTAATGGACAAAAACCTTGTCTTGGTTGACACAGCCGGAGGTTTCTGAAATTTTCCCTGTCTTAAATCATTTAGGACCCAGTATTCTGGCACTGACAGCACTCCAATAGACTTAACTGATACTTTAAAAGCACATACATGTAGCCAGCCACTTCAAAATTACATTAAACTTAGTCTCTTAGTATGCAGCCATATTTTTGGGTCAACAAGCAACAATGCTCCTCCTCAAAATAAAGCTTAGATGTGTGACTACCTGTAAATGATGGCCGCATTGGAGACTACTTGTCACTAGATAGAGTAAATTATAACTTGAAAAAAAATACATGTGGTGGTCCACAGGGAGATTCTGTTTATTTCACCCACTTGCAGCAATAATTGAATTGAAGGGGAAGGTCATTGTCACACACAATTAATTATTTAAATACATTCACTGAAATTTATAAGTTACAAATTTAAAGTCATTAATTCTTCTGGTGTGACCATGTTGGCGTTGTTGGACCCTTATACTGTAATGAGACTCAATAGTGGCAGGAGAGGGGATGATGTTCTTAAGGGGGGACATTAATGGAGTGCCGTAGCCATATACGGCTTACAAGCTCCTACCCTCCTGTCACTAAGAGACTCCAGGCTACATTGGTGGCAGTTATTGCGGTGGAAAACAAGCAGGCACAAAACTCAGATCACCTTGTTTTTATAATATTACTGGACTGCGGGCACGGCTATGCTGCTTCACAAACCTCCCTTTTTCAGTTGACAGGGTTGGAATCTCGGCATGTAAAATAAGCTGACAAGATCCGAGTTTTCTACCTACCAATTTGAGAACATACAAGAACATAGGGTGTTCTGCTTGTGGGCTGTCCATGTAGAATATTGAAATGTAAACTGAGAATTAACCCTAATTATATTACTTTGGCAAAATTTCATTGGTATTGATAGGGTTTGTTTTACAATATTTTGCACAAAACGAAGACTAATTACTTGGCGCACATTATATTACAATGTCACTCAAACAGGTACATTGGGCTCTACAGAAAAAAAAAACGTCACAAATTTTACTAAAACTGTCGGTAGAAAAGGTTCAGTTAGATGTATAAAAAATCAAAGTGATAAATACCTGACTCCCTTCTATCCGCCATCTTGAAACATAACTAGCGCCAGTCCCCAGCCGGTTTTCGCATCGAACGCCTGTCGAGAATTGCAATAATGGCTTGTGCAGATCAACAGTCGTTGAAAGTAACGCGTGAAAATTGGCTTGAAGTTCATCCGAAATTCAAGGAAATACAATCCTACGGTTACTTTAATGAAAGGTCTTCATTAGCAAGAGCGGTGATAACAGTTTACTTCGATCTTTGCGAAAACAAGCACTGGTTTGGTGTTTGCATTCGTCCCTGCGAATCACTGAAATTAGTTTACATAACTGGAAAAAGAACGAAAAAATCTCAAGTTGATGTTGTAGTTCCACTTACCATAGACACAGCTTTAACAGTGGAAGAAATTCAGGACATTCTGCAGGAAGTTAATAGATATGAACAAGAGGGGGAAGACGCGGAAATGGAATCCGGTTGCGCGAGCCCACGAGTGACGGTTGCCTTTTGTGAGGCGGATTCTACAGTGGTATATTACGATTTTTTTCAAGGACTTGTTCCCCCGGATCCACCAGACGAGGAAGAGGAAGAGCAGGTTGAATCAAAGCGCAAAAAGCCCAGGCAAAAGAAAGAAAAAACTCATCCCAAACTCACAGACTGACCTTATAAGAGCTTTACATTATTCATTTCATGGAATATTATTTTTTTTACCCTGTGAGCTGGTAGAGGCTACTCTTTCGCGATGCATGTTTCTACGTATTGGTGTGCAGAAGGCTACACCTGCTTAGGACCCTCCTACTCTCTATCAAATGCATTTTTAATCCAACATTTGAACGGGCAACCCTAAATCTGGGTATTGAGAAATGTTGCCATCTGAGAGAGAACAATTCAAAACCTTCGCTTTGGTCCTTGGATTTACAAGATCATAGGCAACACTCAAGTTATCAGGTATTCCTTCAGGTAATTGATCATTTGGATATAGACAAAGGAAAATCACATCTCCTTGAGGTGTAAATAGTACCCTGGGTTCCAGAGCATATTTTTTTCTTATCGATACTGGTGGTTCGCAGTGAAGCAGTGTTAACGAGGCACGAAGCACCAAGAGAAAAAAATAACCTCTTGTCTCAGGAGCTGCAAGTGTCATTTCCATGCAATTTTAGGATCATATATCTCACCAAACCGGTTTGGAGCTGATGTGCATGTTTGTTTTCATTGACTCTGACAGCTGAGATTTGATCGTATTGTGACTCTGTGTCTGGATGCCTGAAAATAGAATTGCATGAAAGCTCACTTAGAAAGGAAAGTGCCATTAAAAATTGTCACAAATTATGTTCCAAAAAATACACTTCAAGTTTCAAGTACATAAAAAGGACAGAAGTCAGCTAAGAAGTCTGAGAAGTTAACACATTCTGTATGTTTTTAGAAGTCAACAGGATAAAAAGAATTTCAGGTCTGCAGCACTTGTATTACTGTACCAGGTCAAACAAAATATTGCCAGACAAAGTGGCTATGCCAAACAAAACATTATTCTGCTACATTTTTTAGCAAAAAATCTGTGCCGCAACCTTTCGCACCCAGGTGCATTCTCACCATCTGTGAGAATGCAGAACTGAGCCCAGCAAGACAAATCATAGCAGGAAATCATCACATTCATTCAAAGTATGCCCTTTGTTTGGCAGGAAAAATTCAAACAAAACTTCTTCCTCGAGCAACGTTGATTCAGTTGTCGGATATTCACTTAAATTATTTCAAAGTTTAGCCGGAGATTGCTTAGCCACACTTCCAAAAGGAGACATGAAGGCCGAGATCTCTGAATTACAACCCAGGATTATATTGTTTGTCATTAACATCACAACTGCAACTGGTTTTTAATCTCATGTTGTGAAGTTCTTTGATGCAGCCAATCAAGTTCACTGTTGTTAACTCCCTGCAGATGTGGGAGTATTCAATCGGCGACCCAGATCAAATTCTCAACTGATTTTTGGCATGGAAATGAGGTTGCTTGCTTGTATGACCAGAGGTCCATCTCAGGAGCCTTATCAAACTGTAAGCATGGTTTATTTCATATTAGGTATTTTGAGAATGGACCTCTGGAACCAGGGTATGTAAATAGGGGTAGTGCTATTGATATGCTTGAAGTCATCAATTTAACAAATCCTGAAGAAGCCAAGAACTTCACAAAACTTTTCTTTAAAGATGAGCTTAAAATGGACTTAACTGACCCACGTTTTAATAACTGACCTGAATATTTCATCGCCAGTTTGCTAGAAACCGTAGAGAAAGTTCAGTTGTAGTCCGTTTATGGCATGGAAGATGAAGCTCTATACAATTACATCTATCATCTTTGATAAGAAATCCGCAGATTTTCCAATTGAATGCGAACATCGTGAACAACAAACTTGTGAAGCTGAATAATCATAAAGAACTTTAAAAAAATTACCACAATTCTCTTAACTTGAATCCAAATATTTTCAAGTGGCTTACTCAAAGCCTAAAAGAGGAGGAAATAGTAACTTAATTGGAAAGAAAAAACTAATTTTGTCTTTAAGAGAACAGACTGAGGTGGCCGGGCCCAGGAGAAGACAATGAAGAATTCTGAACCCAATACGAAGAGATGCGAAAAAATCTATGCACACTTTCAGGTTACAAAGACAAAGCCAAGAGAATGGAAACAAACCTAAAGTTTAAATCATTTACTCACACATGCTCAACAAAGATCTTACCCGATTCATGTAGACTGCACAGAGTCAATCGAGGTCAACAAAATCGAGTTAGCCAAAGAAAGGCTCACCAGCCCAATGAAAAAATGTTGGAAAGTTGTTTGCTGAGCAACAGATTTCGGGAGTAAGCTAGAATGTTTTTTTAGCAACTTGACTAGAGATGATAAACGTGACATTTCTAACCTGGTATATGTTTTTAATACATTTTTCTCAAATTTTTGCACAGAAAGGTTTGAAGCCATTATTTATTCTGATCCTTCAGACTTTTTACTTTAATTTATTCCACAGGAGCTGGTGGAAATAGGTGCAAATATGGCAATCATTCTTTGAAGTTGCAAACTGATTAGTTAGTCAAGTTTTATATAGTCGGAAAACTTTAGTTCTGAATGCGTCCGCGTTTATTATTCATTTTTGAACTGAAAGTGCGAGTTTTTCTCGCTGCATTAAATTGTTTTTTTTATATCGAAGTCCCATGCGTATTTTGATTGTAAATTGGTAATTATCACCGAGAAATCAGGTGTTGAGAGTCAAAATGCTTCTTGTGCGACTTATTGACAAAAGTCGCTTTTTTCAACTAGCAAATTTTTTTTCACCAGTTTTCTTAACTTTCTCTGCCTTGATGATGAAAAATTATTGTTTACCCCTGAGGTTTGATTTTTTATTTTTACTATCCCAGCGCTTTTTCTCAAGTTTGAAGTCTAGACTCATTCAAAAGCTTGTTTTGTCATCGATTTTTAAAGTTTTAATCTAGTCGGCAAACTTTCCTTCTAAATGCGTCCAATTATAGCGTTAGTTGTTCGGTGATGAATTTGAACTCAGGGGATTGCGTGCTTTTCTCAATAAATTGTGAAGTCTAATTAATTAACGTTGGTCCCTTGCGTATCCATCGTTTTCGCCAAGAGCCACGTTACGTAATTCCAGAGAGTCGGCAAACTTTACTCTTTCAATGTGACCAATCCAAGCGTTGATTGCCCATCGTTCAACAAAGAGTGCGTGTTTTTCTCACATACAGTTTCAAGAAAAGACAAAAACAAAAACAAACATTTCTCATGCTGGACTGAATTTTAATCGAGCAATCGTATAAATGGAGACACCGAATTCAAGCGATTAAACTGTTTGTAGCTTGAAAGTTCCTTACCTTGCCTGGTTCAGCTGTGAAGACCACCAAAATCAACCAGGAGATATATGGCTTGCAACACGGTCACGATTCACCTCCTCCTCGAAAATGCCAGGTTTGTTCTTTGTCTTCTTGGTTCAACTTTTACTTTTGCCTAAGTCAAGCTTCTGTTTACATTTATCGCTGACAATTAATGAGATCGTGGAAACGGTTTAAAGAGCCATTATTTTTTATGGTTCTGAATGCTTTTTTTTGTTGAAGAAAGAAATGATTCTTTTAAACTCAACCTAAAAGATTTTTTCCTCTGTGTGTGTCCGTCTTCGTCGCGCGAAAATACCTGTGAAACATTTTACATTTTTCTTCGTTGGATATTAAACGGAAGGGGCAAAATATAGATTTACCAACAAGTGAAATGAATATGGCATGTGACCGACTGCACCGAGCTGCGAGTGTACCATTAATTGTTTAGTTTCACTGAGTTTCATTGGGAATCTCTATTGGTACCTTGAATAATTTAATGTTGTTATGCTCTTTCCAAAAAGACTAAGGAATTTTTGCTTAAAGATTTGTTTTTCAGTTTTCTCTCTAGCCCATGTCTGTCTTATGACTACCGAATTAACTATACATATTTTGCTAAATGCTATTTAGAACAGTTTGCTTCCATAAGTGATCCTGAAAAGTGAACTACAATGTGCCTCAACGAAAAAAGCACGTGAGAAGTGATTTCAAATAACAGGTGACATTGCTTGGTCAATGACGTAACAAAAAATGTTTTCTAAACGGGGAAGGGTTGGAAACCTTAATCTTAGGAATTTTCACAACCACAATGTTACATAAACAGTATAAATCGTAAATCTGTCTTGTATGATTGGAAATGTTACTTATCCTATTAGCTATTTAATAAGTCGCGTGTCCCTTTTCCCTTCAGTGACCGATTGACGCAGGTCACAGTAATTAAAACCACAAATAATACTCCTTTACATATTTTTAACAGGTATGCTTAACTATGATGAAGAGCAGAACAATTTGCCATGCAAGGAAGTACACAAAATAACAATAAAACGTACTGCCACTGTCCTCAACAGGATATCAGCGAAGCCAACTCAGTTGTATATCTTGTCTCATTGATTACTTCCGTAAAAACCAAACCTGTGGTAAGTTAGTTTTTTGCATAACACAGTCGGTTAGTCACGACTTATGCGATTTCCATTGTTTAAAGCAGTTTATTATTTTAGCTCAATGAAAGAATTGGTCTCTGAGGTGGTACAGGAGGTTATCACAACAAATGATAACCAACTGTTCCACTTTTGTAGTCACCATAATAACCTGCTGGTTTTAAAACTGTGGAAAGCCGCATGCGCGCTCGGTCATTGCTCTTAATAAGGTCTCCGACATCAGCCGTTAACTTATTTTCCTAATAAGCTTCAAGTTTCCGAAAATATTGGTTTGGTATTTACACCTAAAAACCTGAACCTTAAATTAAGTTATACATTCGTTAAACCGGGGAAAAACACCACTTTGAAAAAGAAGTTTGCGTTTTTGAATTTAGTTCACGACGTATCCTATCGTAAGAAATCATAACGTAGAACTATAATCATCAACGCGAACCAAGAAGAAAATGTAAAGTGGAAAGTGAAAACATACTATAATAAAAATTATCAGGTCACTAGGCAACGAAAACTAGCTAAACAAACGGAGGTAAAAAAGGTAAGTTTATTTATCACAGGCAAGTTTATTTTCTTACGAAGCCCTGGGGACTAAGTGCTCAGCCCGAGGGGGGAGAGCCCTGGGGACTAAGTGCTCAGCCCGAGGGGGGAGAGCCCTGGGGACTAAGTGCTCAGCCCGAGGGGGGAGAGCCCTGGGGACTAAGTGCTCAGCCCGAGGGGGGAGAGCCCTGGGGACTAAGTGCTCAGCCCGAGGGGGGAGAGCCCTGGGGACTAAGTGCTCAGCCCGAGGGGGGAGAGCCCTGGGGACTAAGTGCTCAGCCCGAGGGGGGAGAGCCCTGGGGACTAAGTGCTCAGCCCGAGGGGGGAGAGCCCTGGGGACTAAGTGCTCAGCCCGAGGGGGGAGAGCCCTGGGGACTAAGTGCTCAGCCCGAGGGGGGAGAGCCCTGGGGACTAAGTGCTCAGCCCGAGGGGGGAGAGCCCTGGGGACTAAGTGCTCAGCCCGAGGGGGGAGAGCCCTGGGGACTAAGTGCTCAGCCCGAGGGGGGAGAGCCCTGGGGACTAAGTGCTCAGCCCGAGGGGGGAGAGCCCTGGGGACTAAGTGCTCAGCCCGAGGGGGGAGAGCCCTGGGGACTAAGTGCTCAGCCCGAGGGGGGAGAGCCCTGGGGACTAAGTGCTCAGCCCGAGGGGGGAGAGCCCTGGGGACTAAGTGCTCAGCCCGAGGGGGGAGAGCCCTGGGGACTAAGTGCTCAGCCCGAGGGGGGAGAGCCCTGGGGACTAAGTGCTCAGCCCGAGGGGGGAGAGCCCTGGGGACTAGGTGCTCAGCCCGAGGGGGGAGAGCCCTGGGGACTAGGTGCTCAGCCCGAGGGGGGAGAGCCCTGGGGACTAGGTGCTCAGCCCGAGGGGGGAGAGCCCTGGGGACTAGGTGCTCAGCCCGAGGGGGGAGAGCCCTGGGGACTAGGTGCTCAGCCCGAGGGGGGAGAGCCCTGGGGACTAGGTGCTCAGCCCGAGGGGGGAGAGCCCTGGGGACTAGGTGCTCAGCCCGAGGGGGGAGAGCCCTGGGGACTAGGTGCTCAGCCCGAGGGGGGAGAGCCCTGGGGACTAGGTGCTCAGCCCGAGGGGGGAGAGCCCTGGGGACTAGGTGCTCAGCCCGAGGGGGGAGAGCCCTGGGGACTAGGTGCTCAGCCCGAGGGGGGAGAGCCCTGGGGACTAGGTGCTCAGCCCGAGGGGGGAGAGCCCTGGGGACTAGGTGCTCAGCCCGAGGGGGGAGAGCCCTGGGGACTAGGTGCTCAGCCCGAGGGGGGAGAGCCCTGGGGACTAGGTGCTCAGCCCGAGGGGGGAGAGCCCTGGGGACTAGGTGCTCAGCCCGAGGGGGGAGAGCCCTGGGGACTAGGTGCTCAGCCCGAGGGGGGAGAGCCCTGGGGACTAGGTGCTCAGCCCGAGGGGGGAGAGCCCTGGGGACTAGGTGCTCAGCCCGAGGGGGGAGAGCCCTGGGGACTAGGTGCTCAGCCCGAGGGGGGAGAGCCCTGGGGACTAGGTGCTCAGCCCGAGGGGGGAGAGCCCTGGGGACTAGGTGCTCAGCCCGAGGGGGGAGAGCCCTGGGGACTAGGTGCTCAGCCCGAGGGGGGAGAGCCCTGGGGACTAGGTGCTCAGCCCGAGGGGGGAGAGCCCTGGGGACTAGGTGCTCAGCCCGAGGGGGGAGAGCCCTGGGGACTAGGTGCTCAGCCCGAGGGGGGAGAGCCCTGGGGACTAGGTGCTCAGCCCGAGGGGGGAGAGCCCTGGGGACTAGGTGCTCAGCCCGAGGGGGGAGAGCCCTGGGGACTAGGTGCTCAGCCCGAGGGGGGAGAGCCCTGGGGACTAGGTGCTCAGCCCGAGGGGGGAGAGCCCTGGGGACTAGGTGCTCAGCCCGAGGGGGGAGAGCCCTGGGGACTAGGTGCTCAGCCCGAGGGGGGAGAGCCCTGGGGACTAGGTGCTCAGCCCGAGGGGGGAGAGCCCTGGGGACTAGGTGCTCAGCCCGAGGGGGGAGAGCCCTGGGGACTAGGTGCTCAGCCCGAGGGGGGAGAGCCCTGGGGACTAGGTGCTCAGCCCGAGGGGGGAGAGCCCTGGGGACTAGGTGCTCAGCCCGAGGGGGGAGAGCCCTGGGGACTAGGTGCTCAGCCCGAGGGGGGAGAGCCCTGGGGACTAGGTGCTCAGCCCGAGGGGGGAGAGCCCTGGGGACTAGGTGCTCAGCCCGAGGGGGGAGAGCCCTGGGGACTAGGTGCTCAGCCCGAGGGGGGAGAGCCCTGGGGACTAGGTGCTCAGCCCGAGGGGGGAGAGCCCTGGGGACTAGGTGCTCAGCCCGAGGGGGGAGAGCCCTGGGGACTAGGTGCTCAGCCCGAGGGGGGAGAGCCCTGGGGACTAGGTGCTCAGCCCGAGGGGGGAGAGCCCTGGGGACTAGGTGCTCAGCCCGAGGGGGGAGAGCCCTGGGGACTAGGTGCTCAGCCCGAGGGGGGAGAGCCCTGGGGACTAGGTGCTCAGCCCGAGGGGGGAGAGCCCTGGGGACTAGGTGCTCAGCCCGAGGGGGGAGAGCCCTGGGGACTAGGTGCTCAGCCCGAGGGGGGAGAGCCCTGGGGACTAGGTGCTCAGCCCGAGGGGGGAGAGCCCTGGGGACTAGGTGCTCAGCCCGAGGGGGGAGAGCCCTGGGGACTAGGTGCTCAGCCCGAGGGGGGAGAGCCCTGGGGACTAGGTGCTCAGCCCGAGGGGGGAGAGCCCTGGGGACTAGGTGCTCAGCCCGAGGGGGGAGAGCCCTGGGGACTAGGTGCTCAGCCCGAGGGGGGAGAGCCCTGGGGACTAGGTGCTCAGCCCGAGGGGGGAGAGCCCTGGGGACTAGGTGCTCAGCCCGAGGGGGGAGAGCCCTGGGGACTAGGTGCTCAGCCCGAGGGGGGAGAGCCCTGGGGACTAGGTGCTCAGCCCGAGGGGGGAGAGCCCTGGGGACTAGGTGCTCAGCCCGAGGGGGGAGAGCCCTGGGGACTAGGTGCTCAGCCCGAGGGGGGAGAGCCCTGGGGACTAGGTGCTCAGCCCGAGGGGGGAGAGCCCTGGGGACTAGGTGCTCAGCCCGAGGGGGGAGAGCCCTGGGGACTAGGTGCTCAGCCCGAGGGGGGAGAGCCCTGGGGACTAGGTGCTCAGCCCGAGGGGGGAGAGCCCTGGGGACTAGGTGCTCAGCCCGAGGGGGGAGAGCCCTGGGGACTAGGTGCTCAGCCCGAGGGGGGAGAGCCCTGGGGACTAGGTGCTCAGCCCGAGGGGGGAGAGCCCTGGGGACTAGGTGCTCAGCCCGAGGGGGGAGAGCCCTGGGGACTAGGTGCTCAGCCCGAGGGGGGAGAGCCCTGGGGACTAGGTGCTCAGCCCGAGGGGGGAGAGCCCTGGGGACTAGGTGCTCAGCCCGAGGGGGGAGAGCCCTGGGGACTAGGTGCTCAGCCCGAGGGGGGAGAGCCCTGGGGACTAGGTGCTCAGCCCGAGGGGGGAGAGCCCTGGGGACTAGGTGCTCAGCCCGAGGGGGGAGAGCCCTGGGGACTAGGTGCTCAGCCCGAGGGGGGAGAGCCCTGGGGACTAGGTGCTCAGCCCGAGGGGGGAGAGCCCTGGGGACTAGGTGCTCAGCCCGAGGGGGGAGAGCCCTGGGGACTAGGTGCTCAGCCCGAGGGGGGAGAGCCCTGGGGACTAGGTGCTCAGCCCGAGGGGGGAGAGCCCTGGGGACTAGGTGCTCAGCCCGAGGGGGGAGAGCCCTGGGGACTAGGTGCTCAGCCCGAGGGGGGAGAGCCCTGGGGACTAGGTGCTCAGCCCGAGGGGGGAGAGCCCTGGGGACTAGGTGCTCAGCCCGAGGGGGGAGAGCCCTGGGGACTAGGTGCTCAGCCCGAGGGGGGAGAGCCCTGGGGACTAGGTGCTCAGCCCGAGGGGGGAGAGCCCTGGGGACTAGGTGCTCAGCCCGAGGGGGGAGAGCCCTGGGGACTAGGTGCTCAGCCCGAGGGGGGAGAGCCCTGGGGACTAGGTGCTCAGCCCGAGGGGGGAGAGCCCTGGGGACTAGGTGCTCAGCCCGAGGGGGGAGAGCCCTGGGGACTAGGTGCTCAGCCCGAGGGGGGAGAGCCCTGGGGACTAGGTGCTCAGCCCGAGGGGGGAGAGCCCTGGGGACTAGGTGCTCAGCCCGAGGGGGGAGAGCCCTGGGGACTAGGTGCTCAGCCCGAGGGGGGAGAGCCCTGGGGACTAGGTGCTCAGCCCGAGGGGGGAGAGCCCTGGGGACTAGGTGCTCAGCCCGAGGGGGGAGAGCCCTGGGGACTAGGTGCTCAGCCCGAGGGGGGAGAGCCCTGGGGACTAGGTGCTCAGCCCGAGGGGGGAGAGCCCTGGGGACTAGGTGCTCAGCCCGAGGGGGGAGAGCCCTGGGGACTAGGTGCTCAGCCCGAGGGGGGAGAGCCCTGGGGACTAGGTGCTCAGCCCGAGGGGGGAGAGCCCTGGGGACTAGGTGCTCAGCCCGAGGGGGGAGAGCCCTGGGGACTAGGTGCTCAGCCCGAGGGGGGAGAGCCCTGGGGACTAGGTGCTCAGCCCGAGGGGGGAGAGCCCTGGGGACTAGGTGCTCAGCCCGAGGGGGGAGAGCCCTGGGGACTAGGTGCTCAGCCCGAGGGGGGAGAGCCCTGGGGACTAGGTGCTCAGCCCGAGGGGGGAGAGCCCTGGGGACTAGGTGCTCAGCCCGAGGGGGGAGAGCCCTGGGGACTAGGTGCTCAGCCCGAGGGGGGAGAGCCCTGGGGACTAGGTGCTCAGCCCGAGGGGGGAGAGCCCTGGGGACTAGGTGCTCAGCCCGAGGGGGGAGAGCCCTGGGGACTAGGTGCTCAGCCCGAGGGGGGAGAGCCCTGGGGACTAGGTGCTCAGCCCGAGGGGGGAGAGCCCTGGGGACTAGGTGCTCAGCCCGAGGGGGGAGAGCCCTGGGGACTAGGTGCTCAGCCCGAGGGGGGAGAGCCCTGGGGACTAGGTGCTCAGCCCGAGGGGGGAGAGCCCTGGGGACTAGGTGCTCAGCCCGAGGGGGGAGAGCCCTGGGGACTAGGTGCTCAGCCCGAGGGGGGAGAGCCCTGGGGACTAGGTGCTCAGCCCGAGGGGGGAGAGCCCTGGGGACTAGGTGCTCAGCCCGAGGGGGGAGAGCCCTGGGGACTAGGTGCTCAGCCCGAGGGGGGAGAGCCCTGGGGACTAGGTGCTCAGCCCGAGGGGGGAGAGCCCTGGGGACTAGGTGCTCAGCCCGAGGGGGGAGAGCCCTGGGGACTAGGTGCTCAGCCCGAGGGGGGAGAGCCCTGGGGACTAGGTGCTCAGCCCGAGGGGGGAGAGCCCTGGGGACTAGGTGCTCAGCCCGAGGGGGGAGAGCCCTGGGGACTAGGTGCTCAGCCCGAGGGGGGAGAGCCCTGGGGACTAGGTGCTCAGCCCGAGGGGGGAGAGCCCTGGGGACTAGGTGCTCAGCCCGAGGGGGGAGAGCCCTGGGGACTAGGTGCTCAGCCCGAGGGGGGAGAGCCCTGGGGACTAGGTGCTCAGCCCGAGGGGGGAGAGCCCTGGGGACTAGGTGCTCAGCCCGAGGGGGGAGAGCCCTGGGGACTAGGTGCTCAGCCCGAGGGGGGAGAGCCCTGGGGACTAGGTGCTCAGCCCGAGGGGGGAGAGCCCTGGGGACTAGGTGCTCAGCCCGAGGGGGGAGAGCCCTGGGGACTAGGTGCTCAGCCCGAGGGGGGAGAGCCCTGGGGACTAGGTGCTCAGCCCGAGGGGGGAGAGCCCTGGGGACTAGGTGCTCAGCCCGAGGGGGGAGAGCCCTGGGGACTAGGTGCTCAGCCCGAGGGGGGAGAGCCCTGGGGACTAGGTGCTCAGCCCGAGGGGGGAGAGCCCTGGGGACTAGGTGCTCAGCCCGAGGGGGGAGAGCCCTGGGGACTAGGTGCTCAGCCCGAGGGGGGAGAGCCCTGGGGACTAGGTGCTCAGCCCGAGGGGGGAGAGCCCTGGGGACTAGGTGCTCAGCCCGAGGGGGGAGAGCCCTGGGGACTAGGTGCTCAGCCCGAGGGGGGAGAGCCCTGGGGACTAGGTGCTCAGCCCGAGGGGGGAGAGCCCTGGGGACTAGGTGCTCAGCCCGAGGGGGGAGAGCCCTGGGGACTAGGTGCTCAGCCCGAGGGGGGAGAGCCCTGGGGACTAGGTGCTCAGCCCGAGGGGGGAGAGCCCCGGGGACTAGGTGCTCAGCCCGAGGGGGGAGAGCCCCGGGGACTAGGTGCTCAGCCCGAGGGGGGAGAGCCCCGGGGACTAGGTGCTCAGCCCGAGGGGGGAGAGCCCCGGGGACTAGGTGCTCAGCCCGAGGGGGGAGAGCCCCGGGGACTAGGTGCTCAGCCCGAGGGGGGAGAGCCCCGGGGACTAGGTGCTCAGCCCGAGGGGGGAGAGCCCCGGGGACTAGGTGCTCAGCCCGAGGGGGGAGAGCCCCGGGGACTAGGTGCTCAGCCCGAGGGGGGAGAGCCCCGGGGACTAGGTGCTCAGCCCGAGGGGGGAGAGCCCCGGGGACTAGGTGCTCAGCCCGAGGGGGGAGAGCCCCGGGGACTAGGTGCTCAGCCCGAGGGGGGAGAGCCCCGGGGACTAGGTGCTCAGCCCGAGGGGGGAGAGCCCCGGGGACTAGGTGCTCAGCCCGAGGGGGGAGAGCCCCGGGGACTAGGTGCTCAGCCCGAGGGGGGAGAGCCCCGGGGACTAGGTGCTCAGCCCGAGGGGGGAGAGCCCCGGGGACTAGGTGCTCAGCCCGAGGGGGGAGAGCCCCGGGGACTAGGTGCTCAGCCCGAGGGGGGAGAGCCCCGGGGACTAGGTGCTCAGCCCGAGGGGGGAGAGCCCCGGGGACTAGGTGCTCAGCCCGAGGGGGGAGAGCCCCGGGGACTAGGTGCTCAGCCCGAGGGGGGAGAGCCCCGGGGACTAGGTGCTCAGCCCGAGGGGGGAGAGCCCCGGGGACTAGGTGCTCAGCCCGAGGGGGGAGAGCCCCGGGGACTAGGTGCTCAGCCCGAGGGGGGAGAGCCCCGGGGACTAGGTGCTCAGCCCGAGGGGGGAGAGCCCCGGGGACTAGGTGCTCAGCCCGAGGGGGGAGAGCCCCGGGGACTAGGTGCTCAGCCCGAGGGGGGAGAGCCCCGGGGACTAGGTGCTCAGCCCGAGGGGGGAGAGCCCCGGGGACTAGGTGCTCAGCCCGAGGGGGGAGAGCCCCGGGGACTAGGTGCTCAGCCCGAGGGGGGAGAGCCCCGGGGACTAGGTGCTCAGCCCGAGGGGGGAGAGCCCCGGGGACTAGGTGCTCAGCCCGAGGGGGGAGAGCCCCGGGGACTAGGTGCTCAGCCCGAGGGGGGAGAGCCCCGGGGACTAGGTGCTCAGCCCGAGGGGGGAGAGCCCCGGGGACTAGGTGCTCAGCCCGAGGGGGGAGAGCCCCGGGGACTAGGTGCTCAGCCCGAGGGGGGAGAGCCCCGGGGACTAGGTGCTCAGCCCGAGGGGGGAGAGCCCCGGGGACTAGGTGCTCAGCCCGAGGGGGGAGAGCCCCGGGGACTAGGTGCTCAGCCCGAGGGGGGAGAGCCCCGGGGACTAGGTGCTCAGCCCGAGGGGGGAGAGCCCCGGGGACTAGGTGCTCAGCCCGAGGGGGGAGAGCCCCGGGGACTAGGTGCTCAGCCCGAGGGGGGAGAGCCCCGGGGACTAGGTGCTCAGCCCGAGGGGGGAGAGCCCCGGGGACTAGGTGCTCAGCCCGAGGGGGGAGAGCCCCGGGGACTAGGTGCTCAGCCCGAGGGGGGAGAGCCCCGGGGACTAGGTGCTCAGCCCGAGGGGGGAGAGCCCCGGGGACTAGGTGCTCAGCCCGAGGGGGGAGAGCCCCGGGGACTAGGTGCTCAGCCCGAGGGGGGAGAGCCCCGGGGACTAGGTGCTCAGCCCGAGGGGGGAGAGCCCCGGGGACTAGGTGCTCAGCCCGAGGGGGGAGAGCCCCGGGGACTAGGTGCTCAGCCCGAGGGGGGAGAGCCCCGGGGACTAGGTGCTCAGCCCGAGGGGGGAGAGCCCCGGGGACTAGGTGCTCAGCCCGAGGGGGGAGAGCCCCGGGGACTAGGTGCTCAGCCCGAGGGGGGAGAGCCCCGGGGACTAGGTGCTCAGCCCGAGGGGGGAGAGCCCCGGGGACTAGGTGCTCAGCCCGAGGGGGGAGAGCCCCGGGGACTAGGTGCTCAGCCCGAGGGGGGAGAGCCCCGGGGACTAGGTGCTCAGCCCGAGGGGGGAGAGCCCCGGGGACTAGGTGCTCAGCCCGAGGGGGGAGAGCCCCGGGGACTAGGTGCTCAGCCCGAGGGGGGAGAGCCCCGGGGACTAGGTGCTCAGCCCGAGGGGGGAGAGCCCCGGGGACTAGGTGCTCAGCCCGAGGGGGGAGAGCCCCGGGGACTAGGTGCTCAGCCCGAGGGGGGAGAGCCCCGGGGACTAGGTGCTCAGCCCGAGGGGGGAGAGCCCCGGGGACTAGGTGCTCAGCCCGAGGGGGGAGAGCCCCGGGGACTAGGTGCTCAGCCCGAGGGGGGAGAGCCCCGGGGACTAGGTGCTCAGCCCGAGGGGGGAGAGCCCCGGGGACTAGGTGCTCAGCCCGAGGGGGGAGAGCCCCGGGGACTAGGTGCTCAGCCCGAGGGGGGAGAGCCCCGGGGACTAGGTGCTCAGCCCGAGGGGGGAGAGCCCCGGGGACTAGGTGCTCAGCCCGAGGGGGGAGAGCCCCGGGGACTAGAATAATCGTGCTCTTGCCATAAGGAAAACAACTTTTTTTTTTTCGTTTTTGTTTTTGTTTTTTTTAGGGGTTGGGGATTTAGGTTGATTTTCGGCGGTGTCTCGATTTTGGGTCGCCCATTTGAACAGGAAAGGAAGGTTGTTGGTGAAAAGATAGTCATATCAAATAAAAAAGTCAAAAACGAAAAACGCTTATGCCAGCAGGCATGGTTGCATTAAAGGAAACTACTTTAGCATTTTTTTTAATTAACAAAAGATGCCCTTTCATATTCAATAATAGTGTAAATATACTTCTTAGTTAATTTATTCGTTTCTTAGGGGTTGATGAGCATCCATTTCTAAACTCAGGTAAGTTAACAGAGAAAACAAGAAAAGACTTCCTGTCTCAGCTTATTATCTCTGGGTTTGTGAGGACGGTTAGTCAGGTGTTAGGTATCCTGCGGATATAGACGAATTTGCGATCGTTGCTAGAGAAGCGATGACCAGAAATACGTCTGTGTCCGCAGGCTAGGTGTTGGGAAATGGAAAGGAAAAGTAATTTTATGTTCCACCTAAATCCTAAGTCATTTCAAAGAAGGTTTTATTGGTCTTACTCAACTTACCCTTGATACAGAACAATGTCCAGGGGGGAGAGTTCCTTGGGTGCTAATTAACCCAAAGGGAAACCCCTTGCATACAAGGGTGAGTATCCCTTAGACCCTGGTTTAAAAACGCATTATTTATTTGCTTGTGCTTTAATATTTACATTGCGATTTGGTGTCATTCGTTTACAGCTCTATCTTGCCTCAACAACTAAGGTAGCCCTGGCAAATAAGACTGATCATATTCCGGGGGGGGGGTACTCCTGGGAATTTTTGGTGAAACTGAGAATAAGCAGTCACAAACTTAGGATTGAGACAGGTAGATACGACAATATACCACGTGACGAAAGGTTATGCAATCTCTGCAATTGTAACAGAATTGAAGATGAAACTCACTTTTTATTAGATTGTCCAAGTTTTTCTTCGATAAGAGATATGTTCTTCTCTAAACTAGAACCTAAAATACCATTTGTACGACTACAATCACATGAGTCCTTATTATTACATCTAATGAATTCCACTGACTATTTTATTAACATCCAATTAATTTCATTTATATCAACTTGCTCTGAATTGAGAGACAAACTCATCCCCGGAATAATTAATCCTAGTGATGGTTAGAAATGAACGATGATTAATACGTTTTCAAATTATTTTGAATATTTAATTTACAAGGAATCAATGATTCATTTCAAGTAGCTTTTGCAATGCTGTAATACTTTGTTATGATCATGCAAATAAAGCTTATTGTTGTTGTTGTTGGTGGGGGTGTGCCGCCCGATTCTCCAAATCCTGACCGTATTTCAGATTAAGAAATGTCATTTTTCACACCGGTTTTCAGACCTGGGGCGCGTTTTTCGAAAGTCCCGATAATTAACGGGCCCGATAAGCTGTTGCCGTTTACATTAAAGACCGGGGTTACAGTAGTTTTGCATCTAACATGATAAGAACTATCAGTTGCTGAAACATAATGGAGTAGTTTTCCAGCCAGGACCCGCGCTCTTATTCTTTTTATTTCTATTTGAATATTTGATTTCGGGCCCGAAAATTTACCGGGCCTTTCGAGAAACGGGCCCCAGGCCTCTAAAATCCATACCCATTCTCAGACCTGGCCTTTAGGAAAATATTAATTATGTCATCATTACTTAGATTAAAATAGCAACAAGAAACATTTCTTAAAATCCATTTCGAATTTGCATATTTCTCTCTCTTTCTTACTCATTTGGAATTGAAACAATAAATACATTCGTACACTCCCGTTGTTCCCTTGAAAAACAAACCCGATTCCAGACCAAAATGAGCAAAGTCTATACCCGTTTTCAGACCAAAACCCTACCCTTTGGGCGCGGCACATAGATATATGGCTTATATAGGAGAGTACCCTCCCTCCCTCCCCTCTTGGGTGCCTCACCTGGCTGGAACAACAAGTTAACCCTTTATACCTTTTCATTACATTATCCACGCTCTCCATAGAGTTCATCTCACGTTTCTTGTGGCATTGAAATTCTTTATTACTTTAGTCACATTTCACTAAAACTACCATAACATTTACTACACTTTGATGACAAGTACAGTATAATACAACTTTGGACCAAACTCATTACAATTTGATACCTAAGAACATTTTGTTTCCCACCAATGATTTGTAGATTACCAAAATTACTACTAATCTGCCTAAAAAAGATTACCTTTTAACTGACAGCACCATGTAAATTAAATAAGTCCTGTGCTCCAATAAATGAAAGTTAAATTATTAAATTATATAATCCTTTCTTAGATGAAAAAAAAGAAGACCTATCTTAAATTCTATGGAAATCACTTTGGACAGAAGTGTCACCAAAACTATGTTATGCTTCAGTTAACGCAAAATCCATAACTTAGATCATAGTGTGAAAGGTCTGAACCCAGGAGTCATTTCAAAAGTAGGTTGAGTTTGATCGTCCGGGTGAACGTAGTCCTGAATAGGACTGTTGTTGTTGACAGTGACTGACGTTTCGACAACCTGTGCGGTAGTCATCTTCAGAGTCAAAGTGAGTTGTATCACGTCAGTAGATGGTATTATATACTCTGGTTATTGATCTGATTGGTCAATAAAGTCAAGATGTTATTGGTCGTCTGTCAGTTAAGCCGCGGTGTTATTGGCTATGAAGACTCGTAATCAGTAATTGGTGCGTTTCGATCCGTCTATTGTCACAGTTAAGCAGTCGTCTATTGTTAGTCAAATTGTCAGTTCTCTAGTCGATCTCTCGTAGTTAGTTTCGCTTCATCTCGTCAATGAGTCGTTTGTACGGCGCTGGTAACTGTTGGCTACGATTCAGTGGCGTTTGTTCTAAGTTAGTGAACCAGCTTTCCAAAGTAAGACTGAAAATCAAATGGGGCATTTGTAAAGCTTTCTCTTTAGAACACAAGAGGAAAACATAAGATTTCTTTACCTGTCAGCAATTTAATGTGTTTGAAAAAAGAAGATTATGGTAAACATTACTTATTTAAACTTGGGATAAATATAGAGCTTGAAAGCAAGCCAAGAGCTTGCTTGCAGCCTACCAACAGCTGATATTGACAACCTACTGAAAGATTAATGTCACGGCAGATTTCATGTTTGTTGAAAATAGTGTTAATTTTTAATAATAACAACAACAGTCAAGCCAGGTCAAGCGTACCCCCAAGAGACCATTAATGAATTTATTATTCGAAACTTGAATCCGTTGGTACAGTTTCATATTCATCTGCATTCCTGCATGTGTCATGAGCAGTGAATTCACACGCAAGGTAGTTATGAAATTCTGCCAGCTCAGTTTTCTGAAATTGATGTAAATGTCTTCAAAGCAATTAATTTTTGTCCATTCAAAGATTTTCAATCGGACCGAATACAGAGAAGTTATCTTACAAAAATCGCTGCTCATTATGCATGCAGGAATGCAGATTTGAAATTGATACTGGATGCTACTACAACAACTAACGGATATATTTTTCAAATAATTGATTTAAAAATGGAATCTATGGGAGTACACTAGACCTGACGTGAAATAGTTTGCTATTATATCCTCCAAGATTATTAGTGGCCTGCAGAATAGCCAGATAGGGGTGGAGCTGGAGGGTGTTGTTGAACAGGACCTGTTTGGTAATAGTTTGTCTGCTGTCTGGAGTGCTGCAATGTACTATAATATTGGTTCAATTGCTGTGGTGCATTGTATGCTACTGGATATTTAGGTGGGGCTTGTTCGGCCTCCTGGGACCTTCTCTGACGAACAAGAGTCTGCAAGTCTTTGAAATGGCGCCTTGTTATCTCTCCTAAGTCATCAAATACTAAAATGGAAAAACAACCTGTTACAAAAATAGAGTAAACCTTTCGTGTACAAGTACCATGACAGTCATTAAATACAATGGTGTATATTAAGCATGAGCTGCATATTTCATTTTTTTTTCTTGCATTTTTATTACTGTTTATACATGTCCTTTCTTTTTTTTTACACATGTTCTTCCTATTTCTTCATAGCTCCACCCTTTGACTCACACACAACCCACAATTCCTTTATTTCAAAGGGCAGGCTGGCACTCAAATGACCGAATTACTTTTCTTAGTAACTTAGCAAACAAAACCAAATTTGTGCTCCACTGTCCCACTATTACCGCACAACAGTTTCCTTCCAAACTGACCCAGGGCTTGAAAAAAAGTCCCGTCAGGTAGTCTGGGACAAGTAGATTTTTGCTGGACAAGTAACTATTAAAGCTTACTTGCCCAATGGGAAAGGGTCCAAGCAGGTCATCCTCTAATAAAATCATTAACTAAGAAAAACAAGAAGTGGCCATGGGTGAGAAAACATTTAATATGAGGGCTGCTTTCCCAATAGTCTCCTTCACAGTTGTTTTGAGGCTCATCACACAATGCTCCTCCTCACATATGGGGTGCATCCGGGAAGTACAATTGTAGATCTGAGCATGTGATTACAGGCCTCTTTCAGTACAGCTTCAGTGCAGGGTGAACATTTTTCCATCCCATTACCCTGCCCATTTTTTGGAACAACAGTTATGACAATATATACATTTTAGTCATTTCTGACTTTTTAATCTGTGGGGAAAGTCCCACAATTTTATCATTCACATGAAACTCTTCAACTGGCCTTTGCATGGCACCATTAATTTCTTAGGATTTACGAAAGAAACTTCGAATTTTTTTCTCTACACTGGCCACTCTGTTAAGCAACAGTTGTATCTCAGAGATGCTGTAATGACTTATAAATGTGTGAACAACCTTACATCAATGTATCTTAGCTCTAACGTAAATCAGAGAACCACTATTCACTCAAGATACACGCACAACAGAAATGATCTGGCCATTCCGTTTATTCAGGACAGTCTCAGGGCAGCGCTCGTTTGCATACAGGTCGGTTAAGATCTGGAACGATCTAAAAAGCCCTTTGAAGTCGTCCACATCTGTTGCGACATTTAAAAAGAAACTAAGGGACAGCATACAAAGTGCCAACATTGTAATATAGTATTAATGTATCCATTGATGATTTTTCGTCTTATCTTATAATATTATTTGTAGTTATAGTAGTAAGTAGTTTTTCATTTTATTGTAAATAGTTTCTTAAAAACCTTTTACAGGAGATACTATTAAAGTTTATCAGTTTATCAGTTTATCACTAGTGGGAGAGAAAGGGCATTATGATCAGAATGATGGAAATGATTGAAAAGTAATGTACCTCTTGCATTGTAAGCATGATCCCCAGATGCGACAACTTTCTGTAAGAAATGTGCCATGGCACCTGTTGCGATTACTCTCTGCACAAGAGGTAGTCCTTCAAAGTACTTGAAGTCAACAGCAAATGGGTTTAGTGGAGAAGGATACATGCAGAGTTTTACAACCTCAGCCATTATGTCCCAGAGTTTGGTATCTGAAAGTGAAACATATTTAATTATCAGCCAAAATGAATGTAAACAAGCAAAACATCAAGTGTAGTGTAAACAAAAAAATATATTTTTGCAGAGTATTGAAGACAGAATCCACCAGGAAATTGGGTAATTTTAATTTTCAGTGGACAAAAATCTTGTACCAGAATAATATTGAAACAATATCGCATTATTTTTTACACTTTTCAAGGGCTACAGAATTGATATAACTAGTTATCTTTAATAACACCAAAGATTATTTCTCATGGGAGCCTGAGAAAATAATTATATAATATTAAATTTTACAAGAATTGAGAAAACGTAGGTAAAATTCTGAAAAATTCACGTGTAAGATGTCATGACTGTTGTGAAATTTGACATTTATTTTCTTCGGCTCTCATAAGGATTTTCTTTGGGGTTATTACAGACAACTCATCACATCTAAAAAAGAATGCAAAAATTGTTTAAATTAGTCTGATACAAAATTTTCGTCCACTGATAATTAAGATTACTCAATTTCATGGTGGATTCCGTCTTAATGTCCCATCCAACAGGGCTGTCATTAAATTCTGAAGTACAGTGTACCCACCTAGCAGATGAAGATTCACTCTTAACATCTCACAAAACTTATAGTGTAACCTTTTCAGTTGATTTTCACTTTGATCACCCGTAAAATCAAGGGAACTCATCTGTAACAGGTGTTACTGGTTTTGGCCGTTAATGACAGCTCTGTTCTAAATGTCAGAACAACCTGTGAAAATCACAACTCAATAACTGTGACAGTAGTCACAAAACAGCAGGCTTTTACTACAAGTACTCATCTCAGGTACATAAAGTGGATTTCATGATTTGTTTTTTTCATGATGGTGTATTTTATGTGAATTCAACATAGCCACTCACACTTACCGGTAGTTTAATTTAGTTAAAAACTGAACATGTAGCTTCTTTTTTACCTCTCTGTTTCCACCCTGCTGTAGACTTCAGTTTCAGTGGACTATCTTTCTGTTTCTCCTTGCTGCTGGAGTCACCGTCAAATGTCACCAGTCTCTCATGGTTTGACCTCACCTGCCATAGTTCATAAACGGATTTAGTACTAATACAGTACTAAAGTAAATGAGTTAAAAACCATCATTTTTGTGCTCTGTTATCTCACTGTTTTGCCTCACAGCTTTGTAAATATCCACCAGTAGCCACTGACACTGAGATGAACAACAATTAAATGAAAGTCAAAAGTGAAGCTCTTGAGGGATCTTTTAAGAAATGTCTTTCTCAAGCAAATCAGCTTTTGCCATAAGCAGGATTAGCAAACTGAATTCCACCTTCTATCCTCAAATCATCTCATTATTTGTGAAACAGAGGAAAGTAATCTCAAGCAACTTGCAGTGTTTTGGAAAACAACCAAGGCCATCTCAGGCTCTGACTCAGGTTCTTTGTTTTACTACATTACACTGCTTACAACATTGTACATTAAGTCACCCAACAAGCCAAGGAATGGAGGGGATTTAGGGAAAACAATGCACCATATACATCAGACGTACAATGATTATAAGACACACTCACCCATACATAAGGACAACTGTATCGAGCATAAGCCGCGATAAGAAAAACTGTTGATTTGTCATCCTGAGGAAAGATAATTACACATTTAAAAATAAAAAATAATGTACACAAAATTTGAGACCAAGACTTAATAAAAGTTTGAGACAGCGAGATGCAAAATAACCCCAAAACAAGATTTTGAGACCTGTCACAAACACTTTTAACCGAGATTTGGAGATCAGGCCAAAATTTTCTGAGACCCATGTTTTTTGAAGATTACATGAATATAATATCCATTCTTTAGTAAAATCCAACTAGTGGTGTATTATCAATGCTGCGTTCTGATTGGTTGAGCTACTACTAACCTATATGTTATAGCCCACTAGTAGTGAAAAGCGCCGGCTTTTTTGGTGGCAAAACGGATGAAAAGTCTAGCTTTAACTAGCTTAAGTTGTTTTGTCAGGATATTCTTGACCAACTTAATGTTGGATTTTACAAAAACAATTATTCCTCTCTTAGGGGGTGTTTACATGAGAAAACTCGCACCGCAGCGAGTTTCATACCGACATGACTTTTTGATTTCGTATCGCGTTTACATGATGACTGGGTTATTTCACATATGATCTCGTTATTTGAAGGTACACTTCATTTTGATAAAATGCACGTATGATTCAAAATCGCGAACATTAGACCGATTTCACACCGAAACGGGTGGTCGTTTCATGTTTACATGATACCGTTGCGAGATTTTGTACTGGAGTGAAATTCTCGCCCCGGTGCGACAACCGGAGTGAACTCACGCCGGGGCGACTCGCGCCGGCATGACTTTTTGTGGTGGTATCATGTAAACAAATGTAGAGCCATGAGAGGGAACCGGAGTGAACTCGTCACGGCGCGAAAGTCGCCCCGGTGTCATGTAAACACCCCCTTAATGAACTAAACAAAAGGATCAAGGCAAATGTTGCAATGAGGTACAATGTAATGGATAAGTTCATTGATCACTAAACAACTTCATGCCTAATTACATACTGAATTGTTTATAATTCCGCCTTCTTGTACAACAGATATTTCAATGGGTATGCGAACTCAACTTTACCTTTAAATCAATATCTTTGTCACTGGGACTCGCTGGAGGAAGACCAATGTCCATGAAGCCATAGCCACTTAAACTGTGTTACAGAAAAGTATTGGAGAGATATAGAATCAGGTTTATGGCAAATAACAAATGTGCGATTCAAGTTGACAATTTTATAAAATAGGAATTGGTCAGGTAACTGTGCAAACTACTTATTTATAATTCTTACTGATGAAACTGGCAAAAAACTGCTATTTGTTTTGCACAAATGTAATTAAGCCATTCACCCCTTAGCCGCCCGCAACCACTCGTGCAGATCCACGTCCCTTCTAAGTTGAACGTAACACTTGTGACGTCATCAGTTTTAATGTTCAAGGACAACTTTGTCCGTTAATGTGTGCAGAGTGAAGAGATCTTACAAACCATACCAGAATGAGCACAATTCAGTCAAGGACACCACAGAAAAAGGCAAAAAACCATGTAACATTGACCCAAAAATTACCATATGATGAAAATCTTGTTCCACTACCCACCTACAGCACTGTACCTTTCCTTTCACCAAATCTTAAGATCCTAAAAGCTTTCCTAAAGACTTTTCCCACCAAAATGAAGCCTACTAAATGCCCAGCAAAAGAAAAACAAATGAGGCAAGAAAAGCAAAAAAAGAGGGGAGGAGAGAAAGCAAAAAGTAAAAGTCAAAATTACTGTCACTTTTAAATTTTGCTTTCTGCACATGCCCGAACTTCGCAAGCTGATATTTTGCATCCGGATCAGAAGGCCACGAAGTGTTTGACCTGCAAACGGCTTTGTGGTAAGTTTTAGCTCTTTATAGCACGACAGTGACCAGAAAACCACTTGACTAGCTTCAAAGCACGTTTTTCGGCAAAATCTCCAGGGGCGAATGGGTTAATGAACAGTGAACTGACAAGAAAAAACATGGTCATGTCAAACAAACTGACATTTGCCATTATACGGTGTAAAGTAACGTGATTCTAAATCTCTCTATTACTAGGTGTTACATGGTAAATCATACTTATGATTTCAAATCAAAACCCGCACTGTGCACTCAGTTCAATTTTAGCATTATATAATGTGCCTCAGTTTTTTATTATCAATATCTCATCTTTACTCAGATCACTGTGTCCCAATATGTCATAAAGGGATGTAAAGGTACAGAGTTAGAGCTGTAATTAAGGGCTCTAACCTGTAACACCTGTTATGGCTGAGCAAAATAGATGCTAGGGATGATCAAATAGGAAAGCTGCAGGTGACACAATGAGGTGTACATGTCTAATGTTACCAACGGAAAAAAATCATTATTACAGGTGAATCTTCGTTTACTACGGTATGGCTGCTTAAAAACTTAATGACAGCTCTGTAATACAGCCCTGTAAATCAAAATCATCAACAATATGGAAAGATACTTTATTATAGCTTGTTAAATATGTTTCTTAATGTTTACAGCTTTCATTTACTGTTTAAAATTTCATTTTAAGTCCATCAATTTTTAACTTGAATCAAAAGAAAGTTTCACTGATGGTTATCATTAAAATAAAATTTCAAACACAAGAGCTTTATTAGCTTTATTCAATGCAACTTAAATCGCTCAATATCCTGCTCAAATAATACAACAGGAACCAAGGAACATATGCATTTTGCACAATGTACAGTGCATATATTTTATTCAAGTAATTATTAGTACCTCTTTTGTGTGTTAGCAGACATGATCAAGGACTTCCTGTACCAAAGAAATAACAATCAACTACTTTAAATTATGGTTTGTTGAAGTTTCAATGTGTGACCTCCATACACTGTGCTTGCAATGACTACATGTTAGAATATAATACAGACTTGTCAAAGAAAGATTACAACTACATGTATACCAGTAAATTTTGGACTAATGGTTGATATAATATTACATGTACATCTATGTTATTGGTTCATTGGTTGGGATTTGAGCTTATTGAGTACTCAAAACCTGAAACATTTACATTATGTAACAGTTACTGTGGACTGCTTATTCACATGGTGTCTGAGAGATGATGATCTTTAATGATCATTTAATGATCATTGTCATCACATTGTTCAACACAACATGTAACTCAACATCGTTAAGTACATGTAGCTAAAAGTATACAATCATGTGTACAGGTTAGAACAATTCAAATGTTTATGTATTTACTGACTTATTCAGATATTAAAAAATTCTGATATCATGCCTTTTTAATACAGAGTCCGAATGAGGTGATAAAATTATTTTGATATATTTAGGGTCACTTGATTTTAAATCTGTTCAATAAAAACTGATTATACGAATACAAAAAGATGGCCCTCTGTCATGCCCTCTCCTTTTACAATGCAGTGGTAAATCTGCAAACATTGACCAGCTGTTACTATTAAATTGTTGATTGTTGGGCAAATAAGACCAAATAAACAATGCACTTGTTAGAAAGTGGGTAAAACCATTGATAGTTCAATGTGTTGATGACCAAACAACCAAGAAAAGAAGGGGTGCCGGTGGAGAGAGAAGAAGTCAGGGTCAAAACACAAGTTACTAAGAAAAAGAGAACAACTACAAGAAAAAAGATTTTTAAGAAATTAAGTAGTATTAAGTAGTGCACACATATGAACAAACATAACTTTGGTGGGGAAAATGCAATAGCCTCCTTCAATAAAAATAACCACGTTAGCCTGGTGAGGAAAATAATGTAAAATGAGGCTTTCCAGGGTGCCTTTCTTAAAAATATTATTTGCAAAATAATTTAAAGTAAAATCTTCTCCTCATAGTCATCCTCATCCTAAAATCTAAAGGTCTTAATCCAATGCCTTGATTGACAGCAATGACACAGGGGCGTAGCCAGGATTTTTCAAAGGGGGGGTCACAGAGGCTACTCACCAGATCACCATCCAGGGATCGCCAACTATATATGGTTTATACCGCTGCTTTCCCTTGTGTCGCAGCGGGCTCAGTCGTATGTATTATTGTGGCATGAAGGCCCTTATTAACTAAAGACAAGAGCCGTTGACGAAAATACTTTACAAAAAAACAAATTTTAAAAAAGTGGGTTTTTCAACAATGGCTTTTACGGTCGAGATATTGTCATAGCGTTTTTGCCACCTGAATATTGTAGGTTGTTTGCTCAAAAGAAGGCCTACCAAGGGGGGGTCACGGGCACCCCAGGACCCCCCCTAGCTACGCCCCTGTGACATCTAACACTTACTCATTTCTGGGTAAACTTGCTCCACTGTCAAAAGTAAAGCTAGATTTTCCTCTTAATCTTGTCTTTTCAGATGTTGGTGCATCATAATATGACCAGATTTCTGGGGACTTGCAAAAATCATAGATTTTAGACCCTTCACAAAATTTTGCTGGGAATAAAACAGTTTAAGGGCAAACTGATGATGAGAAATGCAAGATATTGGGTATTCAGTCACTTAGTTCTGGCATCATCAGATTGTTCTAAGTCAGATCGTTCCACTTAACCCCTTAAACCCTAAGATCAAAAGTTGAATTCTCATTTGTTGCCCCTATTCATTTCCTACAGAAGCAGTGGGGAGAAGTTATTAAAATATCAAGCAAATCCTGTGTGATCATGTTCGTAATTCTCATGTTTTACAAAGCATTGATATTACAGGGAGAAATTTGATGCTGACCACTCTTAGGGCTTAAAGGGTTATAATAGTCATACCGTTTTACATTGTACAATAAGTCAGAACTTTTCACAAGTCTGTAAAACAAGGGTGCTACAAATGTGTATAACTCATTCATTAAGCCATTTTAGCCAAAAAAAGTGCGCTTCACATTGAGTTTTACAATCAAACTGTCGAATGATCTGACCATGGAAGGAAGTGATCATAAAACAGATATTGTATGATTAACATTGTATATTATTAATCAATATCATGGCTTTGTTCTGACCATGCCTGTTGGGACCTGGTAGCTACATTGTACATGTATAAACTCTTAAGTGGAGGAAGTAGGGGGATCAGGGCATGCTTGGAATTTTCTGAACCATAGAAGCTGGGCACCTTCATTTTGTAGGTTCAGAGCATTTTGACCCCTTGATCACAGCCTTGATTTCATTTTTATGTATTAATCTATTTATTTATTTATTTTTTTAAAAAAAAGGTCATTTTTGTTCAATGTAATTATGAAAGATTTATTTGTCAAAGCACTAACCATAGGTTCATTTAGCACACGGCAGATAAGCTCTTCTCTTCCACGCAGGTAAAGAGCAAAGTATTTGAAACCCTGCAAATGAGTAACATGAATAACCATCATCGTGAGTACAGGATGTAAACAAAACATGCCTGGTCCACGGACCACTTCATGGACCCCATCGTGGACCTGGTCCATGGACCACCCCTGTGGAACCAAAAATGGAACCTTCAATGGAAGAGCATCAATATATTAATTATGGGCAACTCATATTACACACTGTCATGTTCAAACTTTTCTTGAATTCCATACCAATGTAAAGGGGTTTGGATTAGGTCCGGTGAAGGAGTAACAACATTTGAAGGGGACAGCTCGGGAGAGAGGTAGTGAGGAAGTAGTTTCCTATTGCGTGACAACTCAAAAACGGCTAGGAATGTAAGAGATTAGGGAGTAAGAAGTAACACATGATCATTGAGCACCCTCCTCAGACTTCCCTTCCCCTGATAGCCCATCAGCAAACTTATTGAATCCCCCTTACACAACAAACACAAAAATGACCTGCACATTTTCAAGCCATGTGGTTGGATAGACATCTGGCAAGCTTTGTGGATATGACAGTTATACGCAGGTCATTTTGTGCTTGACCTGTAAGCAGGAGTGACTTAAGTTTGCAGATGAAGAAACATTTCCATGGGCCATCAATGGAAGGAAAGTCTGGGGAGGGTATGAAACATGACAAAACAAAAACGTCTACATAGGAGGCTACTTCCCCGCTACCACAAATATTGTTTGTCCTTTACCAGACTATACCAAATCCATGTATGGAATTCAAGAAAATTTGAATGGGTGTATAATATGAGAAGTTCATAAGCCTGATAATACAAACTGAGAGCAAAGTATGCTTTCGGGGGATAATACCCTCCTTGAACTACATTTTTATTTATATCATATTCAGCCCAACTGGTAAAATTCATCTTCAATAAATAGGGGGGTCCACAGGGGTAGTCCATGGACTGGGTCAACGAAGGAGTCCACGGACTAGGTCCACAGGGGTAGTCCATGGACTGGGGGTCCATGTTTTGTACATGTCCATGCATACACGCACATGAAAAGAAAAAAACTGCATTTGTTTGTTGCTTTTTCTGTCACCGAATTTAAAACTTAACTATGTACATGTATGAAGGAAAAAATCCTCATACATTGCGCTTTGTACACCAGTAAAAAATTCCAAACATTTTACATCCTCAACTACCCCAAAACCCCACGAGCACCTGACTCGTCCCCAGTCGTCTTCGCGTAACGTGCGCGGCGAGAGCAGGGACCCTGCTCCCGCCGCGCGCGTTACGCGAAGACGACTGGGGACGAGTCAGCCACGAGCACTGCTTGCAGGGTACAACCCCCATTCGAGGGAGATGCTTGGCTACTTTGCAATTACCCTGAGAGCGGAGTTCCTTCAATCTTCCTAGATAACTCGGGAAGGTAGAAGGGACTCTGCTCGCAGGGTAATTAGCTAGCAAAGCACTTTGAAACGGAATTGTTGGAAGTTTGGACTTCTTGGATGAAACCTCAGCGGGTCCTTACGTACCTTTAAACAACCACATCTAAGCATTTCGTTTAAGAATCCCTGCAACTTCTTCTTTTCCTAAAACAAAAACAACAAACAGTGCAAACAAGCTGTACAGCTCTGCACAGTACTCACTTTGCTGCACGTTTAATGAGAGAAGGCCAGAAATGCAAAGAAAAACAACCAAAAACCGCCCAAGTTTTTAAATTTTTATATAAGAGGTTGGAGACTATATTTGGCTATCTACTAAAGATATATTAAGAACCGAGTGGCGCTCTTGCTTGGAGAAAATAGTTGACATAAACTTACCATTTGATTCAGCTGAGTGGACGCCATTTTGTTAGATGCCCAGCTGCCTGGCCTTCTTCGGGAAGGTTAGGTAACCTGGCGTTTGGGCGCGCTTTGAAATGAAGGATAAAGTTGGCTTTGGTCTGAAATTGTACGTCAGGATTTGCGTTGTTTTTGATAAAATGGCTTGAACATAGCTCAGAAAATGCATCTGAAGGTTCAGGAAACTTTTCTGTTCATTTGGTGACATAATGAAGTGTACATGCTCTTATGAAAGACTGGAATTTAGCAGGAATTGAGGTTTGCGTGAAAGTCGGTATTAAATACTGCCGATTGCTCGTTCTTAGAAGTAGTGATCAATCTTTGACATGGCCGCCTGCGGTAACACAATATTTTTGAATCTCAAGAAGTCGTTATGGATGAGAAGTAGAAAATAAAGAAAAGGCGGGAAATCAGAATTTAAAAGAAACCGTTGACATGGAAACGTTTACAGATATATTCTCAGAAAGGTGAGCTTATAATTATGCATGATAATAAATCGAAAGTAAACAGATTGTTAACTAATTCATAAACCAAAGATAATAGCACTGATTAATTTTTAGCAACAGAAAGGGAATGTCAGTTGATGACAGGAAAGTGCCCAATTTGCCACTCTGCCATTGGTCAAGCCAGTTGTTTGATTTGCCTGTGCTATCATCAACTGACATTCTCGTTCTCTTGCTAAATCAGCCTAATGTCCTTGTGGTTACAGTAATTATATGACCAGGAAGGGGGAATGAAAGACAAAATACAATTTTTTTGTATAGGAGAGATAATATCCTCTATAGAAACTGTACTTGCTTCAATATCGATGACTTGGCATGGTAGAATCTCAGGTGGCCTTTGTCAAAATTGCTTTAATCCTGATGCCCACCCCGTTGGTAAATTTAAACTTAAATGACCACCGATAACAAGAAGCACTTGATCCGGACCGGACAATTCTACAGAAAAACAGGAGACTTTAGACAGTGTAGAAATCACTAGGTTTCCAGATTATCTTACCAAGACCCCTGGCTCTGCTAAAATTGAACCACAACAACATTTTAATATACCTAACCTATGAAATCAATGTGATAACATCTAAGTCACTACCAATGGGTTGACCAACTAGCTGCACCACTTCTCCACAGTTCGCAACTTGAATGTACATATATGTACATTTGTTTGATGAAAAATGGTAAATTGCTCATAAACTAAGCCATGCATATAAATTCTAATCTGACCAAAAGAAACAGTCATATACTCATACGATATCCCTAGACTGCTAATAAAAGTGAACTTCATGATATTAAGCTCCACAACAACAGTTTATACAACTAAAGTTTGAATATATGAAAAATCATATTTGTGAACTGCGGAGTGAAGAATTAATAAAATGAAGGATGATCATCGCAGTTGTATACGCAACTTTTGCAGTTGTGAAAAGAAACCCATTCACGGGTTTATAACGAACCAATTCAACGACCAGCTCCCAGTTGGCTTGTTAGCTTAATTGGTAGACTGCTGCACCGGTATCGCAGAGGTCAAGGGTTCGAATCCTGTACAAGCCTGAATTTTTTTCAGGCTCTCTTTTCGCAACTGCAAAAGTTGCGTATATGTTGTGGTTCAAATTTTACCTTTGGTTTGAATTTTTCAAACCAGTTTAAGTTTTTCAAACTGGTTTGAAATTCTTAAACCAGTTCTTTTATCAACTGTCTGAAAAAGGGCCTTTCCTTTTTTGGGGTGTGGTTGAAAAATAGGGGCTTGGTTTTTTGGGGGGTTCTTAAAAAGAATCAGTGCTTATCTGAAAATTTCATTTTTTCAGCTCTTTTGCATCTTACCAACCACCCCTCCCTCCTTGTTCTGTCATTCCCCTCCTGAATCTAATTCTTCCTAACCCCTCACACTACCTTTCAGGTAACCCCCTATATTATCTCACTATTAATTTTTTTCTTTTCTTTATATTTGTTGGTACTCACCAGGATTTGAACTCCCAATCTTTGGATCTGCAGTCCTCCTCCTTATCCACTTGACCATGCAAGCAATAGTTGCAAATTCACCCTTATTTCTTTCTCTTATTATTACCCATTCGTCTCAGGCTCCTCTCGGTCAAAATTGTAATTTATTCATATTGCATATATTAAACACAATTCTGCACATACGCATTTCTACCAAGTAGAAGGATGGCGGACTTCCACGAAATTGCTGACTGTGTTACTAGGGAAACGTTTGAAGCAAAAATTAAAAGCTTAAAAGACTGTTTAAAGACAAACAAATCATCAGTAAATGTGTTTGTCGAGGAAGACTTCTATCAACGAGTGAAGAATTATCTTAAAATTCGCACAGAACAAGAGCTTGACATTGCACCTTCGATCAAAACACCGGAGCTTTCAAAGGCAGAAATCAACACCATCAAGCGAAAGAAGTGGAAATATGCAAATGGGAAGTTATTAACCACAGAAGGGAAAGAAGTTGCACATCAAGGAATGCTCTTTGATATACTTTCTAAATGCCATCATAGAATTGCTCACAGAGGACGACAAAAAACTGAGAAATGGATTGCTGAGAATTATTCTGAAGTAACACAGAAAGTTGTGAATACTTTTGTTTCTCTTTGCCGTTTTCACGCAGAGCAAAAACCCATAACCACCAGAGTGAAACCCGTGGTAAGTCCTCTTCAAGCTGAAACATTCCTTTCCTTGATTGAAGTTGATCTTATGGATTTCAGAAATTGCCCATGTGAATGTGAACCAAAGCACAAGTGGACTATAAATATTATCGATCACCACACAAAGTTTGTCAATGTTCACCCCATCCATAACAAACTTGCTGATGAAGTACTGAATGAAGTTCAAAAGTATTGTGTAACTTATGGCTACCCCAAGAAAATTTTAACAGATAATGGAGGTGAATTAGAAAACAAGAAAATGAAAGCATTTTGTAGCACTAATCAGATCCAGCTTCTCCATGGAGCAGCCAGGACTCCGACAACTCAAGGGCTAGTGGAACGGTCAAATCGTACATTCAAAGAAAACATGAGAAGCTTGATAATGAGCACATGTGGTCTCCAAATTTCCAAATGGTGCAAGTACACAATGCAAGCATCCTACATCATGAACATTACTTATCATCGTGCTATTAACATGACACCATATGAAGCAGTGTTTCACATGAAGGCCAAAAGGGAACTATTAGACCATGATCTTGAAGAAGGCCCAGGAAAGCAGAAAAGAAAAGAAATTCAAGAGGCACAGGAAACCTACAATACCAAAATGATCAAACAGTCTGAAGTAAATCCGAGAAAGAAAGTGTACAAAGTTGATGACATGGTTTCAATTAAAATAGATAGAGTGGACAAGAAATCTCCTTTCCACCCAAATTTACTTCTGGGAAAAGTGCTTGAAATTGAAAATAATTATGTGAAAGTAGTGACACCTTTTGGTCGCATTAAAGGGTTCATTGCGCCTTCCAGACTTTTCCCATGTACAGCGACAAATGTAAAACTTGATTATGAAAAAGAAATTTCCTTGACTGGTGCATGTAAATTGGCCGAAAATGCTCAATAATAGCTTCAATGTTTTCTTGACTTTGTTAGTTAAATGGTAGATGAATAATCTAAACATTCTATTTTGGTGTGCTGCAAGTAAAATAATATTTTACAGGAGTGCCAAAAATAAATATTTAATGTTGTCACCAAAGCCAAGTGTTTCTTATTTTTTATTTCTTACTTGCATGCAGGACTTTGCTCTAGCAGAGCCCAGGTGCCTCAGGTGTCTAACTTTTGTCTTTCTGCGACTAGAAAAACTTGCTTTTTACATTCGATTAAGTGTTAAGTTGCATGAAATGGTACCCTAACCGTAACCCAAACCATTCAAACAAAGTACTTAACCCCAATCACAAAACTGGGTGCCAAATGCTACCCCTAACCTTACATGAAAGCTAACCATTTAAAATAAAGGCTTAACCCTAATCACTGAAATGAGTGCTCAACTGTAATCATTGAAACTGTGCTTTGGCCATAACCTTACATGAAAGCTAAACATTTGAAATAACTGCTTAACCCTATCACTGAAATGAGCGCTCAACTGTAATCATTGAAACTGTGCTTTGGCCAATAACCTTAATGAAAGCTAAACATTTGAAATAAATGCTTAACCCTAATCACTAAAATGAACGCTTACTAAAATGTGAGTTTATTTTACACCATATTTTACAAGGAGAGGTACAAATAAATGAGAATGACTTAAGTGTGAAAAATTTCGAACTGGTTTAAAAATTTCAAACCAGTTTGAAAAATTTAAACTGGTTTAAAAAAATTCAAACCAAAGATTAAATTTGAACCACAACATATACAACTGCGATGATCATCCTTCATTTAATTCTTCACTCCACAGTTCACGTACATGTAATATATTATTTTTTGTGTATTCAAAACGTTATGATCATCCTTTCACGGGTTTTTAACAAACCAATTCAATGACCAGCTCCCAATTGGCTTGTTAGCTTAATTGGTAGAGTGCTGCACCGATATCACAGAGGACAAGGGTTCGAATCCTGTACAAGCCTGAATTTTTTTCAGGCTTTCTTTTCGCAACTGCAAAAGTTGTGTATACAACTGCGATGATCATACTTCATTAATAGTTTTTACAACTGTAGGTCAGAGTGGATCGCTTCTAAAATGTGACTTTGTAAATACATACATTGTGTAATAATAATAATAATAGTAATAATAACAGACACTTACATAGTGTGATATCCACTAATAATATTGCTCAAAGCGCTGTACAATAATATGGTAAGAAACTAGAGTTAAAAACTATTATAAGATAAAATAAAATTAAATAAAGCTACTAAAATCAAACATCGTAGGCTAATTTAAATAAGTACATGTATGTCTTCAACTGCATCCTGAACTGGTCGACAGATGTAACACCCCTGCATTCAGGGGGCAATTGATTCCGTAACCTAGGAGCAGCTGCGGAAAAAGCCCTATCACCATACGTCTTTAACCTAGTCCTAGGCACAGCTAGGAAATTCTGGGAACTAGAACGAAGTAATCGTGGACCATAAGTTTAGCGTAAAAGTTCGGAAAGGTAAGTTGGTGCCATTAGCCATTTAGACATTATTTTGTAAACTAAGAGTAAAATTTTAAAAATAATGTAGGCAATAATTTAGCGGTAACCAATGAAGTTTGAACAGGATAGGAGTGATATGGTCAAACCGCTTAGATAATGTGACAATGCGTGCAGCAGTGTTTTGTATCAATCTTAACCTGTTTAACAGATGTTTAGGAAGACTATATAACAAAGAGTTACAGTTATCGAGTTTAGAGCTAATAAATGCATGTACTAAAATTTGGGAGTTATCTCCACTTAAATTCTTCCTGATCTTAGCTATGTTCCTTAAATGATACTGACAGGAAATGCAGATTTTGTTAACATGGTCAGTTAAATCAAGACTCATGAGAATCATGAGAAAGCAAACTTGTCATAAACCCTGGTTACCAGTTATTGGACTTTGGATTTTTGTAATAATTATTATTATTGTAATAGACCCCTCTTCACTGCATAAAAATAATGTAGAAAAAGGAATATCAAATAATATTATAGACGATTAAATACTGGTATTAATACACCACATTGTTCACATCTCTGACATAAGAAAATTAAAAAAAATACTGCTAGTATTCTTTCTTGGTATCAGCACAGCATACATACAGTGCATATAATATTGTTCAATAAAATGTCATATTTAGATCCATATAGGTGTATAAAAAAGCCTTCTAGAGGTGTACTATCTTTTTATAACTTAACAAAATCATTCTAATAACTCAGTAGTTGCCTTCCTTAACTTTCCGCTGTTTAAAACAGATCTGAAATGGGATTGGATTTGTTTTACTTGGACTTCATGTACATGTAAAAGCAGAAGAGAAGAAAAAGAACCTATGAGTGTTTCTGTATTATTTGCATGGAAACAGATTCTACACCTTAAAAGAAACTGTTTAGTTCTTCTCCTAAGCACATCACTGAAAATCAAGTTGTTTTAAAGTCTTGAATTTATAAATTATTTTAAATTTTTTAAAAAAATAAGCACTCATGCAATTAACCTTCTACTGTTTAAGTATCATTTAGTTCTCTCAAAACTTAAAAAAATGTACATTCATAATCAAGTATAGTGAAGTTTTCAATTTACAGTTTTTGTAAATTTATTTTACCTCATCTGACCACTGTGGTTTTGTTTGTGCTTCACTGGTCTGAAGTTCATAACTTGAAAGCCTCCGTCGATGTAATTGTGGTGATGGTGATCTAAATCCTTTTGAGATCTTTGGTGGAGACAACATAATATTATTTTGAAACAAGTTTATCTTTCATGGAATATAATCAAATGGGATGGTTATAGTTATAGAGCATTCTGAGTTTTTTTGGCAATATGTAAATTAGGTTAGGCAGGTGTAAATTTGTGAATGGCATACATGTCCATAACTCAATATTCATGGTAATGTCAATAAATTATTCTCATTATTTCGTAAACAATTTTTTTTTAGTGTTGGTTAAACAATGTCTGAGTTATCAGACTGTCCAGATTTGGTTTAAATTATTTTAAAAGTTAATTTATATCATAGCTGTGTAGCTTGCTGAAAGAATGAAATAAACTTCATATGTGGGTATTTTACATGTGTTTAACAAGTTCAATAAGCTTGAAATTGTTGTATAAGCATAAATTTGCTGTATTTTGCTTACATGTATTTTGGGGTACTAGTGGCTGTGAAGGGTGGTTAACAAAAACTGCACAGGCTCTGGTGGTTTAGGCATTGGTATCAAGTGTAAAGTTTGTTGGTACCGCATTTGTACTGTGTTGATCCTTCATGTACTGTACCCATTATACTCTCAAAGTGCAGTGAGCTTATTTATTAGTTTCAGGCTTAGTTTATTCTGAGCTGGAAATATTTCAGTTCATCTCTGTTGGCTACTCACAATGTACATGTAATGTGGTTCCATCATTTTTACATGAATCAGTCAGTTCAATTTTCCTTTTCCAAAACTGTTGTTTTGAACTCACCAACACATATTGCCATACACAGATCTGAAACAAAAAAAAAATGAAAATTAAACCACAACAATTTCTTATTGTTTCTTTACCCTTTTTTATCTAGCTTGATCAGGAAAGGATCACTGACATCATGTGAGGAGGAGTTGAGAGAGGTACGGTGTCAGATTTCAGGTGGATTTTGATATAACAGACAATCATCATCAAAAGTGTTGGGAAGGCTACTACTTTATACCTTTTTACCTTCTTCTCTGCTCCTGGTCCATTGTTGAACAAAATTATCATTATTTGGTTGTTTTCAAACTTTGTATCGGGGAGGGTTATTAAAGGGGAAAACCATCATTTTTGAACATAAAAATGAACTACTGTTAAGTTGTACAGCCTTCGCAACTACTTTTGTCCAGGATTTTTGGTTGATTTTCTGTTTTCTTTGCCTCCGAGGCCCAGAAGATAAAGGAAATTGAAAATCAAACTTGGTGACCTGTAACATTAATGTATTAAAAGACAAAGATAATTGTGTACTAGTCAACTAGTTTGTGAAGTCAAATTGTAGTTCATCTTACTCTAGACAGTTTCATTGCTAAAAACAATTAACAAAAATTAATATTATTTTAAGCTGTAGAATTAAACTGTCTAGTAGTAAGAGCTCTTTTACTTGACAAAGTATTAAGTAAAATGTATCATCTTGCAATAATAAATTTTTAGTATTCTGAGGCAAACAAACAAATATAAAAAATATGATTCAATAAAAAAGTGATTGTAATTATGGCAAGGACTTAAATGTGCAAACAGACACAAGCAATGGTCTAAAAGGATGTTCAACTATAACATTGAATTGATTGTGTCTTTGAAAAGGATCCGAGGATGAATAATTTATTGGCATCAGTCTGTAAACTTATGATGTACAGATTCACACATGTACAGCTGTACTTTAGGTTAATGGACACTATTTTTCGTTCACAAAGGAAAACATTGAACATAATTAAATATTAATTATTATTATTTTAGTTTCTGTAACATCCAGTAGGTGTAAGTTTTTCTTTTAACGATGCCATCTAAAACTCTTCAGGTAATATTTTTTCTATAATTTAGTTGACCTATATCTGACATGAAAAAGGGAGATTTGAGATCTCTGATCTGTGCAGGTAAATCTTAACTTTTTGAAAGTTTCAAATTGTTACAAGATACAGAGGATTGCATTATTTTTATACTACATGTCTACATATTAGTTTGAAAGAATTTTCACATGTCCATTGTAAAAATTGAGCAGAAAATGTATTTTGCATTGCCTTAAGTTACAAATTTCATAATAATATTTACCTTTATGTAAAAAACACATTAATATGGGTAAATTCGGTGTGTTCCACAGTTTTTTTTTGTTGTTTGTCGTTTGTTTTTTGTTTTAATTCTAAATCTGTTGTGAAACATGAATTTTACTACCTTAGTTTTCCATGGAATTTTCATTGCACAATGTTGGTCCTATAAGAACATGTACATGTACAAATGTATAGTCTTGTGTCCAGTAAATGTTGTACAGGCTTTTTCTCATGGTGAGAGAAGAGGGAGGGAGATCTGTAAAGTATTAAAAAGGTTTTGAAAGCTTCAAGTTATTATAAAGGTGATATGTTACAGAAGGTGATTTGCAATGACGAATTATGGGGCAAAAAATGCTGCCAGAACAATGTTGTAACAAATCCAAGCAATGTTGCCTTGGTGTCACAATGCTGTGTTGTGCTAAATATTGCAAATCATTCTCTGTAACATGCTCCTCAAAGATGTCAGTAGTGGTTTATATTAGCATCCTTGAAAAAAACTGGGACTAATTTAAAAGAAAATGTCCTCATTATTGGGGTTTGAGTTACTGTAATAATTGCAGCAACTTTTTGATGTCCCACTGTATTTTACTTACCAGTAGTTTAAATGGTCGTTTTAGTTAACGATCCTGTTACTTTTGTTTAATTTGTTGATTCTTATTCACATTCGTTATTAGCTAATGCGGCAAATTGACCTGATGGTGTCTGCCAAGAAAAGTGAGTGGGAAAATCACATGCATGCTGTTCAGATTCAGCTGGATAAGAAAACTAAGGAACTGGAGTTTGTAAAAAATGAAATGGAACACAAAAGTCAGGAGGTACAGGACATAAGTTTTATATAATATTATTAATCAATGTTTGTTAATTCTTGTGCTTATTTTCATTAATCAGAGCTTCTTCAGTTCACTTAAGCAGAGTAATAATTATTTTTGTGGCCTCCAAAACAGATATAATGTCCACTTAACTCCTTAAAACTCTTAAAAGCTTCTTTCCATTTGTGCAAATGTATTTCCAATAAATCCACCCTACCATACACTTGAAGATCTTGGTGTTTTCCCCAGCTTCCTGGCCTTAGCTAGATAAATCATGCATGCCTGCAAAAGGCTATTAGACAGCACCTTAATGTCAACTTCCATTTATGTGCAGGGCTGTGTTCCAGCAGAGCTTGGGTGCCCCTGGCACCCAACTTTTACTCTCAGGCAACTGGAAAATCTTAGTTTTTTCATTCAAATCATATGCTGGGCACCCTAGATTTTACATATTCAGAGCACTGGGATCCTTTTAATTTTCCTCAGAGCACAGCCTTGATGTGTACATGCATGCATGTTATTACACTACTATGATCTCTGCTTCACCTTCTATCAACAGGTAGGAAGGCTTCAACAGAAAGTGGATGAGATGGAAATGACTCAAAGAGATTTAGTTGCTGAGTATGAGGAACATGTAATGCATCTGAAAGAAGAGGTATATCAGGGCTGAGCTGTTATTCTCTGGTTTACGATAAAAATGCTATATTTAATGAATCAACCACAATATTATTTTCCACTGTCTATACCCTTAAAGATCATAGAAATTATGTAGAACTTTCAAAACAAAAGTGGAACCACAAGCCAATGGTACGTGGTGGTTTTGCCTTAGGCTGCATAGCACTGGCCTCAAAAGGAGTAGGAGAGGAGGAGAAAAGGTGGGGGGGGGGGGGGGGCTGGGGGAGTTGGTGATTTTTTTTTCTCATGCCATAGCTTTTTGTGCCTACCCTGCAGACTATTTTGCCTCAAAGTTTTGAGCATTTTTTTAATGCCTTTTCTGTACTGTACAAAGGAACCTTTTTATATAAACTTCTACTGAAATTTTCTCACAAGAATGTATGCAAAAGACTGGAAAAATTAAATTGCAGGCACCATCATTGCATTGGTTTTATTTTAGGCCTTGTTTACATGGAGGTGGGTGAGCCCAGGCAGGTGAGGTAATCCACTCTGGGTCACCCTACCTATCATGTAAACACAATCAAAATAAAATGATAGTGGCGGGTTACCTCACCTACATGTACGTGGTCTCCTCCACCTCCATGTAAACAGGCCCTTAGAACTGATACACTCCAGTCCTTTTCACAATAGCTCTTGATACAAAATGTCTCAATTGCTTGGCAACATTTTAAGACTATAGCTCTAATCAAGTCCAAAGTGATCAAGTAACCAAATTAATGTTGACTCTGACAGATGATGCTGTAATGATGGTATCAAAAAACAATCTTGTTCATTTTTGGCAATTAATGTGTCACTTCTAAGACAGTTACTATTCTTATGTTTGTGAAATTCAATTTACATGTATAGTATACGCATACTATATAAAAATCGCTGAATTTTTCTGTGCACAACTGAACTTATTTTCAGGTTGACAACCTGAAATATGAACATGACAAACTCCAAAAGAAAAGCAACAAACAAGCAGCTCAGGTTGAAAAAGAAAGAGACCAGGTAATTTTAAATTTTCATTATTTTATTTTAAATGATACCACATAGTCTATTAGAAGTTTCTCTCAGGTGTAATTGATTATCTCCGTTTCAGCTTTTCACTAATCTGAAGTCCAAAGACACAGAAGTGGACTCTCTCAAAGATCAAATTGAGGTAGTAATTTTTGAACATAGCTCCTTGTAACTATTTAGTTAACCTGCTACACAGCTGTTTTTTTGTCATCCTGCAATGATTCAGTGGAGGAGCATTGTGTGAGAACACTGCATGAAAATGGCTGTGTAACTGGCTACCATAAAAGTTGAACTTCCATTTTAAGTGGCGATCTTCCAGGCACCAGCAAGTGGCTGGCCTCTTTATGGAGGTTAGCCTCTTAGTAGAGGTTCATCATAGGTATGTATAATCTTTAACAGAAACATTACTTTGAAGATATTCAAATTTACTTTGGAATTTGCACTGTAGGAATATCATGCCAAGATGCTGGAGCTTGAAGGAGGGCGTAAAGCGAGAGATGATCGCATCAAAGCACTGGAGAATCAGAAGAAGGCCTTGATTGAGAAAAGCGACCTGATGCAGGTATAATTTGCAAGACTCTTGAATGTTATATCATGTCAGAGTTGTGCTTAATAGAAGTGCATAGTGGCTTGTGGCAACTTACTTTTGCTTTTTGGTAGGAATTAGTTCTTGCCCAAAACCATTATTCTGGCACCCTAGACTACTTAGGTACAAAGCATTAATATTCTCAATAAATTTTTTGTAAAATAGAGAAAACCTTGTCAGTAATTAAATGTGGCTAAATGTAATTTAGGCAAGGTTAAACACAAAACAATGCTGGCCAGCAGTCTCCACCACCAATCGTATGTGGGGCGGTCTTGGAGTTTAGCAGGGCCTTAGAAATTTTTCAGCGCTGTCGCAGAAGTCAATCATTTTGCTGACGTTGCTTCTGCATGCAGTAGTTCTAGTTAATTTTCTGTTTCACCAGGCACCTTCCCCACATCCATCTATTGTTGATGGGTTTAATTCTTGGTTTGTCATCAGAATGATGTATCTACACTCCTAGACAGAATAAGAAATTGGAACAGGAAAACGCCCACCCCCTGAAATCAAGTATGAAGCAAGTATGAATCAAAAGGCCGAAACATGCCATTTTCCTGTTCCTTAATTTGTGGGGGAGGGGGTGGGGACAGTCTAAATTTTCTGTTTATTGTGCCCACGATTGTAGCTTACAAGTGTCTGAAAAGCCAAATCTACAAATGTTGTTTGTTTTACGAGAACATGCATGTGACTTGTCATACATGTATGGGAAAAACTGAGTAACATGATTGAAAACAAGGACTGCTAAGAGACTAGTCAAAGCTGTCTGATTCCAACAATACAGTTTTCAAAGTTTTCTTTTCCAAAATATTAGATCAAACCATATCCAACGCTACAAAGAACAAAACTGGACTGTTAAAAGCTCCACACAGCTACGTGAATAAAAAGTTTTAAAAAGCACATCTGCAATCTGTTTTAATGCTTTTCAAGGTTATCCATCCTTGCCATCTTGTGTATTTTTTTGCTGCATTTTTCAATGTTTTGAGCGGTTATTTTTATGTTTCACCCAAGCTGATGGCAGTTCTTACAGTTTGAATGTTGTTAAAGTTTGTGACACAGCTCCTTCATTTAATTTTTAGCAACAGTTACTTGGATACCAGGCACAGCTAAATAAAAGGAGACAGATGATGGAAAATCTTGAACGTGATCATCAACAGGAGATGGCTGAATTACACAATCAGGTATGAGTCACTGTCAGAACGGTCTTAAGTAACTTCTATATACAATCATGTACAGTCGACTCCAGATAACTCGAACCTTTAAGGGAAATCGAAAAAGGTTCGACTTTTCGGGAGTTCGAAGTAAACAACCGGAAATAAGCAAATAAGCAAATGGGATGGGGAAGGAACAACAACTGCAAGAAATATTAATGTTGATATTTTGAAAACGTTATTCAGCAACAAAGTTTGATTTATATGCAAGGCTTGCCCCTTTTTTTGGAACTGGACTGATAAAATAATAAAGACGAGGGATACACGATTGTTTTGAAATAAACTCATTGTTTCGGATCGAGACTGCAGAAAACTCCTTTTTTTCGACTTGTCACACTTAAAACATGGCTCGAGTTTTCGAAGGTATTATTGTATAGAAATGATCTGAAAGGAAACAGAAAGTACTTCCAGTTTAAGCGGGAGGTCCGAGTTATCAAGGCTTCGAGTTACTGAGGGTTAAATTACAGTAAATGTATGAAGGAGACCCAGGTCGTTTGGATACGAACTCAAGCAGTGAAAATGCACAAAAATTTCGATTACTTCGAGTAAAGTTTGCAATTGAACAAGAAAAACATTTTGGGTGAACATCCTTCGTTCTTTAAGCCAATTTCGTAAAACTATTTACACCTCGAAGGAATTAACTTGTATCGAGACGACCGGTAATCGTTTTTACCTGAACCATATTACCTCTAATATTTTCCTACAAAACCTCTCACCCTGAGTCAGATTTAGTAAGCTCCTCTCTTTGCCAATGAAAAGAGGATAGTACCTGTAGTATAGTAGTACTGTTCAGTACCTTCATCCAGACAATCACATGTTTAAAAATTCCCAAGACTGATCATTACAAATTAAAACATATATCAAATTGCAGCTTGGCCGAGCAAAAGATGAATGTGATGGAACTGAAGACACTGTTCAACAGTAAGGATTCTTTTACAAACAATGTAATTTGATGTGATTATAAAAGTTCAGATGAAATCGGTTTGTTTGCTGGTTTTCTTTTTGTGTGGGGTGGAGCATTACTGTATTTCAGTTCAATGAACTTGTTCTGACCAATCACAAAATGCTCATCTGTGATACGTTATTTTGTATTATCCCTAGAGTCACTGGCGAGGAGTTGCCGATAGAAGTAATAGTTTTTTCGTATTCTTAGAGCGCTTTCCATTTGTCAGAACAGATCAGCCAGACCATTCCCATCGTAATGAGAATTTCACTTTTAATCAAAATTGTCCAGGCAAATCATTCAGTTCCTAAACAATATGCGCGTTGTTGATGGGTTTTTGAGCGAAAACCAAAAGAAAACGCCTCCTTCATTTTCAAAATGGTTCACGGTCAAGTCGCCTGAAATTCATCTCGCCCAAAGTTATGTCACCCGAAATTTTTGGTTAAGTCGCCCAAAATACTAAGTAATCAGTGAGTAATGTCGCCCGAAATTTTGTCATGCTCAACAACATCCTAACATCCCCATTTCACATTTCTCCCGCACGAGATATATTACACACACACTTTTCTCTGTGTCTGTGTGGTACACCTGATAAACTTTCGGGTTTCTTAACTCAGCTTTTCTGGTGACATAATTTCAATTCTGGTTTCGTGCGAGGTGACTTTCGGGCGACTTGACCGTTTTACCTTCAACGTGACGCTCCGACCGACCAGTTCTGAATTTTGGAAAGCGCCCTTTGTTCTCAACTACACCTGTAATTCCCCTCTCTGTTCATGTGTGAAGTCAACTGTGGCATGGGAGGAGCGTGCGGAGTTCTTGTTGTATCACGGAAAGGTTGTATTTGGTCGAGTACCGCCGGTACCGTCCCAGACGACTGTCTTGGATACCTGTTACAATAGAAACCTTTAGATTCCAGATTCGTACCCAGTCGCTTCTCTGTATGCGCTACTGATTTATGGGAAGGATTAGTGAGTTCGCGGTGCATCAAGGGAAGGACGGAAGAAAAATCACTTTTCCTCCTTGCTTCCCAAGCGCCTTTGCGCGTTACAATTGGCCTTTCCATATTCCTTTGCGGGAATAAATAAGTGGCGACTGGGTACGAGACTGTTTAGATTCTTAGACGAGGACGACCACGAGCATGACACTAGGGACCTTAAGCAAGGACGACGTCGACGGCAGTGAAAACGTTGTTAAAAAAATGAATTTGCGTTCTTTCAAACTTAATCGCGTCTATTTGGACCCGCTCAATATGTCAAATGCAGGCGACTTTTCATGGAGTTGAATTCTTATGGATTTTATTCAGGTTCAAAAAGAGGAAGGAAAATTCGTCGTCGTATGTTCACGTCCTCCATAAAACGGCAAATTAGGAGGTTTCACGTCGTAGTCGTGCAGTGGACGTCAAAGAAATGTACTAAAAAGCGTGATGCACGTGCAGAGCTGTTGTTTTGATCATTAAACCTATTGTTTTTTTGAAGTCGTCGTTGTGGTCGTCGTCGTAGTTGCTTAAGCTCCCTATTTTCTAAGCAGTGCGCGCACGTGAACCAGTGTCATTTTGGCGGGAAAACGTAATAGCCGTCATCATTCTACTACGGGTTTTAGCAAAAATGTCGTTGCGGCAGAAACAAGTCATCGAATGTTATGCACCTATCAGTGTTAAGCCCCAGGGTGGGGGGCGGGGGGGGGGGGGAGGGCAGACCCAGGGGAATTTGACATTTTAATGGCAGCCAGAGTCAAATTCCCCACCCCCAGGCACCTACTAAATGTCAATTTCCCGCCTCTGGGGTAACTTTTTCTAACAGAGTCAGGACTTAATAATTGACAGGTTGGAAAGGATATGTCTTTTACAACCTCACATAGAAACAGAAACAGAAGGAACGAAGACTCTTCTATTTATAAACATTCGATCATACAATGAAAGAAGTGATGGTTCATATATACCGAAAAATAAAACAGATTTCCTCACCTTTCTTTCGCTCATGTTGTCTTGTTACTTTCAAGAACTCTGGTGACTTCTGGGTATTACCAAGATGGCAGGTCACTCATTTCCAGTTTCTCTCGGTCTTCCAAGATGGCGGCCATGTCAAATTTCTACCCTGGGGCAACGGTTAAATGTCAAAATCCCTACCCAGGGGAAAGCACGCTCAGTCAATTTCCCGTGGGTAGCCCGCCCCCCCCCCCCCCCCCCCCCCACCCTGGGGCTTAACATTGATAGGTGCATCAGAAGTTTTATCATTTTGCGTTTGGGAAAGGGCTTAAACTCCTTCAATAAAAATAATCGTGCTGACTTTCTTAGTGAAGTGTATTTACAATGAAGTTATCCGGAGTTTCTATTTTTTGAGAGTACGCGAAAAAACTTTTAAGTTAAATTTTGTCCTCATAGTCGTCCTCATACTCGAATCTAAAGGTCTGTAATGAGAGCTTAGGGGAACACTAAACATGCCTGGTAAATGTTGTTGGTACACTGCTTGTATAGTTTGTTTTATTAACGTAACGTATGATTAACAGGCTCAAGAGTTCCTTAGAAGAAGCCTTAGCCTCCAACAGAGAGCAAGCTTCTGACATTGCTAATCTGCAGGATGAACTCAGAAGGATTCACTCCTCAGTTCAGGTAATCACTTATGTCCAGAAATGCATGCAATGGCGAAAATGGCCAAAAATCGCCAGCCAGCTTGCGATTCAAATTGGATGACAGAACTGGCCCCTTGGAGAGTGGCGATTTTGGCGAAAATTCGCCAAAGATTCAGTGAAACTTGTTGTTTGTTTTGTTTTTCCTGGTTAATTTATTTGTGGTAAAGGCATAAGATTTATCTTAGAGTCAGATATTTTGGTTTGTAGAGACTAGAGGAAGAAAATACGCATCTGCAGTTGGAACTCCAAGCAAGAGATGATCTCATCAGGGTAACTTACCAATATATTTGATCTTGTTCTTTTTCTGTTGTTACTGTAGTTTGGTTGATATGTGTACCTTCACCATGAAAGATCATCGGATCGCAGCAAGTTCAAGTTCAAGTTCATTTATTCACACTTACTCAATTACAATACAACAACGATAAGGAAAAAAAAAAACAGAGCTAACTATACATCGAATTAAACATAACAAAGGAAAAGAGTGTGTAGCAGCCAAAGGAGCCAAGCGTTCGAGTTGGCAGGTTATACAGTACTACTACTACTAATAATAATAATGATAAAACTATTTAGATTAAATAATTAAATAAGTAGAACTAAGTAACTGTAACGGTGGGTATAATTGGGAGATTTCTTTAACCTTTGAAAGAGAGACGTTAAGGCTCAACTGACATTTTATATGGTGGGTTTTGGACCTTAAACCATGACTCTAAAATCTAAGTTTGGCCAAGCAATTGAACTTGGTAAAGGTAATGTAGCTTAATGTATCAGTACTGAGTTTTTGAGTTTTTGTTAATAAATTGTAGGCGGCAGAAGTTGACCAAAGACAGCACTCAGAGGATGTATCTAAATTGGAACAGAGTTTGGTCATGAAAGATGAGGTTATCAGGTAAGCTAGAAGTTGCACTGAAAATAGTAATAACATCGTGCTTCCTTTATACCTGTCTCGTTCTATTTTGTTTAAGACTTTGTTCGGAACTTTGGTTTCTTTTTTATTAATCATGTATTGCATTGCATTATGTATAAATCCAACGATTTTGAAAAACTGAAATGTTCTACCTTTCGCCCCCCCCCCCCCCCCCCCCTGATATTGGTGTCATAATACACCCATATACCTCTCTATAATGAGCCAGGGTCATCTCTCTGCAACCTCCACTTATATCTCTCCCCAAGCTACGCTGTAGAGAAAGTCCACTGTAGTTTTCAGTAATTGTTTGATTTTGTCTTGCCAACATTTTAGACAGTTGGAGGAAGTTGGCAAACGAAGTGAAAACATTGAAATAAGGAGGCTAAAGGAGGATCTCAGGACGAGTCGAATAGAAATACAGTGAGTTGTTTCTTTTCTTTTTCTTTCTTTTTTTTGGAAAAAGGTAAACGTTCACTGAGCACAACAAGGAGATTCTTTACAGACGGGGTCAAAATGCGCAACTTTAAAAGCCTTTACTTGCCGATCATCTAACTTAGGAAATATATTAATCCGAGAGTTGTATTATACACCTGAAATATAGACACCAAGCTACAAGAAAATGTAATATATATTTGAGTGGCTCAGCGTGCAAAGAAAATAGTAGCTTGCAAAGCAGGCGCACAATGTATTTTGCAGTGCGAACGATTTGAATGTTGAAACTGACAGAAAGTTTAGGCGAGTCAAAAAATGATTCCAACGGGAGGTTGACGGTTCCCTTCCTGATGGCGGCTGCGGTCAGTGTACCTCTGGGTACCCTTTCCTTGGGAAAAAAGCCCAAGAAAGTAGCGTCCGATAGCCCAAGGCTAGTGGATTTTGCTATCGGGTTAGTAAATTCTGTTCTTAACTTGCCCGACGGGCAAGTGAAGCTTTTTGGGGAATTCAAATTAAAGAAAAACTATAATGAACCTTGCTCATCGAAAAGAAATTGGGCTAGTTAAAATGACTTTTGGGCAGTACATGCTAGCTACAGCATGCTAGCTACTTTCTTTGTACTTTGTGGCTATCGTCAAACTAAAACAAAGGTATAAAAAAAGAGTTTATAAATATTATCGGTGTTGATTCGTAGTAGAGGTTTCTGACGAAGAAACAACTGAAACCAATGGCAGAGTTTACAATTCTCTTTCTCAAATCTCACTGGCCTCTGTTTTAGCCTTAGGTTTGAAGACCGTGTGAATCTGGGAACATATTGAGAATTTACTGCTTAGTTCGTGACTGTGCGAAACCTCTGATATAGAAACTTTGGGCCAATCATTTAAACGGAGTTTAGCCAGTGCGTTCTAAGCCAGTTTCAGTTTGCCAAACGCTTTTCCTTAAACACCGTTTATCGTGAACAGTTTCATGAAAGCATTTAGCTTAGACTAGAAAAGCATTTTGCGTTTGTCTTCTTAAAATAAACCATTGATGAAGAGATCTGAAGGTCCAAAGATTTCTTAAACTTTAAACGGAGTTTAACCAGTGTTTAACAAAACCGCCTTCTAAGTCATTTTCAGTTTGCCCAACGCTTTTATCTAAGCACCATTTGTTGTGAACAGTTTCATTAAAGGATATAGAATAGACTAGAAAAGCATTGAGTTTATCTTCTTTAAATAATGCACTAAGGAAGAGATCTGAAGGTCCAAAGATTTCTTAAAACCGCGACTTAAGTTAGACTTCGTTTAAATACCGTAAAATTCCAAAATAAGCCCCTTGGCTTATATTTTTCAAAGACCCTTTTTGAGGGGCTTTTTTTTGGAGGGACTTATCTATGGAGGGAAATTTGCGTTTCAAAATCGATTGGGCTAGCCTTATAGTTGGATAGAAATTTACCGTTTTTGCTTTGTTTTACTTTGTATTTGAGGGCAACTTCCAAGTACAAGCCCCCGGGGAGCTTATATTTGGAGGGGCGATTTAAAGGAGGGTTTTTTTGTGTTTAGACGATTTTAGGGGGCTTATACATGGAGGGGCTTATTTTCGGAATTTTACGGTAACCGACCCAAAAAGTTTAATGATTTCTTTTACAGATCACATTTTGATACAAGCCAGTATCAAAAGAATGAAATGAGCCATCTGACCAAAAAGTGAGTACGAGTACCTGTCTACTGCATGCACTTCAAACAATATCCGGTTCCTTAGAATTTATAAAGCAGTTCAGTATCCTTTATCAAAGACCAACAATCTGGAATTCGTTGCCAATTTCACTAACCAGGCCCCAGTTTTTCGAAAGGTGGATAGTCCCAACCCCTTGGATAAATTACTATCCACTGGATAGTGCAATTAGTTGTTGTACTACTTATCCTCTGGATAGCGATTTATCCGGTGGGTAGCGCTATCCAGCTTTCGAACAACCGGGGCTAGCCCTTCCTCTATATTTGTTTTTTAAAAAAAATCTGAAAAATTTTCTCACTGATAGTCGTTCTGTCGCTTAAGTTTTATGTTTTCTGTACACTCTGCACTCAAGTAAGTAATTAGTAATCTAGTTTAAGAAATCCTATAAGCTCCCAGCTTCTTTAGGCTTCCTTGTCACATCAACTTATGTTTTAATCAACACCTTTTGTAACATTCTATTGTTATGTTATGTTAATGACTAAAACAACAAATAATTCAATAAATAAACGTTCTTCATTAAACATTCGCTTTTCTCGTTAATTCCTTCCTTGTTTGCCAGGTTAGAAATTAGTAAAAATGAAATTTCCAAGCTACAAGCGGAGCTGGGCAGGAAGGTAATTTGTACAAATGTTAGCTTGCCTGGGAGGGGCAGGGGGAGGGGGGCTTGGTGTAGACTTAAGTTGACTCGCGGGAAACGCCCCAATGTAGAGTTTACAAACTCTTCTTTTAATTCATTATTGTTATTTTATTCAGTTTAATAAAATTATTCTTGCAAAATTCTCAGCCTTACTTTTAAAAACTATGCAAGTTTCCCTCTCTCGGAGAGAAAGAACCTTCTCTGAATCAGAAACAGTCCTTCGTCCAGGAGTCTTATTTCCGCTTTTGACTGTCAAATCTTTCAGACGGAATTTCGTAACTGGTGTTCGCTGAAGCGGCTAGTTCGAAGGGTATTGAGTCATTACAAGTGTTAAAGCATATAAGTGAAGGTGCAACGCGAACATTTGATGATTAAAGGTGAATTGCTAAACCGCAAAGTGATCACATTAAAGGTTAAAATGGTCGCCATCTTTTTTATGAAACTCTGTGTTATTAACTTTTGGGTGTATCTTGGGCTGGTACCGAGAACGTACTGGTCGTCGGACGTGTTTTCGATTACTCCGGCTTCTTGCTAAATTTTTACTAAGTCTCGTTTACTTCACAGACTGAAGAGGTGAAATTCATTGAGCAAAATGACCTTAAGCAGCTGGCGCTGGAAACTTCTAAGGTTTGCATTTCAGGAGTAATTCCAATCTGACATTTTGTTCTTCTTTACGTTTTTGTTCTTTTTCGTTGTTCTTTTGCAAACAACATGGCCATACTTTGGAAATTGTTCTTCCTTCATTTTGTTGCTAAATAGCCAGCTAGTTTTATTGCTACACATGTACTGAATGATATACTTATGCACCTATCAATGTTAAGCCCCAGGGTGGGGGGGGGGGGGGGGGGGGCGGGCAGACCCAGGGGAATTTGACATTTTAATGGCAGCCAGAGTCAAATTCCCCACCCCCAGGCACCTACTAAATGTCAATTTCCCGCCTCTGGGGTAACTTTTTCTAACAGAGTTAAGACTTAATAATTGACAGGTTGGAAAGGATATGTCTTTACAACCTCACATAGAAACAGAAACAGAAGGAACGAAGACTCTTCTATTTATAAACATTCAATCATACAATGAAAGAAGTGATAGTTCATATATACCGAAAAATAAAACAGATTTCCTCACCATTCTTTCGCTCATGTTGTCTTATTACTTTCAAGAAAAGCAGAGGTCATTTACCTCTGGTGACTTCTGGGTATTACCAAGATGGCAGGTCACTCATTTCCAGTTTCTCTCGGTCTTCCAAGATGGCGGCCATGTCAAATTCCCGACCCTGGGGAAGGCACGCTCAGTCAATTTCCCGTGGGTAGCCCGCCCCCCCTCCCCCCCACCCTGGGGCTTAACATTGATAGGTGCATTATCGATGCAAACAATCACAAGAGCAAAACTGAGAGGCCTAAGAATTTCTCCGTATGATGTTGTTTGAATCGTTGTTTTCCCCATCACTTTACCCTGAGGTATATATACAGCCTAAAGTACTTATAATCGTATAAATCGAATAATTTTTTTTAACTAATTAAAGATTACGACTTAAGAATAAAGATAAACGAAAAAAGTTTAGCACAACGTTTCGATGTCACCATGACGTCATTATCAAGTGACACTAAAGATGAAAACTAAAAACTGGCCAAATATACACGGTTTAATGAAAGATTATGTTCAGAGTCATGTTTAGTACCGTTTGTTGTTAGTTCTTAATTTAGATGTATAGCGGAGATATGACCTGTTACTCTGAGGTGTTATTGTAAATCAAAATGGAATCAGTAAAAGTTGCCTATTCATCAAAAGTGTACCATTACTAATTTTCAGTTTTTTTCCTGTGGAAACCGTTTCAGCTCAAAGAGAGAATTTCCAGTGTAGATGAGGCTCACCAGGCTGAAATAGATGGAATGAAACAGCAAATTACGAATATGACTGCTGAACTACATCAAAGGTAGTATTTTCTCTCACCGAGTGACTTTTTTTCAGAGGAACTTTTTCCTGATATTTAAGTCATTGTCGTGGAACGCAAAGTTCGTCGTGAAAATTGCTGGAACCTCGAATATTAGCTCGGTACAATAGGAAAACAGCAAATAAGTAACAGTAACCTTGAAGGTCTAAGGATGGTGATTAACGTAGAAGAAAAACGGAAAACTTGAAAAGTTCAGGCTAAATTTCTTACGATGCAGGAAACAAGACGAATCTCTTGTAAGGGCATGACGTGACGTCACGTGACGTTGCCGATCAAGCGCGGGAAATTTCGGTATTCCTCAATAATATCAATATTGCTATTTTCATCAGCACTTAAAAAAAATATTTCCAAAAAAAAAGAAAAAAATTACTAAGACTACATCAAGTATACATGCATTAAGTACATGAACCTACCAACAAGAGTTAAAACAATTATGTGAACCCAGGTTATATGTAATGAAATTGTGATCAAACTATTTCTCACACACCACTGGTAGCCATACCAGGGGGGGGGGGGGGGGGGAAGAGACGAGGTCTGAGACCGAGAAACGAGAACATCGTGTACGAACAAAAAGCAACTGACCGCCTTTCCGTCACATGATAAGATCTCAAATGCACTTGATAATAAAAGGGTAACTTTAGGCCTATTCATTGACCTATCTAAGGCCTTTGATACAGTAAATCATGAAATTTTGCTCGACAAATTAGAACATTATGGAGTACGTGGTCTTGCTTTACAGTGGTTTGAAAGTTACCTTTCTTGTCGAAAACAATTTGTGCAATATAATGATTACAACTCTGCATCATTAGATATCACTTGCGGAGTCCCTCAGGGATCTATCTTAGGCCCCCTGTTATTCTTAGTATATATAAATGATCTATGTAATGTGTCAAAGGTCTTAGAAATGATACTACTTGCTGATGACACAAATATCTTCTATTCGCATACTGATGCTTCCTATCTTATGGAAGTTGTAAATTTAGAATTGAAAAAGATAACGTGTTGGTTTTATACAAATAAGCTTTCTATTAATGTTAAGAAATCTAATTTTATCATATTCAGACCGAGACAAAACAGGCAAACACTTGATCTAGCTTTTAATATTAGTAATTATTCGATTGATCGTGTCAAAGAAGCTACCTTTCTTGGTGTAATATTGGATGAACACTTAACATGGAAATCACATATTCATAATGTTGCTCGGAAAGTGTCTAAAGCCATAGGTATAATTTATAAATCAAGTTTTTGCCTAATAATTCCTCCTTACGGATGCTTTATTTTAGCCTTATCTACCCTTACTTATTCTACTGCGTGAGTGTCTGGGCATCGACCTACCCATCAAAACTCAGAAGATTAATCACGCTTCAAAAACGGGTCGTAAGAATAATATCAAGGAGTGCTTTCGATGCTCACACTGACACCTTATTTAAAAATTTAAAAATTCTGAATTTTGAGGATATCTACAAACTTCAAATAGGAAAATTTATGTATCAATACAAATCTGGCTTACTTCCTTATAGCTTCAATAACATGTTTTTGGTGACACGTCAGGTCCATTCTTATGCACTAGAAGTTCGGAGCTTTTTTATTTACCTCAATGTAGGACCAATATAAGAAAGTTCTCAATCAGTTTCCAAGGTCCTAAATTTTTTAACTCTCTTAGTTTTGAAATTCAAAATGCAATAAGTACCGCTTCCTTTTGCTGTAAGCTGAAAGCATTCCTCTTATCATAAATAGTAGTATTTTTTTTTTGCCACTTTCGCTTTTTTTAGCCTAAAACTATAATTAGTACGACTATCTAATGTATTTAGTATAAGATTTCCTTTAGCTCTGCCATTAATTTGTAATTATGATATATTTTGTTCTAATTATTTTTACTGAGGAAGCCCATTCCTTATAAGCCCGGTGGCTTCTCTTGGGCTTCCTCGCCATGACATCTTAAATAATTTTTTTTTTCCCTTTACTTTGTACATTTTTATGGCAAACAAACCAATAAACCAATAAACCAAGACCTATACCCAAGCCCTCAGCGGTGTTTGAGAAAAACATTTCCCACTTATTTCGTTACACTCAGCCAGTGGAAAATTACCCTTAACGACTAAAATGAGAATTGTCAGACAAAATTGATTTTTTTTTTTCTCTCGTTTTGTCTTGAAGAGATAGTGCAATGGCCTCCATTACTGAACGAAGTCAACGCATGGAAAAGGACTTACGAGAAACAACGGAAAAGCACGACAGATCAGCTGCTGAACTTCAAGTATGAGAACTAATTATGGCTTGGGAGTTTGTAGCCTTGCTGACCTGGTTTATACTGTATGGCTAATTCGGGTGTTGTGCCTTAAACATCAGTCCTAGCCTGCGTAGCTGGCGTCGAAAGGGGTGGGGGATCTGTAGGAAAGGGAGGGGTATTTTTTTCTCCCCCTCCCCATCCCCACTTTGCCCCTGTCATGCAGGCTATATCAGTGCCATCGTATTGTCTTCTTAGACAACAAATTCCTGTACAATTAACTCCGATACAGTCTTTCTCCTTTCCAGTGTTTAAATGAATACCAACCACATAGGAGTTGGGTTTCTCTGTGAGGCGCAAGAACTCCATCCAAGCAAAACCTGGTAATGTTGAGTTTCGACCAGAGGATTCCCATCCCGAGCTGGATATCTTGTGGTTCATGGTCCTCTAGTTCTTAATTATGTTCTTTTTTATGAGATCTTAGTTATGTCAATTCTTTGTTTGTTTCTTTTTTTTTTAAGGTAACCAATGCACAACTCGAAGCGCTCAGGATTGAAAACAGACACTTGCGAGACAGCGCTCTGAATGATCAGCTGACTGTGAGTTTCTAGCTTTGTCGTTGTTAAAATTTGTCATAAGATCCTTAGCGGGTTAACATCTGACAGCATTTACTAAACAAGAAGACATGATTTCTCGTTGGACACCAATGTTATCGAAATTTGCTGGCCTTTTGGGCCAAAGTTATCGATCATGATTTTCATCAACTGATTTCTCCCTTGTCTTGCTTGTGTGGTCAACTTCAATATACCCGTTATTACAGCCAGCGTAGGAAAAGTCAGTTAGCCACGCGCAAGCGGGAGTAACAGCGGACCGCGGGACCCAAGTGGAGAGGAAAAGGAAAACTCGTATCTTTCGCTGCGCGTCCAAGAGTTTTTCCTGGTTTGTAAGCCCCTTATTTAAGGTTGTTTATTGTATTACTATTTACTGTGAGGTACTTTTTTTTTAAAAGGATCTATCGGATCTTCATGGTGGAAATCAAGTTATCGGTCAGCTCGAGGTAAGAAATAGAGAAACAGCAGGGATGCATTTAGGAATTTTTGTTGAGGAAAAAGGGACAACTTGTGCGCACTTTTGAAGCCAATTATTACCTAGCTTCCACTTTGTTAAACATTAGTTTTTACTACGTATACCTTTTCTGTCGAGGTAAGCGCAGTGTATGGCATTCCACTCGTAAAGTACCGAGCTTTGAAACATTCTGTGATAGTTAGGTAAAATTATTCTGTCCAGATTTCGTAGATTTGAAGGAATCCCATGACTGAAAGGCATTGCGCAACGAAAGCTTCCTTTTTAAGCTGTAGGATAAAATGATGCAGTGTAATCTTCTTTTTAAGCTGTAAAGTTAAAGTTGTGTGCGTCTCTTCGGTGATAATTATTTCAGTTTCTAGATAGTTAGCAACGTTCTTTAAAAAATCGTCCGGTCTGTCGGTCTTTTTAGAGATTTGGGGTTCCGGACCGCTCTGTCTGGTACTGAACAGATAACTTGTGTTTCACAATAACCTACAACACTGAGGTAGCTCCAAATTTACTTTTGCCTTTTTGTCTAAATTGTTATTGTAAACTTCTGTTACTAGTTAGCTGGAAAAAACGTTGATGCAGTCACTATCGCCTTCAGTCGTTCAGATATTGTGGCATTATATCTTCTTTTTCTGTCCGTTATATCCTAGGACGATAACAGAAACTTACGAATCGAGGTAGCTACCCTCCGAGAGGAGCTGTTAACATTAGACGACTTACTTTTGCCTTTTTGTCTAAATTGTTATTGTAAACTTTTGTTGCTAGTCAGCTGGAAAACAGGTGATGCAGTCGCCCTCGCCTTCAGTCGTTCAGATATTGCGGCATTATTGCTTCTTTTTCTGTCTGTTGTATCCTAGGACGATAACAGAAACTTACGAATCGAGGTAGCTACCCTCCGAGATGAGCTGTCAACGTTAGAAAGTAAATATCAAGATAAATACAGGAACGCTCTGAGGAAGAACCAAGACGTGTTGGCAGACATCAAGGACAACGAGTTCAGGTTAGAAAATGAATTTCATGGCATTGACCCATTAGAGTCTACCTTTAGATTCTGAGACGAGGATGGCAACAATGGCCGTTTTTATACTAGAGGACGCATTATCCGTCCAGACGAATAATGCGTCTATGGCCGTTTTTATACTAAGGACGCATTATCCGACTGGACGAACTTGGGCAAACATTTGTAGTTCGTCTGGTTATGCGTCTCAAGTGTAAAGACGGGCACGAGACGCACTATGCATCTGGACGAACTTTCCTTCGAAATACGTCTTGAACGACGCACTACGAAAGGTAGTTCGTCTAGACGCATAACCAAGACGAACTACAAAATATTTGTCCAAGTTCGTCCAGACGGATAATGCGTCCTTAGTATAAAAACGGCCAATAACAACAACCGCGTGAACCAGCGTCATTTTGGCGGGAAAACGTAATAGCCTTCGTCACTCTACTACGAGTTTTAGCGAGAATGTCGTAGAAACAAGTTTGTAAATGTTAGCATCGATAATTATTATCCATGATGTTAGCAGATCATTTTATGATCGGGAGGAAGCTTAATCTCCGTCGATAGAAATAACTGTACTTACCTTTCTGGTGAAAAAAGTACAATGAGGCTTTTCTGGTTGTTTATTCTTTGAGAACACGCGAAAAAAAATGAAGTTAAATCTCGTTATCGTCCTCTTCCTCGAATCTAAAAGTATCTGTTAACCTCTTTTGCACTCCCTAAAAAAGAATAATTGGCCGTAGACAGTCATAGCGGTTATTTCGTCCAGACAAGAGATTGGTCCAAAATCGGTTCCTTCTGTAGGTACCGAGGCACAAATTACTATAACAAAAGAAACAATAGGGATCTTAAGATCCGACGACGGAAACGGGAACGCCGCAAAAACAATAGGTTTAATTAGCAAAACAACAATTTTGCACGTGCATCACGCTTTTTTGTACATTTCTTTCCCGTCACTGCACGACTACGACGTGAAAATGCCTAATTACACGATGTACAGAGGACGTACACAAGCGACGACGAAATTTCCTCTCTCTTTCTGAACTTGGATGTGGTTCTTAGGAATTCAACTTTTGGAGTAATCGCAATGAAGATTGAAAGAATGCGAATTCACTTTTTAAGCGACGTTTTCTCGGCCGTCGCCGTCCTCGGATTTTAAGGTCCCTAATAAAGCTCCCAGGAGAACTCTATTGGTTCCTTTGTCATTCTTTTGTGAAGCACGATGAGACGGTATCTGCACAGACCCCCAAAATCTTTGTCTTCTCTGATTTATACCCACCTTTTCTTTTGCCATTGGCTGTAGCATAGACAAGGAAAGCCCAAAATGAACTTCTGTTTTCTACAAAGTCGTATAGCCTTGTGATATTATATTAAAGTTGTCCTTGATTTTATCTATTTACTTTTTTCAGACGCCATAGTGAACTGCGTTCAGAGTCGGATCGCAAGGTAGCCTCGTTAGAAGCTCGCCTAGAAGCGACGATACGGAAATACGAAACGCAAATGCACACTTTACAAACGGAGAACGAACGACTCAGGAGCCATGCAACTCCATCAACTAACGGTAAAATTAAGCTCAGGGTATGTTCACACTGTACGGGATATTTTTTCGTGCCGACAAGAAAAGGCTATCAAGCATATCATGAACAACAACAGCACAAAATTGGAGCAAGTCCTTCACACTCATAGAACATCGTGCGATAGCGGTTGGCGGCGAGGGTTTGTTGAACTTCCTAAATATTTACTTCCGTCTTTGTGGATTTCAGTCCTCGTTTCTACTTATTTTCGTCCGCTACAGTCCGATTACCTGTTCACACTACACCAAAGTATGGCACAGAACCTATCCAATATGTGACGCTAAACTTTCGAGATCACTTTCGAGCTTAGCTCCGTTACAGAAATCGTGCTGAAAACATGCACCGTTTTTATGTTTGAACACTAGCCCTGTCCGGTATTGTTTTCGTGCCGGCGCAAGAGCATCCGGAAATAGTGTGATCATAACCTCAGTGTAGCTTATAAAGGGTCAACACTTATTTCCATTCGCCAAACTGACGTTGACAGATTAATGATTCGTACACAAAGTAAGGGTTAGGGTTAGGGTTGTTGCTATAGAGTGTTTTCACTCACGTGGCCAGCATCTATGTAAATATATTCGAGCAAAAGAAAACGTTTGCATAAGAAAAGAGTTCAACTCCCAGAGGACTGGTTTGGGACACCAACATGGCGGCCGTTTCATTGTTTTGGGACACCAATATGGCCGCCGTGACGTCATGTGAAAACACTCTATATATATTCAAATCAAACCATTCATTGTCAGCAAATCCTGGGTGGTGTAGGGATGCACTGCAGAGGCGATACTCCGAGATCGAATCCTACTCGCGCCATCCCAAATTTTTTTAGACTTTTTGAACGGAAATTTCAAGAGACAGCGAAATTTCATGTAAGAAAAGTTAAATGTCTTGTGAGAGCCACTGAGAGGAAAATGTCAGTTTGGCGGATGAAAACAAGTGACGACCCTTATAAAGGTAGCTTACCTCAGGTCCCTTAGGGAAGATTAAGGTGGCTCAACCTCGTTTTCAGTAACTCTCTTCTTTTACAAGCCTGGTGATGGCTTTGAACTTCTGCCCCGTGCGAGAACTTTTAACAGGGTAGATTGAACAGTTTAAGTCAAAATTAGTGGTTTTCTTATGGGTGAACTGTTGCCATGACAACCCGTTTTGTCAAGAAAATATTTATAACTTAATTAGAAACTATAAAACGATTGTCAGATTGCATTTTTGTATCATCTTGCCTGAAATTCAACAATTTAGAGCGCCCACTGCTCAAAGGTGAAATATTTTATAATTTATATCAAGTTAAGTCGTAATGAAAGAGCGTGAATAGAGCGTGAATGGTTCGAGGGGAGAAAAAATCTTTTCGACCTCTTTACTGGTTTTAAGGCCCAAAGATATGGTGTTTCTAATTGCCACTCACTGGAACCTTAACTTGTCCATTTCAGAAGCTCATCAGCTTGTGATGTCCTCCGCAAACAAGGTCCTACCTGAGTATGTTCCCAGAAGACCCGTGGACATGAGTCACACGAGCGCCAGCAGTGGATATACGGATACTGAGGTGTTAATGTACGCTGACCTCAATGCGGGCCCAGGTCCATCTGATTCTGAGGTAGGTTCACACAATGACAGCATATTTACATTATGTATGCATGACCGTGTAAAGTATACTTATTCAGCTCCCATTATTTTCTATTTTAAACAGAGGTCTGTTACACCAGTTGGTGCAAGGCGCTCCTCAATCACATCTGATTTTTTGGCTGAAGAAAACCGACGGGAAAAAGAATTGGAGCGACTTCTAGATAGAAAAATAGCGGACTTAAAAACCAATACTGACCATATTATTCAGAAGTATAGGTGACATAAGCGCGTGTTACTCTAATAAACGATTTCCCTGTCCACATGCAGTGACTGAAGAACTGGCGCCCTTCCTTTTTCCCGTTTTCAAATGTTGCATGACTTGGTTTCGCATTGAAGTGGTGTTTGTAGTTTATGATTTCGGTGCGGCAGTAAAAATGCGATGGAAAGCAAGCTGTGTTTCTTCCCTTTAGAAACACAAAGGTTGCTGTGCGGTTGTAAAGGCGATGACAGGACTGAAATTTAAACGACGCGCCAGTGCCGTGCTAGAGTCGCTTGTGATAGCTCTACACGGCAATAGTACAGGTTTAAGAAGAACAAGGCAGTACGTCGCCAAAAATTGGAATGTAATTTAAAGTTTAATAGGCCAACTCCAAATGTTTGTGTCAGTGAAATAAGCTGTTTTTATTTGTTGTGCATATTTATTTCAACGAAGTGTGAGGAGCAAAAGAAGAAACAAATCTAGAAACAGGTTACAACAATACAGGCCATAATCATGACAGATCTGGTCGGTTCTGTAAAAAATTAAGGAGTTTTTACAAAATTCGTATTTTGATCGCATGCGTCAGTGTGTTAGTTAAAGGGTGAAACGTTGTCGAGAACTTCTGTAAGTTAATATAGCTATTATATAAATCGGTGTGCTAGTACGATTTCGAGAAAAGCAATGTGAAATTCTTTGATATTTCTCGGGGAATTTTATATAAAAGAGTGGTAAATTACATGGTACTCCGTTGTCAGAACCGAACAATGGACTACCGATAAGTTTAATCCAAGATTCCCTGTCTGTTTACATGTTTGGACCGAAAGCGGCAGTTTTCCCTACTGATGTGAAACTCTTTTTTCTGCTGTTTTGTGCCTCCCCTCTCGATTTATTTTATTGGGATTCAACCCTAAATTTTAAATATAGTATTTTATATTCGAAAAGTAAGTCAATAGTGAACCAATAGTACTAGTATTATGTTTTACATTTAATATATTACAAGCAGGAGTGTTGTTTGTGGATATTTTGGTTTCCTTGTAAAATTGGTAATTTATTTAACAGTGTATATTGATATTGAATTAATATATGCTTGGTTTTAAGGGTACACATGTTACTTTATTGATCGAATGAGGCGTGGATGTTAAGGTTTCCTCCACCAACTCAACTGTAGAAAATGTAATTAGGTAGACGTTTCACTGAAGCAGGAAATTAGACGTTAGTCAGACTTTTAGTCAGAGATCAGACTATCAGTGACGACAATAAATTACGATATATTGATTGCCTGTATTGTCTCTGAATACGAAATTATAAGGTAAGAATTCAACGAGGTTAGACTGGCTTACAAGACGAAAGGAAGTAGAACAGTGAACGAGCTACAATCCTGGTCGTAAATGTTGAAACGCTTACTGATTTTGTGCCTTCCCTCCCCCTTCAATGTTGATGTTCACAAGGTATATGTCCAAGCAAACCTGTCAAACCAACATACAACCAGTCGTGTCTCCTGTATTTTTCTAGGGGCGCGTTCCTTTGGGATGATCCGGATCAGGATCAATGATCCGAGATCACTCGGATCATGGTAGACCCTTGTCCAGAGTGGATTCATCGGTTCATTTGATCTACCTTGGACTACGAGTAGTCCCCCATTTTTCCTCAGGGATGGTAGAGCGAGCGAAACGCGAGCGCGCGTGAAAATCACCCCACGCGAGAAAAGGCGACACGCGCGCGCTCGCGTTTCGCTCGCTCTACCATCCCTGAGGAAAAATGGGGGACCACTCGTAGTCTAGATCTGCCTTTATCTGAGTGATCTCGGATCACTGGTCCTGATCCGGATCTTCTCAAAGGAACGCACCCTAGAATTGTTTCAAAGAATTACCTTGATTGTAGAAAGACAAACAACCTCAAAGCGATGTTCTTGTATCGTCTGGTCCTGCGACTCGCATTTTCTATGGGAAAATAGTGCTACTCCCTGCGAGGGGAGAGAGGTGATATGATATTTGTATAGCAAATCAGAGGGTAGTAGGTGGGGGTGGTGGGGGAATTGCGATATTGTACACACTAGCACAAACAGACTTAACTTCTTGTCGGTTCGCCAAAATCCGATCCGATTTTATATCTGCTCTTAATTGACTCGGTTGACGCGTGATGTAGCAACTTTTAGTTCCTCCAATTAAGGCGCATTTCAGAATTTTGTGGTCTCTAATGTTTTGTCGGAAAGCCTTACAGTACTATTGATCCTGATCCCATTGCTTGTGGTCCCAGATCCAGGTGCTCTGATCCCTGATCCCACCTCATTTTTTGCTGTTGATCCCTGATCCCATACACCTTGTTATGACCCTGTTCTATACCCTTTTTTGTCAGTAAACCGCTACATGAAAATTTGTTTTCGGTTTTCAGTGACCCGGCATTAAGCAGTTTTCATTTGTACTTCCAACCGATTAATATTTCCTAAATCCAACTTTCCCAGACAATAAAGCTATAGTTGTCTGCTAACAATTTTTCAAATTGCATAGATATGCACCACCAGGACGATGGGCTCCTGACACCACTAAGAATTCTAAGAAAAACAGCATATAAAACTATCAGTGAAAGAACGAAAGTTGATCAGGGATCTGTAACCTCGTGCAGTCTAACTACCTTTTTAAGTGGGTGGCATTTGTGAGATATTATTTAAGGTGATCTTGAAACAAAGACAAAGTCCCTTTCTAACAAACCAACTCCCATCCCCTTCCCGGCCCCTTTCAACCGGAAGACCTTAGATAACAACGACCTCAACCAGGTTGTGGCGTCCAGCGGTTTTAGTGAAAACAAGGGTTTGGCTGGGTGCTCAGTCTCGCGGGCTCATAAAATCTGGTCTCGGTCGTTCTTATTTAAGGATTTTCCTTTCAACCTAATATCAGCTTTGTTCCCGGGCTCTCCCTTCAAGTGGAGGACGAGACGCCCTGGAAACGAATTATAGAAGTATTAATAAGTTTATCACATATTGGCTTGCTGTATCAGGCGTTCGGATAGTGGCGAATGCGGAGCGAAGTAAGAGAGCGGGAAAAATAATAAGGATGAAGAGAAGGAGTGAGGCTCTCTCACCCCCCCCCCCCCCCCGCCTCCCCCGCTACCCCAACCCTTCGCCGCCCTTTTTTCTGTTTGTATCTCTTTGCGCCGTCTCCACGATACAGGCCTACATATGTAGGCTACAGGTTACATAGAGCCTTGACACAATAATCTTGTTTACCATCGTGCACGAAACCTTTTTAGTCTTATTTCTCTCCTCAGAATTTATTATTCTTAGGTATGAAACCTTCAATGGGCATAATGGCTTACAAATATCTGAAATATCATAGTGGATCGTATATCTGAGATCAAACACCGGTTAGTTTTGGTTGCGTGCTTGGTCAGTAATTTGTCTTATTACAACAAAAGATGTAACGCGTTATATATTGAAATCATATGTGAAATCTCTGTTACTTTTGTTTTCGTTTTATATTTCTTTTTTATTATTATATTTGACATCTGTCACTGCTAAAGAAAAATACGAATTTCAAGGAAGTAAAAAGTTTATGAGTGTGGAAAATAGCGGGGTTTTTTTCCTTCCCGTCTTATCTCTTTATTTTTTGTACAGTTTTCTTTATTTCTTTAGTTATTTTACTTGTTTCCGTGGACAAAAGTTTGCGTGTATGGTAATTTGGAATTCACACCAAGATTTTAAAACATAGGGTCTCTGAAATGGTATTTTCAGCCTTCCGAGAGCATTAATTTCCTGCAATTTTTAACTGATTTTTCTTTGTTGAAGCCATAAATAAATAATTTTCACGCTTTAAACACAATCATCCGTAGAGCAGCGTGAAGAGCGTGCCCGCTGACCAAATTAATCGTGCCTGGCAAGTTCGAGATCTATTCTAATGACTATAATTTTGGTTCGTAACAACAGCTTCTTGTCAAAAACATGATTTTAATTAAGGGGGAAATTGAAATAAATATGGAAAGCAAAATACCGAAGGCATCTTTGAAAAGAATTTTCATTTTTTGGTAGTCCAGTAATCAACTACCCTACCGATACACAGGCGCACTATTGATATTCATTTTATTTGCTATTATTTGCGTGTTTTTAAATGACATTTTCGTTGTTTAAACTTATTTCACAATAAGATTAAAAACGCTGTTTTACTTTTTCCTTTCCCCTTTTCCTGAATTACGATCCGAGGGATAACGAGTATCTCAGTTGACATCTGAGTTGACATTTGCTATGTTTAGTTTTCTTATATTTCAGATACTTGCTGAAACCGACCAACAGACATGTCGAAGTGGAACAGCAAGATGTACCGGCTCTGCCGTTGTTTAACTATTGAGCGATCGATCTGTTGTGCGTTGCGTGAAATTTTAGAAGCGAAAACAAAACAACGAAAAGGAAATGAAGGAAAACATCAGTTTGTTATTTGCACGCTTTAAAGACGAGGTCTCGTTTTAATTATTTTGTGACACCGATATAACCTCTAATGAATAATAAATAAGTTATCGAGCAACGTGCAAAACAAGGCAGAAGCCGAGCAAAATACGGTGCTATTTTTAGTCAGGGAAAAAACCCCCTCCCAGAAAAGATGATAAAGAAACATGCAGGTAGGAATTCTTTTCAATGTGACGCAAGGTATTACAGTATCACGAGGGGAGGAACAGATCTGTGCTTCACTGCATTTGACTTAACTTGTCTATTCAAAACTCAGCCAATCACAGCGCTGCGCTGTCACAGTACCTGCTTTGACAAATTGTTTTGTGAGTGAGCTGGCCGCGCTGTTCACCCAAAATAACAAACAGCTGTCTCACGTCAATTTAGGGCATGGATTTAACCCTGATCAAAATGAAAATTAGAGTTTTCTCGATTAAAAAATGGTAAACGTGTTTGTTTCAAGTCATGTGCACAACTCGTGAGCCCTCAAGCTATTCACACAAAGCTGTTTATATGCAGATCTTAGGCGAGTTTGTGACAACATCGAAAAACAATGGTTCTTCCCTGTTATTCGTCTATAGATCACACGATTCTGTTAACCAATAAAAGCCGCCTTTAGCCTCAGGGGCTATTACGTCATTTGTCAATTCAGCAATAAAAAACTTTCGGTGGCCTGAAGTTGCTCGCTGGGAGAGCGACAGCGTTTTCTAGGGAGGACCAAATTACCGTCACATTTTTAGGTCACACACAGCTTTTGATTGAGGACGTTTGCAGAAAATTACTGCCATGGGAAAGGATACTAAAGAAAACAAAGAAGTTGAGAAAATTCAAGTGGAAATTGAGATCCAATCGCCTACCCCTGACGGCGGCTGGGGATGGCTGGTTTGCCTTGCTGGTTTTATAGCTCAGTTTGTTATACTTGGAATACAGAATAATACGGGTATCCTGTATAAAGCTTTGTTGGTAGAATTCAATACCGGCAAGGGAGAAACAGGTTAGTGATTTAAATTTCTTCAAAAAGTCTCTCATGACTATAAATCTTGTCAATATCACTGCAAGTTTCAAGAGAGCTTTCGGAAGAGAGCCAGCGCTCGAAGGTCTCGCATCAATTCACCCGCGGTCCCATGTATATTTGTTCAAACAACTAATCCAAAACTTTGCTACTTTTATTTAGATCGCTCGCTCTTAAAGTAACTCGCATTCTCTCTCGGCTGTACAATATTTTCGGCTTGGATACAACGGATTTCAAAAAAAAAGTTTTCTTTTGAAACGGCATCGGCAACCGCATATTGCGCCGGAAGATGAGTTATCCCGGCCAATGAATATGATTTTTTTCGAATGAACAACACTGAAATTAGATTGCTTTGTCAATAGGTTGTTGCCTGTAGAGTTCAACTTTCCGGCGATCTGGCGTCCTCGCAGATATGTCAAATGTAGAAGTTTCGATTCCGTGTTCGAATGCGCAGAATTAATATCTCAATCTCTATTTTAAGTATAAGGTTTTTGTCAGGCGATCGTTTTGTAACCGTTGATATACAAATTTCTCATGTAAGTTTATTGAAAACCACAGATTGGTCGATTTCCTCTTAAACTCTGTAGCGCTCGTTAAAACAAAAAGATCTTTGTGGTTCGTTAATATCCAGAATACGTTTTACCGGAAGTGAAATTGCAGATTCAAAATGCAAATGTTGGACCTTAGCCGGACAATTGAAGACAGCTGACGCAAGAAATTAAAATAGCAAAGTTCCATATTCTCGCTTTTCTTCGAACCTGAAGCATAAATAAAACTGTGATCGTGGCTTCTTTAAGGTATATCACAGAGTTTTAAAAATACCCCAGCATTCTTGCGACATCTTTTAGAGGCAACTTCCGGTCCCTGTCGACAGCACACTTTTTGCACATGTCACTGTACTCCTTTGTATTCATGAATGTACTTTTGAAATTGACCATTCTTGCGTAAACTGCGTTTCTGGTTTTCGTTGCTGTCCTCTTTTACCGGCCGATTCTTCTATTTCCAGATGGAACGCGCCTTAAAGATATTAAAGATAATTATATTTCTGTGGTTGTATTAAATTGCCATGCCTGACCTCGCATAGAGCACAAAGTTTTGCCTTTCGAAGCGAAAACAAGTTGAAGATAAATTCTTTAGTGGATCGGGCCGGGTTGTTTGTGCTCCATTGCAACGTTCAAGTGGTTAGAAAATTTATTTCCGACCGAAAACAATAGCATCTGTATAAGGGATCCAGTTCCGAGCTTCATTTTTGCACTTTTTGGAGCTCGAAGATTTGGGAGCTATTCAAACTGATTTGCATGCTTCAAAAACAACTTTAACTAATTTACATGCAAACTGCAGAAAGATTTAACTACACTTATCTAATGAAAACCCTTTAACTTTGAAACGTGAAGATATCCAAAAAACAAGGTTTACTTTTGCATGTGACGGGAAATCTTCACATCGTACTTGAGGGATATATAATTTCGTGGTTCTTGATCTCATTACAGAGTCCAAAGGCGTACATTCGCGTGTACTAGAAGGCTTTCTACTAGCGCTGTCCTTGAAGTTATCATATGTGCCTTTGTAGATAAGCAGTTGACAAGAAATCGGGAATCCAGAATAATAGATGAATAATCGCTATATAAAAAAACCTTTCATTTGGTACTGTCAAGTTGGCACGTTTCTTCGCGCAGTTCCGGGACAAAGTACTCGACTCGACTCTGTTTTGAAAAGGGAAATGGTGGTCAGGCGTTCTTGGCAAGCATCTCCATGAGGTACCCTGCACGCAGAGTCTCCTTCGATCTTCCTAGATGGAGACTCTGCGTGCAGGGTACCATAACACGACTGATCTGAGAAACTAGCCCGCAAGATCGCTAATACTCCTCAGTAATGCTCGTTGTGTGGCAATATTTGGTTTTTAGATTCTTGTAATGTACTGTTTGGAACTGCTCCAACTCGTGTCAATCATCGTTTCCCTTATCTATGTAATTTTACCTTTTTGTCATGTCATGATGGGACATGTTGCAATTGTTTGTTCAACACTAATCAAAATGACCTTTGGAACAAATATACAGTAACACCAACATTTGGAACTTATGGAGGTCTATGAAAACGTTTTCAAACAGGAAAGGAAGACCTTTTCCCTATTTCTATGTGAATCACTGCGCATTTTACCACGGTATGCATTGAAGGCACTGATCTTCTTGAAGGAGGGTTTGTATCAAGTCAACAACAGCAGCACTATGTATGTGTTTTGCACGTGCTGCAGTACTTAATGGGAAACCTGATTTAGAATAAAAGGTACCCTTCTTTCTGTATTTCCATCAACACTACCCAAGAAAGCATCGCGCACGATGCAAACAGATGATGAGAGCTGAAAAGATCTTCCCGTTTGTCCGAATTCTTACCCCCATTACCCCTTACCCCTAGCCCCACATACGGGATTCCGCAATCCTGAATCCGTGAACATTTTGCATGTGCATTTGGAATCTAGAATCCTAGGCTTTGGGATCCGGTATGCAGCTCAACGAATCCGGAATCCTACGAACAATTAGAATCCAAAATCCAAGACTGTCTTGAGATTCCCTTACCTGGGCCGGGGTGAGGGATACCCTGATCTACCCTATATTAATTTTCCTTATTTTTGTTTGATTTGCCTTTTCTCCCCCTCTTTCGATGCGCAGATTGCTATGCCTATAAGAGGATAGCCTGCGAAAACAACAGCCGTTTCTCCTCGCTTTTCGCCGGTGGGACGTTTCGCCAGGAGGAACGCGAAACGTCTCCAGGGCGAAGAGCGAGGAGAAAAGGCTGTCTTCACAGGCTAATAAGAGGATACTGTATGACATTTCTTGGATTTTTAAGTCTTGTATTAATCTCATGATTTCATATTTTTGTGAATGCAGAACTTTAAGTGCACCCAAAATTAATACTTTTAAAAATACTTTTTCTTCGATTCAGTAGATTCTAATGGGGAAGATAGAGATTTGCATAATCACCCCGTAAATCCAGGAAATTGGGGATTTCCTTCCGCCCGTAAAAAGCCAGTCCGTTGTTCCTTACTCGCTTTTGCGTTCTGGATTTGGTTATAACTTGATCTCGAATTCCCCACCTCCTTCCTCGAAAAAAAAAAACCTGTGATGCGGCTAACTTTCACATATAAAACTGTTGCAACGAAATGAGCACTTTATTCCTAATATCAGAGTCTTAACGTATTTTCCAAGGAAATCAAAATATTTTGGAATCGATCAAATTAGGTTCAATGCAAGTTTGCAGTTGTCTTGGGTTTTAACTTGATAGTTGATTCAATTTTTCTTATCTACTTCTTTTCTTTCATTTTATCGTGACAATTGCTAAACAAAGGAAAATACGTTTAACTTATTTCCCACGACGGGAATTCATGCTTCACGTTTTTTTTTAAACTTGACATAGATGATCCAATTACGTATCTAGTTTTCCTTATCTCTTGAACGTTTCCTATTTTTCCCTTGTTCATGTAAGACAAGATCGGGGATCGATCTTGACTCCCATTTTCTTGCAGTTCTTAAAAGCGCCGTTCGTTTCTCCGGAGAAATTTTTAAATTTACTCGAACGCGCGCACGAGCACGTAGGAGGTGGATGTAGCTTGCATCATGGAAAAGAGAACTCGATCCGAGAATCGAATTTAATCTTTTATTTTAATATCATTTCCTGATTGATTTGTGATGTGTACAATCTATCTTTAAACTTTGCGCCTTTTAGAAACGTCAAAAAAAATTTTCCGAGCAGTACTCCATACGTTCGGGATTTTGTTTACAAAGGGCGTGTATGTCAATTTAACTTTCTCTAGCAATCAGGCCTAATCAATTAATTATTTTATTTATTCTCGTAAAACGTGCCCTTCACATTGAAGAGGAGGGCATCTTTGTATATGCATGCCGGCCACGTCCGATTTTTATTTTTCGGTAGCGTGCGCGCAGGCTTCTTTAATTTATCAACTGTTTCCTCGCGATGTTAAAATTTTTGGCTGATTTCAATTTGTCGAGTTTGAGTCTTGTACATTTTATTCGGAAATTTGGCGTATATACTACTAGCTTCCCGTACTTCCTTTATTAGCCACTGGAGATTTAAGCTACTTTATGTCATTTCCGATGTTTTAAGTTGTGTTTGTTTGTTATATTAATTTGGTTTTGTATATTTTTATTCTTTCCCTTAGCATGGGTCATTTCAATCGGCCTTGGCATGATGTTTCTGTTCGCCCCAGTGACGTCAGCTTTATGTGAGCGCATTGGCTGCCGGATAGTCGCGTTTGTTGGTGGCTTGTTAGGCATTCTGGGATTTGTCTTGTCCTCGTTTGTTTCCGACGTATATCGCCTTTACGTCACCTTTGGTATTTTGTGGGGAATTGGGGCGAGCATGAGTTATTTGCCAACGCTTCGATCGCTTCCTTACTGGTTTTCCAGGTGAGCGCGGTTTATTAAATTCATATTAAACGGCAGAACTGTGAAAAATGGTTATAACTATGGCCCTTTTCAAACGTCGTGCTACTGCCGTGCCGAACTAAATTGATCGAATTAAATTCGACTTCAGCACGGCAGTAGCGCGACGTTTGAAAGCAAGTCGTGCTACTGCCGTGTAGCAGAGCAAAGCTTGCTGTGCTACACGGCAGCAGCTCGACTTGGCTTCAAATGTCGCGCTACTGCCGTGCTGAACACAATTCATAAATTATAAATACATTGGAATATTAAAAGTTTGCTAAAGCGTTTCTTTATTTTTGTGTTTTGTTTTCGGCAACAGCCGTTCTATTCGACTGAATTTAATTCTACGTCTGAAACCAAGTCGAACTCCAGTCGAGCCAGCTTAGCACGGCAGTTGCACGACGTTTGAAACACGCCTAACCTTTCATCCTTAAAGAGCCCTGTTCAAAGATTTTCTCTACACTCGCGCTGAGCGAGGGAGACCGTCATGAGCTGGATCTTTCTCTCTGTTTTAAACCACTCTCTCCTGGGATTTTTGCCGAAAAAATGCCTTTTGTTGCTAGCCGAGCCATTTTCTTGCCACTATCCAGCTAAAAACACGACAAACAAATAAACAAACCCAAAACGCTGTTATGAAGTCTAGCACAACGCTGCGTGCTAAAGATATATATGCTTCCGAAGTTCGGGCTTGCGCAGGTAAAATTCCACAGTTGGGTTTTAAAAGAAGGATATGTCAGGAGTGGAGATGATCATGAAAAGGATGAATAGTTGACTAGCTGGTTTTAGAGGATTTATCCGTAGAATGTTAGGTTAGAGTAGCCGTTCTCTACATAAATAAAAACGGTACCTCAACCTTGATAACGTTTTTTTTCTCCAATGTTAATTTTAAATGTTGCCGAATATTTATTCTCTTGCTTCTGCTCTTTCAGGCGCATCAGTCTCGCAAACGGTATTGTTACGGCGGGAAGTGGCTTCGGCACTATTGCTATGGGCCCACTCATGCAACTGGTAGTGAACCGTCTTGGGTGGGGAAATTCTACAAGGGTGTTAGCTGGGGTGTTGTGTCTCTGCACCGTCGGCTCCTTACTTTATAGAATCCCCAGCCAAGCTGGCAAGGAAAAGGTTGAGAAGGCTAAAGAAGCCGAGAAAAAGAAGCGTCCTCCGATTTTCGACTTTATGGTTTTCAAGAATAAGGCGTTCTTGGTGTGGTGTTTATCCTTGAGTGCCTTCATGATGGGATACTTCGTTCCTTTTGTTCATTTGGTAAGTTATCTGTTCCTCTGTCCTGGACTCCGAACTGACCACAAGCTAACTTTTTCAAAGTATAAAGATATTCATCTCCTGAACTTAAGACACGACATAAAATCACAAATTGTTCGTCCTACTTCAACTCTAGATGCTTAAGGTGGCTGAACACAGTTTTGCGGGCGGTCAGCGGTAACTTGCGTGACGGAGCTTCTTTTAAATTAGACAAACAAACATGGCGGCGAAAAAGCAATGATACACAGAAGCCGATTTCTCAAAATCTACTCATTAACATTTTGTGATATTTGGCAGAATTTTTACTTTTATCGTACTTTCAATAATAAGAGCTGTAAAATGGAAGTTGAACAGACGAATTTTGTGACACATCAAATAATAACAGTACAATCATAATATTGATTATCTAAAAACCCGTCTGTTAAAATTTGGTCAAATAAGTTTCAAATGGTAATGATTAATCATAGTACGCTGTGTGCAAGTTTATAGGAAAATCTAATGAGCGAATTTTATGTAAACTGAGCAAAAGTGAAATTTTAAGGTTGTATTCAATCGTTCATGTTGCCATGGAAACTACGAAAACGTCACTTTTTACCTGCTAGTCAAAATCTTTTATCAGTATATTTTTCACTTGCCAAGTTTCAGCTTGTGAGCTGCAACCTTTCTCTTGCCAAGATTTGGCAAAGGACATATACTCACGAACTGCCAAAATTGTGTTCAGCCACCTTAAATGGGTGCAGTTGGTGTGTCTTTGTCTGTTGGAGTAGGGGAAGGGTTGTTTTTGAGCTTGAACAAATCAAGAGTTAAATGTTTTTCACACTGTGACTCTGCGTCCCTTCCAACAACATTTTCTGCTTGCAGATTTCATCATCATTATTTTGCTCGGACTTGGTTAAGCGCTTTCACTGTATTTAGTAATTAGAAGCAACTAATTTCCGTTAATTCAGCGTACGATACGCTGCTACTGGTGTTTGAAACAAAGTACCAAGAATGCCACATCTCTTAAAAGTCTTGAAAAGGATCTAAAAGATAACCGTTATCATGCGTCATTTTTTCCTTTTTCTTTTATTTTTTATTAATTTTCTTCAACGTATGCAACCTTTGGTCTCTTTTTTTTTTTCCATTTTTTTCCAGTTAAACTAAGATGAAATAATATCTTCTGTCAAATGTTAGATTAGCTGCGTGATTTTCGATTGGACACCTTCACATATCCCCATTATGTACACATGTAAAGATATTGTATTTTTGTCGTGTGGAAATAAAGAAGTTTGAATCACTCTCTCATTTCTACTCAACAGCCTGCCTATGCCGAAGAGTGCGGCATTCCAAATTCTCAGTCTTCGACACTTGTCGGCATGATGTCGGTTGGATCAACCTTTGGTCGGCTCTTCTTTGGCAAAATCGGCGATCACCCGAGGGTGAACCGACTGTACTGTTTTCAGATAGCTATGCTGGTCATTGGCGTGGCAGACACTCTGAGTACCCTGACGAAAACTTACGTCGGTCTTGTCGTGTACATGGTTGTGTTTGGCGTGTTTGACGGCTGTTTTGTAGTTTTTCTGGCTGTTCTCTGTGCGGATATCGTTGGTGTGGACAAAGTGGCTGCTGGAATTGGAGTTCAGTTCTTTTTCATGGCCATCACGTCGATCGCCGGACCGCCTCTTGCCGGTAGGTTATAGCGTATGTTAGATAAATAACTGCTTTCTCTCGCATAATCCATGTCTTGAATTCTTACTTCTAACTTCTAACCCAGAGCCTTTCTATGGGTACCAGCCGATCGTAACACCCTTTTTCGTGGCGCGTTTTCCATCAAATCGTCGGTTTTAAAACGAAATCTTCGCATATCAAGAATTTCATATGGGAAGATTTCGGCGGGAGGGGGGGGGGGGGGGGGGGTGTCTGTACACAGGCTATGCCGTCATCGCGCGACTAGCGTTGTCAAACTTAATAGAGGTTTCATTTTCATTTCTTTTCTCCAATTATTTCGGGACTTCGACTATTGGCCGCATAACCCTTTAAGCCCTAAGAGTGATGAGCATCAAATTTCTCCTTGTAATATCACTGCTTTATAAAACAGAGTAGTCATGAGAATTAAGGACATGATCACACTTGTTGAATCTAATTGATACTTCAACAAATTCTCTCCACTACCTCTGTTGAAAACGTATGGGGATGGCAAATGAGAAATTGAATTTTGATGTTAGGGTTTAAAGGGTTATTAAAGGTATCTAACGTGATAAGTTTTTTGTCCTTGTTTTCTGGCAGGTGTTATTTACGATCTCTCCCAGTCATACCAGATCGCCTTTTACGTAGCTGGAGCGTGCTCTACACTGGCTACTTGTATGCTGTTCCTTGTACCGGCTCTAATGCCTCCTGAGGAGATTTGCGAGGACGGCCTCGCCCGCGTAGAGACTGTTTGCTCCAAAGATAGTGAAAAACCTTTAATGGATCGCATTCGTTCACCAGACTCTTCCAACCCTACAACTTCGACTAAAGCGAGTCTGGGATCGTGTCAAAAACTGAATAGTACTATGTACCTCGCACCAAACCACTCGTATCTCGACAGATATTGGGACATGCCTAAAAGAACAAGTATGAGAGCCAGTATGGCGAGCCTGCTATCGTTTGGGCCAGTGGAACCAGGTCGAGAGCGTCTAGTTGTGGTGGAGAGAGTGTCACAAGTGTAAACGCAAAACATCCCGCAACTTAACGCCCGTACCCACTAATCACAAAGCTGCGGATGGTTTTTTCGACGACGTGTTGGTCCCAGCATCATCCTGCTCGAAGAGTTCATTTGGTAAACCGTAATTAACATACGTTAAAGCACTTGAAGCTCACATCATTCAGCCTCGTTTCGTGAAACGAGTAGCTCTTCATTGTAAAGCAGTGACACGAAGAAGTGGATCTCCGTTTGCAGACTAAATGACTGATATTGATCGACTGTGCAAAATACTTCACTTCATGAGCATTATTATTTATTTATTCGTAATCAATGACAACAAATTAAAATAACAAAAAGAACATAACTATATTTAGTCATAACCCAGATCTCTTTAAACGTTTCACGTTTCTCTTTATATTAAGTAATCAGAGGCCGTTTGAACTAAATGTCTTTCTGTTATGTTCATGTTGAATCTATTTTCTTGTGTAGACTGAAAACGACTTGCTACTTTTCTCAACCATTTTATAGACTTTCAACAATAACGAACATATTGTATGTTTTGGAGGGTGATCTTTACAGTGAACTGGAGTCGCCCGAAATTTTGTATGGTCGTTTTTCCGAGAGCCTTCAGAACCTTTGCTGAACTTGAAACTATTTTAAGTGAACAGAACGGCAAAGTAAATGTTTGACCGAACAGAACTTTAAAAAATTAATAAAATTGAAAAAAAAAATAAATTTTGAAGTGACAAATTAAAAGGGTAAGGTTTTATTTATTGCGAAGAGAAAATAGCCATAACGATTTTTCTCACCGCGTAGAGCTACGATAACTATTTGGGAGAAAAAAATCCGAAAAGAAGACAAAACATAAAGAAAAAGCCCCACAATAAAAAAAGACTTAAAAAGTTTATAGACTATTAAGTGCCTTGCATTTGATGAGGTCAGTCAAAAATACGTTTGAGTTGTTTTAATTTTAAAATAAAAGGAGGAAAGAGTATTTATATTACGGGCGCGACTTGAAGTGACGCCTTACTTTAGGGTAACCAAAGGAAGAAACATTTTGTATACGGATCTGTTTGAGATCAAATTGAGCGATCGACTTAAGGCCACAAACGCTTGGCCTGCGTAGGAGGATTATTAAGGGACGCTTGAGACGAAATCGCGCAGTTTGAAGGCGGGGAATCGACTGTTGCAAGAATTAAGTTAGCCCTTTTTCAAGGTTGGTCGCGAGTCGCTTGCTCTGGGATCATGGTCTTTAGATACGTGCCAGTGATTTTGGTAGATGGGTTTATAAAGAGTTTTGTAGTTGAATTTTATGAATAAATGTTGTCGTGTTATCTTTATTCTGTTGTTGCGTACTTAATTGATCTTCCAACAACAGAAATAACAAATACTTAATGATGCCCTTCTTTAACTGAGTTGCTTTTGTGTGAAGCTAAAATTATCCTGCGAGAGCGAGAAATAGAGCCGGGAAAGTTGGATTTTTTTGGAACCGGTAAATTCTGGCTAGATTATAGAAACCCCGGAATCCAAATTGTTTTCTTAACTCGCTGCGCCGATGACTCGACCATCCCGCCTTTTGATAACAAAGAAAATCGCAATAAGAATAAAACACAGGCTGGGTTCGAAAGGCAGAAAATCACCAAGAAAGAAGGAAACGAAGTACAGGTCGCTTCAGTCGACCTTCTCTATCAAGTTAAATTAATGTTTTTTATCTTCAACCAAATCACCGTGTGCGGGTGAGCTGTCATCTTGACCTTCGGCTTCGTCCAACTTTAACCCAAGATTCTGACAGGCCTGATCAGAGCAGCTTCGCTCTTCATTTTCCTTCTAAACTATTTTCACTATTTTGTCAGCCAGGACCATTTGACATGACACACCATTCAGATGATCTCCACTCTCTTTCTTACGCTCTATCTCAAATACTGGGCGTGCCCCTGGTTCTTCGCTGTCTGTCTTCTTTGGCACACTCCCTGGTTTTCTTTGCTTCTTCCCTCTATTTTTGAGAGGCATCTCTTGAAATAGGCTGCTCCCCAAAGGATCTTTCACCAGCTGCCTGATGGAATCGCGGTATCTTTTGTTTCGCAGTACGTATATTATTGATTGGATTGGAAGCGCTTGAAATAAACGTACAGAAATTGGCCAGGAATGCAATCCACTCATTGTACAAGACATCGGCGTTACGGCTCCAGAGTACAAAGACAATTGCAGGTACGTAGCAGATAAAGTACGTTATCACGGCCATGGCAACAGTTACGGCGGCTTTAATATCCTGCTTTAACCGTCCTTCTGCTTGGAGCGGAGGTAAATTCAACTGCTTTCTCTATTCACCAAAAGAGAAAGTAGATAAGTAGTTTTACATGGCCATGAGGAACTCATTAATCCTTTTATTCTCTCGTTCATTCGTTCGTCCATTTAGTTTCTTTCGGCTTTTAAAGTAGCTCAAAATGGTACTCAGTTAATATCTAAGCACTGGATTCTCCAAGGCCTAGTTTGCCTCTATTCGAGATCCCAACAAAAAAAATAATTCTATTAATTAAAACTTTTATGAGTACTTTTTGGAATTTTTAAATAATTTTATCAAAACGGTATGACATGAGTGTTAATGCTAATTGCTGAAAAAGGTAAATTCATGCGTTAGTAGGGCGACCATGTTTACTCGAATAAGCGCCGCGGCGCTTATTAAATTTTTCACGCCTTTAATTAAAAGCGCCGGTTTTTTTTAAAAAAAGTTTAACGCGACAAAGAATTGTCTTAACTACGATATTATCATTATTATCAGTATTAAACTACAGAAGACGGGATTAACGTCTTTTTAATTTGTTTTGATTATTTCGAGACCTCGGCGCTGGGCGGCTTTATCGGAGGTGGTGATTATTCGTTTAAATACGGTAATCCGCCACTTTTTCAAGAGAATATTAAAATATTGCTTTTTTTCAGTCTGTCTCTACCTTTGATGACAATTCATGGACAAGTTTCACAAAAAACGCTGGATTTATCTTCGTGGAAGCAGCCTGAAATAGGGCCATTTATACGAGAAAAAATAAGACGCGAACTGGACCATTTATACGAGCATGTCTTATTTAAGACGAAAACAGCTCGTATAAATGGTTCGCGTCTTATTTCTGTTCTTGACTCGTTTTCATGTGAATGTTGCCCGTGGCGACGGCAATTCAACGGCAATCCAAATTTTCCCGCCAAAAATTAACGCATGCGTACTATGCGTTCGCGTCTTATGTAAGACGCGAAGGTCATTTATACGAAGTTTTTCTCGTCTTAACTAAGACGCGTCTTATCTAAGAACAGGTGTTAAGGGCTGTTCTAAAATAAGACGCGTCTTAGCTAAGTCGCGTCTTATTTTAGACGAAATGTGTCGTTTATACGGAAAGTTCGCGTCTTATGTAAGACGCGTCTTATTTTTCCTCGTATAAATGGCCCTAATGAGTTGCTTACGACATCAAATTTTGGAACCATTTTTTCCTCTTCCTTTGGGTGTAAGGTGGGTGGGTGGGTGGGTATCTAACTTTACTTCATTCACAGAGGACATCGATCCGCCGAGCTTAAAAAGACAGTGACGACATCAACGGCATGCCTGTATTTGCTGGATGGCAAAAAGGAAGCGAAACACCCCAGATTTGAAAGGGGGCATCATCCTCAGTTCGGCCACTTGCACATCGGATGGTCATCAATTTAATTTCTTGCTCTATTTTTAAGGATGGCATGCCTACCTTTCATCCAGTTTGCCGGCTTTGATCTGGTGGAAAATTTGGTAGTTGAAACTTCGTCTTGAATATCCCGAGAACCGTAGGAGTCAATAATTTTTCCTTATATCAGTATATGGAGCCATAGAGCTTACACTAATTAAAGACAAAGGAAACTCAAACAGGATTTAGGAACACTATTTCGCGTCTGGTAGTCTCTTTGCCTCCAACGCTGACGGTATAAGTTCCTGTTCATTCAAAACTATCGTGTATTAACTCCAGGTCCTCTAACTTGGTTTATTTTATCACTAGAGAGATTAAGAATCACGTTTACGCCAAAAACACTTGAATTCGTACCGTAAGACCACATTTTCCGCCTATATCCGCCCTTCGTGTACTGTTTGACTGATTACTTCTACTCGAAAATAAATAGTTTTATGCCCGTCTTATCCATAAGAATTGTTCTGGACAGTTTTTATCTGCTTATTGTTTATTCTGAGAAATTCTAAGCTTGAATCTGACGTTTGCCGTTTGCCGTAAAGGTGGCTCATTATCTCTCTCTTCTGCTTTGATTTTGTTCAAGCATGGAATTAATAGTGTTATGGTTTTCCCCTTTTTTGAGAGCGAACCGAATGGTCTGAAAAAAAACAACTGAACACGCAAATTCGCCCAAAGTCGCCCACAATACCACAGCACATGCATTTTAGTTGTAAAAATAGTTAATAAGTTAATGTAGTTTTTCCCTACCTTTCTCTTATTCTGGTAAATCCAGGGGCACCCAACGACAATTTTCGGAAAAATATCTGTTCGGAAGACGATTTAAAATCTAGAATTTTCGAAACATTTGTTGTAAAATTTCTTGCTTGCCTGCCTCTCCTAGGATTTTCGAACATCTAAAAAATGGTATATTTGCCTATTTTTAACGGATTTTTACCCCAAAAAGGCCACCTAGAATTTTCGGGAGCCTTTTTTCTGGCTGAAATTTTCGAAAAGGTAAGTTTTGATCCCTATAATTTTCGGATCACTAGGACTTTCAGCTAAGAAATCCGAACAGATGAAAAATTTTTAGGGGATAAAAATATGCCTATATCTACCGGTTAAATACTAATAAAAAATACCTTTAACAATGCTATGTTTAAGCGTTTTGAACTATATTCTCGTTGGGTGCCCCTTTAAATCGTGTATACCGTCAAGACTCAAAAGGTTGTTGAGGCTGCCATAAAGAAATCCATCGTAGATCATTCCTTTTCTGCGTTGGAAAATTTTCTCCCGGGATTTCCCCAGCGTCGTGTCAGCTTCCATGTCCATTTGCAGCAAAGGAATCGTAGATAAGGCAACGTTTACGGTACAGATCAGCCAAATGAGGACCACGGCTGCATAAGCTTTCCTTGTTGTCTTCCAAGTATAGTACTTGAGATCAAGGCACAAGGCCAAGAATCTGTCCAGCATAATTGCAAACATGGAAACCATTTTAAGCAAAGCAATTTCAGGTTGCAATGAGCTTAAAATGATGGCGGGAGTCTTGCCTTTCATCCAGCTGGATTTCCAGACATAGTTTAGGGTATGTATCGGAACATTGATGAGTGCGTTAAGAAAATCTACCGCGGCGAGATTGGCAAGGAGAATATTTGGAAACTTGCGAAGATTCTTGAAACGGACAAAAATTGCGATGAAGGATCCATTGTCGATAGTTGAAACCAGGGATAAGCCTGCGTCCAGAGATGTCATGGCAATGTTACTGGCCATTTTGACAAGATTGATACCACAACCGGGAGATCACGTTTTTCAGTAAATATGTGCGACGATTAGTATAACTTTATTGCATACACGCACAAAAACAATTACGCCCTATTGAATACAACTTTGACAAGAAGAGGAGGAAGCAACGTTAATTAAAACGTTTTTTCTATAATGCGGTGATTTTACAGGGCCATCGATGAGACGAAATTTCCTGCTTCAACACACTTTTTATCCCTTGAGTCATAGTCAAAAAATTCAAAATTTTATTTTGTAAAATGTTGAAACGAAAGATATGCTGAATAAGTAGAACAACATCAAACTACTTTAAATATCTAAATTAATGGTTAGAAATATTGTTACAAAAAAGAAATACACGTTGTTATGTAATCTTTGGACTTCTCGTTTTTTGTTCTTTATTAGCAAATTAATGACTATTGTCTTAATGTTTTCTCGACTAATTTAACAAGGAAAAAAGTTCGTATTTTTAGATGAAAGAGACAGTATTTAAAGAAATAATACAAGAAGTAGAAATATGAATAAAAATCAGTAATCCTGTCTTTGTTAATGTATTTCCAGTTTGTGAGCTGTTTCCTTTTTATAATATGGAACGATCAACGGAAAACTTTTGATAAAGAGAATCGAAGGTGGTCATAATGAAGAAGAGTTTTGACGAAAAGGATGTGAGATGACGCTAACAAACAAAACTTGTAATCTTGTTCTTCCGTTCTATTTCTTCTGCCAGTTTGACGTTTTCTATCTAATAAGACCTTGAGTTCTCATCTTGGGCTTGCTGAGGTGGGGCTTGCCGAGAACTGTGCCGGCCGGGTTTCCATTCCCACGCCCAAAGAAAATACAGCCCCTGCTCCTCCGGGCGGGCGGGCATTTAAGCTGGTGCTACTACCAGCCACCCTCGTAAAACCAGAAACGGTTATTAAAGGGGCTTAGTCACGCTATTTGCTTTCGTTTTTCTTCCCATCGGTTGAATTCTAAAAATAATGGCCCCGACCAGTTTCGTTATTAAAGACTACGGTATATTGTTACAACCAAGAGTGGATAAAGGGTTAAAGATCTCTTGGTTACAACGGATGGCGAGGATGGTCATGGATTGAACCTTGAAAAAGTCGGGCCAACTTTTTCGAGTTTTAATTCTATGCCTGTTTTGCTTAACATGGTCTCCATGTTTGCAATTATGTTGGACAGATTCCTGGCCCTGCACTTTAGTGTAAAGTACTATACACGGAAGACAACAAGTAAAGCTTATGCAGCTGTGGTCCTCATTTGGTTGATCTGTACTGTCCCCATTGTCTTATCTACGATTCCTTTGCTGCAAATGGATATGGAAGCTGACACGACGATGGCAGAGGCCAGGGAGAAAATATTTCAACACAGAAAAAAGACAATTTCATCTACTATCGCCGTATTCATGGCAGCCTCAACAGTCCTTGGAGTCTTGACGGGTTACACAATTTACCAAAATAAGAAAAAGGTAGGAAAAAATACATTAAGGATATGTTCTTGAATACTTTACCAAATAGCCTTCCGTGCCAGCAAAAAAAATCTGTCCAGTATAGTATAAACACCTAAACTGATATATGACTTTCCACTTTACAGATCGGCTTGGCGCAGTTTTGCTCCGATACATACAGAAATCGTTACGAAATCCCCGTTTTTATGCGTGAGCAGGAGCCCTACCCGATATATATGGCCTTCATGCCGGAGCAAAAGTTATCCGAGTAGTGTGAACATATGCTTGGCCTAGATTAAAATCTGTAACAGACTTTAGGCGCAGCTGCGCTGTTAAACGACCTTAAACTTTAGTATAAAAGTGCTTTTTAAATATACGTGTGGTAATAATTAACCCTTCAAAATCCAGATTTTAAAATTTTATAATCAAATACTTTCGCTTTTCTTGTAGAGAATGCTGTTGAATTTACCAAAGCTTTAAGCTGAAGGTCGGGAAAAGCAGGGTGTCAAAGCCACCGTGACTGTTGCTATGGCTGTGATAACGTTCTATGCCTGCTACTTACCGGCAATTACCTACTCAGTCTGGAGAAGTAACACAAAATACTTCACAAAACACGTTTGGGTTTCCTTTTTGGTTGCTTTTTGTACGTTTATTTAGAGCGCTTCAAACCCTATCATCTACGTATTACGAAACAAAAGATACTGCGAAGCCATCAGGCAACTGGTAAAAGATCCTTTTGGGAGCATGCAGCTCGTTTCAAGAGAAGCCAGTCAAAAATAACAGGAGAGAGAAGAGAGGTCCAGAGCATGTGTCGAAGCTGAGGAAAGGCGAAGAACCAGGGGCATCCACCGCACGTGAAGAAACTCATGAGACAAGTCAAATGGTCCTGGATAACAAAATAGTGAAAATAGCTTGGAAGGAAAACGAAGAGTGAAACCGCTGAATGAATGAAGTACACTTAAACCACGCTAACTCCAATTCAGTTGAAGTTCAGTTTAATTAGCGGATTTTTACTCCCTCAGCTTTAAATTTTGTGACCGTAGAAAATGATTGTCATCACTAAGTTAACAGACATTGGAGGCATTATACAATTAAGAAGACATAACAATTAAAAAAGGGAGAAAAAACCTTCTTATTCAAAAGGGTTGCTCAGCGATATCGTCCTTGTTCTGCCCCAATGTTGTCTGCGAACAGACCCATAGAAAGAAGCGAAAAAACTCATGAAAATTGTCGTTATTATACTCTCCTGAAAGACTATTTCCTAACGTACTATACTACTGTAGGCCAGAGCTGCTGGGGCTTTGTTTCTGCAGCTAACGAATTTGTATCCACTTTAGACAAAGAAAAAAAAGAAAAGAAAATTTGTCTGCAGTTCTCCCATTATAAGTTACGATTGGCGGGCAGTATGACAGACTAAGTAAGCAAAGCCAAAAAATCTATACCAGACACTGCAAAAACTCCAAAAGGTGTCCAGAAATTACTCTGTGTTCTGTCTGCTGGCCATAGCTGCTTTTGTCATTTGGTTTTATCTGAGATAAAAACTCCATCCACCATAACTTACAATTTTAAACCTCTTTAGCGTGTATCCTCATTGTCGAGCCACGCATCATCAACGTCAGTGTACGTTATATCCTTCTTACAACAGCTAACAACTCCTTAAGAACACCTGTGTCTTATTGACGAACACTCCGTTCGTACCAACAATCTTCATACATTACTATTCAAAGTAGACAGACTGCAAATTTTCCTAGTTGCTAAGAAATATATATCTACGTGTCGCAACTGTTCATCAGTAGGATGCCTAAAATGCGTGCAATTCCACAATTGGTTTCGGCTCCATTAAATCCTATACCAATTGCAGAACATTTTAGGAGGAGCTACCCACCACGTGAGCACAGTCACGGACAATAGTGAGGAAAATAACGCAAAGTAAAATTAAGACGTTAATAAACGAACTAAATGTACACGTCAATTAAATAAATAAACAAATAATGAGCGCGCTCAAAATAAAATTGTAGCTAGAAACGTTGACATCACTCATGGACTATAAATAATGTGCAGTTGGGTTTGTTCCTTGTGTGGTAAATATGGCTGATTCACTCCGTATGCCTTTATCATTATTTCCTCGGTTACTATGTTCCAACAGTAGCTAACAGTATAGATGGCATGCAATTAAACCATGTCCTTCACTCCCTTACAAAGCTTAAAGACTCAAAACACTACTGAGTATCGTAAATCCGGCTTTTTCGATAGACTTTAGCCAAACTTAAATTTCTGATTTTGTTTTATTATTTTTTTGTAAAATATGAAATCATTTACTCCAGTAAGTGGAAATATATGTAAGCTTAAGTATATCGAAAATAATTTGTCTATGAAACTATCTTTTCTTTTCTCAAAGTATTAAATTAGCTTCTTTTCCGAAAACCGCTTCCACCCTGAATTTCGCGACTGAGCAAAATCATGCTGAAAAATGGCGCCGATAATTTTTCAATCACTTAGAGAACATTTTTAGTAAACTTTCCACAGGTTTAGTAAATTAACAGCGTCGGTAATATCTTAAACTCTTATCAGTGCAAAACAAACTGCAATTTTTGAAAACAAACTCCAATTTTTAACAAAACAAAATACCGATTTTCAAGTCCCTTCAAGGTGGCTGAACACAGTTTTGGCAGTTTCTGAGTATATGTCATTTGCCAACTTATGGCAAGAGAAGGGTTGCAGCTCACAAGCTGAAACTTGGCAAGTGGAAAATATATTAACGAAAGATTTTGATTCACAGGTAAAATTCGACATTTTCGTAGTTTCCATGGCAACATGAACGGTTGAATACAACCTTAAAACTTCACTTTTGCTCAGTTTACAGAAAATTCACTCATTAGATTTTCCTATAAAATTGCACACAGCTTACTATAATTAATCATTACCATTTGAAACTTATTTGACCAAATTTTAACAGAGGGGTTTTTAGATAATCAATAATATAATTGTACTGTAATTATTAAATGTGTCACAAAAATCGTCTGTTCAAATTCCATTTTAAAGTCCTCATTATTTAAAACACCATAAAAGTAAAAATTCTCCCAAATATTACAAAATTTTAATGAGTAGATTTTGAGTTTTCGTCTTCTGTGTACCATTGCTTTTTCGCCGCCATGTTTGTTTGTCTAAGTTAAAACACTTGCCGTCACGCGAGTTACCGCTGACCGCCCGCAATACTGTGTTCAGCCACCTTCAAATTACTTGCAAATCATTTGACCGCGGTGAATACTAGTCACCAGTTTCCCGAACCGTCGCTTAGTATCCGCGCCTTACCTTCCTCAACATGGCGCCCTTGAATGAGTTTGTTTTCGTTCGTTTTTGTGCAGTTATTGTATTTTGTGGCTTTGTGTAGTGGTCAAAACACTGCTTATCTCAACAATGATATCTCCTTCTGCTTTGAACATGTTCTCGCCTTCGTCCGCTAGTTCCGAGGACATAGGATCGTCGTCTTTATTTCCTTCTCTGGACACTGGAGGCTTGTCAACATCTGGTATTACATCCGAAGAAGTCGAAGAACAGCCAGAGGACGACGAATCTGAATAGTAAGTAGTACGGTTACTCGAAACTAATCACAGAGTGCACCTACAGTTGTATAGCGCAGTGTCCGAGTCGGTAAACTATTCCCTAGGCTATCAGCTGTTTGAGGTGTAAAACGTGCCGTCGTCCAGCTCTATTACCTACCGCCCAGTCCCTTCCTTTTAATGTTTAGTTTAGTCGTGTTTCAGTTAATAATCGGGCTTTCGTTACTCTTAGGGCACCCTTACTCTATATAAGCAACTCAAGCAAGTACACAGGCAAAATGTCGAGTTTGATACATTCCATTTCAAACCCTTATTCAACCCGATATCGATTCAAAAGAGTCTTATTTGAGCATTTTAGTCAATGAAGAATTTTAAAATTGTACAATGATTAATGCTATGAATATTTTTATTCATTTTTGTCTTTTGTACGTGATTAATTTTTGTTATTACTACCATTATGCACTTGTCACTGGAAACCCCCACCTGGGAGATTAATTTTTGTTATTACTACCATCATGCACTTGTGACTGGAAACCCCCACCCCGGGGAGATTAATTTTTGTTATTACTACCATTATGCACTTGTCACTGGAAACCCCCACCCCGGGGAGATGTGGGCATTAGACAGCTGAAAAAAAGGAAGAAAAAGCCCCACCTTAAAGGGGCTCATCTTTAGTTTAAGTCCCAACTTAAGGTTTGGATTTTTCAAAGGTTGGTTAACATTTAATAGCGAAATATGCAAAGTTTTACTTTTCTGACACACCTTGGAAACACTGTGACAGTTCATGTAGCTTATCCACCACATTTAACCCTTTAAGCCCCGGTATCCACATACAAATTCTCCAAACTGATCTCCATACGTTTCCTTAATAATTTATATAATTATTATAAAGAATTAGTGGAGAGAATTTGTTCAAAGATCTAAGTAGTTTCTATTGGGTGATCATTTTAGTGATTCTCATAACTTATCTCTTTACAGTTTATGCGTAATTGTAAGGAGAAAATTGGTCTTGGACACTAACATAAACAGTGGCGGACCCAGGGGAGGGGCCCCCTTAGTTTTAGACCATTTTGACGTCATTTCCTTGCTAAACACAAAATTCTTCCAAATTTGGTCATCAGTAACTGGTCATGGTGAATTAAACGTGTGCTTTTAGCCAATCAGAATCGGAGAAATATTTTGAATGAATAATAAAAATATTTACAGCATTACAGTATTAAAATTCACTACTGACTCACTGAAATACTCAAATAAGACATTTTTTGAATCGATCAGCGGACTTAATGTTAACAATTTTGCTTGGTAATGCATTCCAGTCCTTGACAGTTGTATAGAAATAAGTATGTGTAATCAAATGGTGACGAGTGAAATTAGGGAATAATTTCACACGCGTTTTGTCCAAATCCTTATAATTTCCCGAGCCTTTAGGCGAGGGAAATTATTAGGATTTGGACAAAACGCAAGTGAAATTATTCCCTAATTTCACGAGTATACCATTTGATTACCTATTAATATCATGGGTGACGAATTACGTTAGCAATCGAGGATTTTTCACTTGTTTATCCTGGATCGTATCGATCGATCGTGAACTCCACTCTCTCAAACCTTTAAAGTTGAAATTTGGCTCAAGTTTTCGGAATTTTTCGACAACATACCTCTAAGAATCCTTTTTGATGTGCTCTTTCGTGTGTTCAAGTTTTCTAAAGCGTCTTTTTATGCCCTGACATCTTCATTCATGACATTTTAAAACTTCGTCGCCATCTTGAAACGGAGACGTACGGGAGGTTGCCATGGCAATTTTGTAATTTCACATGTGAAATTACAAATTAACGCTGAAATTTCGCGCCAAAATTAAGGAGTAATTCGTCACCTATGATATTACTGGTCTTATATGTCTCAGTATTTGGTAGCAGTTCAATAAACTTGTTCTGGCTAGACTTCATAAATGTCTTCTAGGCTTCATCACATAGTCTGGGAAAGCCAGGCCACTATCATCATGAATTGCTGGCTGGAATAAGGTTAACCGCGAGATTATTCTTTGTTCCTTCAGTAGTATCCAGTTTAACTTGTTCAAGAATTTTGTAACTGTTTCTGGTTTCCGTGTACGACAGTTTTAAAGGAAGTGTGCAGCTCTCCTCTGGACACCCTCTATTTGTTTGACATGTTTTATTTTATTAAAGTGTTGTTTGCTGGCGGGAGAAAATATCTGAGTGATCTATTGCTTTCATGACTTTGTTATTTACATGCTGAATCCAAAAAAATGATTTTTTTTCTGTTGTTAGTTGCGATACAACTGAACCTCCTAATGCAGAATTAATGGAAAAGACCCTTTTGGAGTTGTCAGAGGTAATTAAATGTATAAATCCCTTTGGTATATATGTTGTTGGTCAAAATGAAATTCAGTTTAAAATAGTTTCATCCAGGTAGGTTGATTTTTGATAAATTATTTCCTTTGTTTCATGGCCCAAATAATTCATGACCATGAATAATAAAAAAAATATTAGCATAAGTAGATAGACTCCATGAGATCTTAGCTTTCTGGTGTGCCTGCAGTTGTTCTTAGCTTAATGCATGGTATTGCTCTTGGTGTCAATGGTTCAGAGATCCTCAAATATAAATTCCTGGATAAAGTAACTTTGGGTGATTTCTTTAATTACAGTACACTGAGTGTAGGCAAAGATTTTGTTGAAAAAAAAAATCGAAAGTGTGTTGATTTCTCAGTGATTGATTGATTGATTGATTGATTGATTGATTTCTCTTTAGGCCCAAACAGACTCATTTTTGCTCATATTTATATTATGAATATGTTTTGGGTGCCCTGAGTTGGTTTGAAGTGAACATCGATGAAACCAGATCTCTTGGTTTATTTTTTTTGCCTAGCATGTGATCGAAAAGTCTACCCAAAATAAATTCTGATATTATTTGATTTAGAATTTTGCTTTCTAGAATTAAAGACACTTGAATGTGTTGAAAGTTTGCAGTATTTACAAATTTGATTGAAGATTAATGGCATCTATTTGGTCGCTGTTTTTTTGAAAACATCCACTCGACCGAATGTTTGTATAGGTCAAAACACTGCTTATCCTAACAATGATATCCCCTTCTGCTTTGAATATGTTCTCACCTTCGTCCACTACGTGTAGTTCTGAGGACATACTCCAAGGGGGTTACTAGGGTTAATTTTTGCTGGGTATGTGCCACTGGCCTCTTAGAACCCCTACACCATTGTAATCTATTCTGTGGCCAAATGTAAACCCCATCTTAGTGATCCCAGTTTAGTAACTTTCTGATTATGCATCTACCTTACAAAGCCTCTTATTATAACTAGGTCATCCTAAAATGAATTGACACATTGGCTAAACTTAATGAAGTAAAATCTTCCCATTTTTAAATCCCTACCTACCTGAATTTTCTGATCCCTTAAACCCCGAATAATGTGCGATCCCATTCTAGTGACTGTAATGAAAATGCAGGCCCATTATAGTCAATCCAGTTGTGAAAGTATGACCCCATCCAGTGGCATATCCCCGTTAGCCTACAGGTTACCAGGAAACCTCACTTGTTTATCATTTTCTTTGTTTTCATAACCTTTTTATTTGATTGAGCAGGCTTTTTGTTAGGTAATGTGGCATTCGGCTTTGTATGTGTACAATAATTAGCTGTAATGCAATTTGTTTTCCGTAACAGCGCATTTTACTTCAGAATGGAGGAAAGTTACATGTTAAAGATATTGGTGATGGAATTGTTGAAAGTGGCCTTGTTCCTCCCAGGTTAGTGTTACTTCTCTGTACTGTTGTTTTTCTTTAAGGGTAACATGGTTTGTACAATCTTGTAAAGGTCTTGAATTTTACTAGTCATCTTGAAAAGTCCTGGAATTCAGTTAAGGTCCTTGAAAAGTACTTGATTTCTTTATTAGGTCTTGAAAAGTCCTTGAAATTCACTACATTGTCTACGCCAACCAACCTTTTCTGTAAAATAAGATTATTTTGCCAAGGAAAATTTGGCTCATTCCTGGTGTAAGCCAATAGGGTGATCAAAAGGGGGTTAATTTATTATATAAATCTTAGTCCTTAAAAATTGTAATTTGTTCTTGAAAAATCCTTGAAAAGTCCTTGAAATTTTTTTTGTCTAAAGTTGTACGAACCATGGGGTAATGTTGTCTGCCTTATGCATATAGCCCTTTTTCCACATTTGAGTACCTCAAAAATTAGACTACTCAGAAATACATGTAGTCCAATTTTTCTGTATTCTATGAATTACTGGCATACTGAAAAACAAATACATTAATATTTACATCATTCATCAGATTTTTCTAAAAGGCTTTTAAATTACTTTCTTAGAACTGATAACTCTCATGGCAGTTAAATGATTAAGCTCAGACAATTATGATCCTCCATTTTCTTGACAATTACAACAACTTTTCCCAAGCAAAGTGAGTGCAAGATTTTTTATTGTAGTTTGCTTTGATTAAAAATTTTAGGTCAAAGGCGTTAAACAGTCTTGAAGCAATTCTCTATCGTGAGGTCAGTTGGTATTTACTTAGAAGCCACAACATCAAAAAGAAACAGGATGTTTACGTGTACATGTATTTCATTTTGACAATAATTGTTTTGTGTGACAACAGTCGAACCTCCATGTGCAAGTTCCAACTCTTGTAACCGACCACCTCCCATGAGTGATCAACCACCAATCCAAAACATCAAATTTTCCTAGTGAAAACCTTTTTGTTGGAACCTCTTGTAAATGTCTACCTGTTGTAATAATGTAATTAGAGACTGGAACCTCGTTTCAGTGCTGATGGTTTAATAATTTTCTTTAGCTTTTTACCCTTTTGTAATTTACCACTAATGACACATGGTGGGATCTCTATGTTCGCCGTATGTATTATGCTGCTTAGTGTATATGACGAACTTTTAGCAACAACATGGAACTACACATATTGCAACTTTAGAAATTGCATACATTGATCTGTCTTCCAAGAAGTACATGTAGATGTGTCCAGATCTCTCTTCTGAGGAACCTCTCTGTGGGTCTACTCTGGTAAATGATCACCTCCTGTAAGTCTTTACATTTTAAGTGGTCACTTACAGGATTTTTTCAAGACTTTATTAAAATAATAGCTTAAGACAAGAGAAACATGAATTCAAAAAAAAAAAATGGACTAAAAGCACTTAGTACTAACACTTACTTTTGACAATTTTTTGATAGACTTTCCGTGAAGGATCCAGATTTAAAAGAATTGATAATCGTTTTGGATGGTTTGCTTTGATGGTGAGAACTTGATGACCATGAATAAGTAGGTGTATATCCCTATGTGCACTGTAAAGGAGCTCTTCCACGAAAAAAATAACCAAATCTGGCCACCAGATTGAGTGAAATAGATAAACAATAATACCCACCCCAAACAGTGAGACAACCTTTGAGTATCTCAGCAAATACAGTATTATTATGGTATACATGTAGATGGACAAGATCAAAGATAATTAACAATTTATTGTAATGGCAGTTTTTGAAAACTGTTCAACCTCAATTGTTCAAAGTTGAGTCTTTTTTCATAATTTTCAAAATAGGAGATGTTTCAATTTGACAGATCACATTCTGCAGGTCACAATTACAGGTCACAGTTTCATTGATGGGTACATGCACGTGTAAACTAAGCCAAATAGTTTCTCCTCAATCAAAAACAGCATTTTGGATCAATAGATTTCATTAGGGCTAGGAGAATGGTTTGGGCTGTATTCTGAACTGTGAATTTTGTAAAAAAAGTCTGCTGTTCAAAATAGCCCTCAGGAAAAAAAGAAAATGTTGGTTATGACGGTTGATTTTGCCATTTAAGAAGCAACTAAAAAAAACTTTGGCTATGATTCAGATTCAAAGTACAACGTGATCCTTTAATCACACAGGAAGCTGACGTTGATGATGACGATGATGATGAGTCCATGGATAACGAAAACACTGAGGGAGATGACCAGGTATTGCCTGTGAAATTTTAGTATAAATCTCAAATGACTGATTATGTTATGGCCAGGTTATCTGACTCTCAAGTTTCAAATCTGAGGACAAAATCTTATAGTGGTACTATTCAAATGAAATGTCTTTGACAGTACGTTTGCGTGATTCTATAATATTAAAAGTTATAGGGAAGCTTTCTTTGTCCATTAATAGAAACTTGTGAAAAGGTTTATCCAGTTGAATGGAAACAGCATTATCTACATTGTAGTTGTCAAAGTGTTGGAATGCAAAGTGCAAAGAAAGTCAGTCATTTTTAAAGCTTGTTCTTCGGGCAAGCTGTAACTAGTATGTACTAGCCCAAGAGTCATTAATTTTTTACTAGCCCAAAAAACTTTGATGAACAGTGGTGTGCCACCCAGTTCTCCAAATCCTCACCTCTTTTCAGACCAAAAAATGTCTTTTTTCACACCCTTTTTCAGACCTAGCCCATAAAAAATTATGTCATCATTACTTAGATTAGAACAGCAATGAAAAAAGATTTCTTAAAATCCATTGCGGATTTGCACATTTCTCTTTTTTTACTTACTTATTTGGAACTGAAATGATAAATAATTATTATGTTGTATGTTCTTCATACACTCCTGTAGTTCCCTCCAAAACCATACACGATTCCAGACCAAAATGGTGCAAAAACCATTCCCTTTGAGGTGGCACATACCGATATGGCTTATAAATTATAAGGGAGTACCCCCTCCCTCGACCAAGGTTTAGGTAATAACCTTATTTGTAACAGATTTGCACATTGCTTATTAATGTCATGATGCTGTTTGACACTATTTTGTTCTCTGTTGATCACATGCAGTCTGTTAGAGCTTCAGCATCAACACATCCTATTGACTACAAAAGGAAATATCTTGGAATAAAAAGGATGGTGAAACAACTGGTGTTTGTATGTGTTGCTTTTTATTTCTTTTTCTTTGTTTAGTTTTTTTCTTTGTTTACTTTTAAGTAACTTTAGTGAAAAAAAATATTCTTGTATAATTTGTACAGTACATGATTGTGAACAATAATAGACAGCTAATTTAATAATACACTGATTACAGTACACAATGAAGTAAAAAGAAACCAAAAAAAAGCTAGCAAAAAAAGAACGTTTACTACATTGTGTATTGCGAGCAGAGAAAAAGTATTACTATAGAATAAAGTTTTGCTGTGTAGAGAAGATTTCAGATAATATTATTGTTTGAACTGCTCAAAAAGCATTTTCGTTTGGAATTAGGGGAACGCAGTCACATCAAGCTAAGGGTCTATTTTAAGCTGAATAATTAACTTGGGTATAAATTTGGGTGTACAGTAAATATAGCTTTATTTTGCATTGTTTTGCATGCATAGTGGTAATGTTTTACATACTTGTATGACAGCAGAATCAATGCAAGTCCTTTATCTGTTTGAGAAAAATCAGATTCTGTAGTGAAGTTTTCTCCTATATTTTGTCAGGTGAATAGAGTGTGAGGTGTGGCTGGTTACATGTCACTTGATGTAGTTCATAAACAAAAACATGGAATGAGAAAGTTTTTCCTTAAAAATCTTCTTCCTGGTTGCACTCTTGATGCATCTTCACCTCATCACAGAATGCTTCACTGCTGTATGTCTATGGCAGAGCTGCAATTATCCATCAGTAAAGCTGTGAAGCATTCTGTAATAATGTAAAAAGGACATACATGTATGTCTGGTAGACAACAGAATTCTGTCCTTGCTCAAACAAGGATACATTACTCTTCTGAAGCAAAAATGTGTAGGCCATGTGCAGGATAATTTTTTCTATCATGCTAGCCTGTTACTATCTTTATTTTAGTAAAATCCAACTAGTGGTCTATTATCAATGCTGCATTCTGATTGGTTGAGCTACTACTAGGCTATATGTTATAGCCCACTAGTAGCGAAAAGCGCGAGCTTTTTGGCGGCAAAAAAGGATTAAAGTCTAGCTTTAACAAGCTAAAACTTTTTTATTCTCGATATTTTTGACCAACTAGTTGGATTTTACTAAAACAGTAATAATTATTCCTCTCGCCCTCATGGCCTCTGAGTCAATAGCCCATTCGGCCTTCGGCCTCATGGGGTATTGACTCAGAGCCCATTCAGGCTCGAGGAATAATTGTTAAATAGTCACTACACTAATGTTTCATCATTTGTATGACAATTCAACAACAACAACAACGACATGTAGTGAGCCAAAATGCTATTTACAGTTCGCTAAATTAATTATGTAGAAGATTACTACAAATATCACAAATAATAAATGGAAAGCTAATTATTTCTTGAAGAACACAAAGTAGCTCGAACCTTCTTGCTCAAAGGCCATGCACGTGCTCAATGTAGATTTAAACCATCTCCAAAATGATGCATTGTCCAGTGAGCAACAGTTATTTGCAACTCTGCCACATGATTAAAAAAAGACTGTACATGTCAGGGCCATGAAACTTACATTTGTGTCAGTCACTTTTGAACATTTAAAAGTCAAGCCAGGTCAAGTGTACCCCCAAAGATAATTCCATTAATGAATTTATCTTTCAAAAGTTGAATTCGTTAGAAGTTGTAGATTTCAGATTTATCTCTGCATTTAATATTCTGCATGCATTATGAGTAGTAAATTAACACACAAATGTAGTTATGAAATTTCTACCAGCTCAGTTTCTTTGCATAAACATTTTTGATGTAAAGGTCTTTGAACCAATTTTATCCTGGCATTCAAAGATTTTTAATCTGACCAATTGCAGAGACTTGTTATTGTAAAAAATTCACTGCTCGTTATGCATGCATAAATGCGGATTTGAATTTGGTACTGTTTGCAGCAACGACTAATAGATTCATTTTTCAAATGATTGATTCATTAATAGAATCTATGGGGGTATGCTTGACCTGGCTTGCCTGTAGCAATTCTGATGTGAAACAATAGATTTTTTCACCGTATTTTTTCAGTTATAAGGTGCACTCAGTTATAAGACGCACCCCAAATTTTAGACAACAGATTTAGAGCTATCAAGCAGACTTTCGTTGAAAAAAATTAATGCTGTGCCTTATAAGGGAAAAAAATATGGTATTTGTGTATATTTAATTCTTAAAAGTATCTTGTCAATTTAGGACCTATATTAATGCAAGACGATAAATGAGTTTAAGTCATTTTATGATATCAATTATTGGTCTACAAGCTAGTAAATGGCATAACTTGCTGTAGTTCAACTATTGAAAGTTAAACCATTTTCTATGTTTTTAAAATGTAATATGCATCCCGCATGAACGTTTCTGAGGTGAAAATCAAGAAAGAAGGTGCTAAGTAAAGTGATAAAGGTCTTAAATAATTTAGCGAGTAAAGGTGTCTTCTGATTCTAATTTTGTCATAGATTGAGGGTGCATAATACAGTGGATTTTGCTCACTTGAGGATTAACTGTCTCTGTATACTTAATCTTTTGCAGGAAAATGGAGCGCTTAGTGATGAAATAGTACGAACTGAGACAAAGCTTCAACGGGCAAAAGCTGAGAGGAAGTAATATTTTGCACTTATATGATTTGTAGAATGTTAGAAATGTGTTAGAGGCATTAAAGTTTGGATCTTCCTGGTTAATGCTTATAGAAGTTACTTTAACTTATGATAAGCAGAATTGAGCTGTAGATACTAGACTTGTACAGGGCGATACACGTAGTGATTTTATTAGAATATATTTTCTTATGGCTGGACCTTTGCAAGTGGTCAAAGTAAAGCAAATCTAACATACTGTAAGTTCTGATTGGCTACTGAAGCAACAAAGATACTTGGGTACAGTCCCCCTTCTAGCTTCCTCTACAAGAAGAACGTCTTTAATTGGTCATAACTAAATTAGTTTAAAACCTTTATTACTCTATCTTGTTTTAGTCAAGATGGTTGGATATTAGTCTTTTTCTTGTTATTTTACAAAGTAAATCATCATTGTTGCAAATTGTCCCATGTAAAATTGCCTTAAACCATTTGGAAAATAAATTAATATCTACGATCGGCTACAAAATTAGTCGAGACATGCACTTTGCCCTAAAGGGGCTTTCAGAAAATAAAGCTTTTTCTCCCCCATCCCCTCAGTGCAATGTTGTGCCACTGTTCGAGCTACCTATAGAAAACAACAGTCACCCCAACTTTGAATGGAGCGTAGGGGGGAGGGGTGTGGATTCTTTTGTTCTCTGGAGTCTATTTGAGTACAATGTCTCAATAATTTTGTCGCCGATTGTAGCTTACAGTAAATGAATTACAAACGCTCTCTCTTGCCTTTAAGGTTCATTCTCAAGAGACTGTTTCAGTACCAAACAGCTGCGGAAGCAGGAGTTTTTCAGATGGCTGCCTATGCCCCGTTCTCTCCAGACATTTTACCACCTGTCGTACTCCCCCCTCATGTTATGAACAAGGTTAAGGCTCCCAAGGTCAAGGTTAAGAGACCAGTGGCTAAGTCAAAGACTAGCAAAGAGGCCAAGGCTCCAACTGCAACAGCAGCAAAAGGTCAGAAGGCTGCAGCAGATATTACAGGTTGGTAACTAGTGCTTTCAACAGAGAGGAGAAGTGTGACGTCATGTTACCATGGTAGCAAGATTTTTGGATCACAACGATAGGGAGCTTAAGCAATGATGACAGCGACGGCAACAAGAACGGCAAAAAAGCAACAAGTTTAGATAGCAAAACAACAACTTTGCACGTTCATCACGCTTTCTTGTACATTTCTTAACCATCGTTGTATGACCACGACTTGAAACTTCTTAATTTCACGCGCCCGTTTTATAAAGTAGGTGAACACAGCACAATTTTTTTTTCTAAACTTAAATACGGTCTTTTCGGATTTAACCCCAGAAAATTTAGCCAACAACTGAATAAGATTGATGAGTCTGAAACAGCGCGAATTCACTTTTTAAGTGAGGATTTTCGGTTTGTTGTAATCCAAAATTTTGCTACCATGGCAACATGACATAACGACTTCTCCTCTCTACTGGTACATTGTAACTTAAATCAATATATGTAGAGAACTGTCAAGTCATGGAAGCCCATATATGGCCAGAGCTTAAAAGTAAAGTTCCGTAATGTTTTATATTGGTAACTTCTAACAATACTTTTACACCTTAAACTGACAAACTTGAGGCAGACAGTGTAGCATGCAGTGCAGGCGCATTTTGGCTGGGCGAAAGCTTGTTGATGTTCGTAATTGTTGTAGCCTCCATCTTTGATTTTATGACAGTGGAAGATTGGGGAGAGTAGAAATAGTAACCCTTAGGGTAGGTGCGAGGGTGAAAGAAGGAAAGGGGGGAGGGGGAGGGGGAGGGGAGAAAGAAAATACAAGTTTTCTCTTCTCTCTCCCCGCCCCCTCCCCCGCTCCCTTTGACTCGCCCCATTTTCTCCTCTCTTCGGGAAGTTTCAACATGTCGCTTTCGCGAGCAAATTGCGCGCCCAAAGAAAACGCCTGCACTGCAGACTACTGACAGTGCGCTCATTTTAACCCCCTCTCTCCATTATATGTAGTTATCCACTTTGTGTATTTAAAGCTACTTAAAAGCTACTTGTACACAGAAAAGAAAGAAATGAGAGCAAGGAATTGAGTCACAGCTGGAAATCAAAGAAAGAAAGAACGAAAACGTATTAGTCCCGGACTACCAGCTGGGACTTTTTCGAGGTCTGCTTTGTAACTATCCTATAATTCAAAGTTCAGGAAGAACTAAGAATTAACCGCTGGATGCCTGCTAAGCGCGTGGACCGCTTCACTGCTAAGCTCGTGGACTGCTTGATCGCTAAGCTTGTGGACCGCTCAACTGCTAAGCTCATGAACCGCTTGACCACTAAAATTGTGGTGGTTAACTTAGTTAAATTACATTTGACCAAATTAAAAATGAATGTTAATACATTCATTTTAAAAGCTCTTGCATCGCATTCAGATGCTGAATCAATTACATCCACTTTTTTGGTATCTCTGTTGAAGCTATAGTGTAATGTGATGGGTTAATTTTTCTATAGTATAGTTTAACACCACCTTATGTATTCATAGTATAGTTTAACAATCTGATTACAGTGACTTTTAAAGTTATTGCATTGTTTACATCTTGAACGAAGACTGACTCTTTGTTTTGTGGCTAGGAGCTAAAGATGTGGGGACCGAAAAACCAGTAAAACAAGAAAAGAAGAAACCTGCAAAACCAAAGAAGCCCAAAGCACAGCAGTCTGAAAGCTCTCAATCTGTCACTGCTGATGCTGCTCCTAAAAGTGCTGTAGCGAATGTACCAGGAATTCCATCTGTGAAACCAAAGAGAAAGAAACCAGGAACAGCTGTGAAGCGCAAAGTACAACCTATTGCGGTGGATCCCAAAGGTAAAAGCAAAGGTTTGGTGTCAGTATCAGTTAGAAAAGATTGCAGGCCTTTGTATGAGCTGTGTGGTTGTGTGGCCCAATGTAAGGGAGTCTAATTCAGTCTCGGATTTAGGATTCCATGCCATGGATTCCGGATTCCCAATTCCGGATTCCATGTACTGCACGGCTTCTTTGTCAGTGGAACTTGGATTTTGGATTTGTACAGCCCCCGAAATGATCCCCAAATCGACCCCGAAATGATCCCCATTTCTCTTCACATCGACCCCGAAATGATCCCCAATGAATTCTTGGAATGGAATGGTATTCCTTCACGGAATTATTACAAGTCTGTTGCAGCGTTTACGTTCTTGAATCTCATTTAACATTTCGCTACAGTTTATGTGATTTTTAGCACTTTTGTCATCTAATCGCCTTTATGTCTACTTTTGCATCTTCAACATCATTTTAAAATTTTAAAAAAGTGTTAAACACCATTTTTAAAATTCAATATTCAAGGCATGCAGTTTTAACATTATTTTTAGAATTTAACATCTATGCAGTTTTCTCTATAACCCGGGTTATAATCACCTACTAAGTAATAGTAATAATAATAATAATAAAATGTTATGTTTCTTGATGTTATCAGTTTCAGTTCATGGTGTTACTAAAAATATACTAGACTTTGTGTATTAAATAATATTTTCGTTTAATCCAGTTCAAAGTGTAATCCCAAATTAATGTCATTAAAGAATGTGGGCAAGTGAAGATTGTAAGTGAAACTTAAGTTATGATGTTGTGCATCTTGCACGATCCATAGTTCTAGGATAACATTCCGTTCCTAAAATTAATAGGGGATCATTTCAATAGAGGTGGATTTGGGGATCATTTCAGGGTTGGGGATTATTTCGGGGTCGGAGTCATTTCGGGGGCTGTACAGATTCCATTCGTTAGTGTTATTCCTGATTTCTTGAGCTGTTTTCCAGATTTCAAAGCCCAGGAATTTGGATTCCGCTGGCAAAATTTCATGGATTTTGGATTCCACAAGGAAGAATTTTCCGGATTCCGAAATCCATATTCCCTAAAATGGGGCGAATCATTAAAAGTGATGATGCGACAGCTTAGCTTATATACGCTAGCCGGGCCTGTGAACAGGCTCTCTTGTAGAGGATGTAGAGAAAGCTAGAAAAGGAAAAAAGACAGAGAGGCAAAAGGAACCTCCTGTGCCTCAGTTAAAGAGTTTAAGTTTGGGAGTTACCATGAAACGTTGTTTATTTTCAGCTCCTTCATAGAGAATAGGGCTATAATCTTACTCATCCACATAAACCGAAGAAAGGCCCGAATTACATATTGCTCTTGCAATTTTTTAAGGCAGTTTATGTTTGGGTTGGGGCGGGGTGGGGGTGGAGACTTGACAGCTTGTAATGTATTCTGAAGTGAGTTTCTATTCTTACTCTGTGATGATGATATTATTAATTTTGTTGGTGGTACTCATGGTTTTCTCTTAAACAGGTAAACCCATTTTCCCAATAGTTCTTGGAGGTCTTACTGTTCACAGTCTTGGCGAGGTGAGTCATTCTCTCTATGTGGAAGTACTTAGTTTTATATTAGAGACCATTAGAAACTAGTAAATTCAATTTAATTCATTTTGTCAACAAGTTGATGATTGGATGTTCTTAAAAATAACAGAGAAAATCATCCGAAGAAATGTTTTTAAAGAAAGGAAAAGAACCTCGGGTGAAGCACTAATCGGCGTTTGAGCAACTGCGCCCTGTAACTCGCGCCAGTAAAACAAAATGTTCTGTTTACACGCCCGACGCACTCTGGCCAATGTCTCCTCCGATTACAAGTACTTGACACCGAACCATACGATATCTTTTCAAAACCTTCTTATAATGATACACAGTTTAAATAGAGGTTTCGCCCTACGCAACCAAAATGTGCCTTAATCATATTTATCTATATTGCAACCACCCTTCCCCCTCATCTGCTACCTTTACGCCTAACAAACATATCGAACGCACTCTCCTAAGCTCCGATTACTCCTAGTTCTACTACGGGGTTTAGCTTGAATTTCGAAGTGACAGAAAGAAGTTATCAAAAGTCAGACTTTTTTTTTTTCATTTTTCGATCGGAAGAGGGCTTCACCTCCTTCAATAAAAATTCGTGTGTTAACTTTTCTGGTGGAAAAAAGTAAATTGAAACTCTCCGGGGTGTTTATTTTTTTGAGAACAGGCGACAGAAACTTTACGTTAAATCTCCTCCTCATAGTCGTCCTTATCCTACAATCTAAAAGTCTTTTTTTAATTTTCAGTGACAGGGAATCAAAGGACTTTAAATACGTAGGGATTTTTTTTAGTGTTAGAAGTTTCGGCTGAAAGGCAAAGATATCAGTTTAGCACTGATCTTTTAAACATTGTGCCGATTAGGGTCAACCGATTTTGCTCTGTTTAGCCAGTGCAAAAGGAACATTTCCCAATACAATGCCTTGTTTCTTTGGCTGGTTTGTATGCGATTTTGTTTCCATTCTGCCGTTCTGAATGGAAAATATCGAAATATTCTCCGTAAGTCCTAATCGTATTCCCTTGTTGCAACTTCTAGTTGGGAAAAAATATTCTCGTGGTGTTTTACCGATTGTCTAAAGGCTACAACGACGTGGTTTCTCTTCTGAGCGTTTTATTTCGCTCCTCGAGTGAGCCAGTTGTCTCCTTAAGTGCTGACAGGAAATTCTCATTACATATTGGCCGTTTTTATACTAGAGGACGCATTATCCGTCCAGACGGATAATGCGTCTATGGCCGTTTTTACACTAAGGACGCATTATCCGACTGGACGAACTTGGGCAAAGATTTGAAGTTCGTCTGGTTATGCGTCTCAAGTATAAAGACGGGCACGAGACGCACTATGCGTCTGGACGAACTTTCCTTCGAAATACGTCTTGAACGACGCACTACGAAAGGTAGTTCGTCTGGACGCATAATGCGTCTCGTGCCCGTCTTTATACTAGAGACGCATAACCCAGACGAACTACAAAATATTTGCCCAAGTTCGTCCAGACGGATAATGCGTCCTTAGTATAAAAACGGCCATTATCTGCTTCATAGATTGTTCATGAGCGGCCTGGTTTCCATTCTGAGCGTTACATTTGGCCCATTGGTTACTGTAGCTCCAGAAGTTATCCTAGTATGAAGAATCCTGAAGATAAATGCATTTATACCTGCAAAATTCTAGATGGAGGATTTGGCCCTCAGGTAGGTATTAAAAGAAGAGTTCTTACCATTATACTACTACATGAGAAATTTCTGCAATTTGATTGGCTTAGAGCAGTGGTATTTCAGCTTAATTTGAAATACCTACATGTGAAAATTACAAACCTTTTGCGGGTAGTAGTATAAACAAATAATAGCATGATTTGTACGTGATATTTGGCAAAAATACCACTCGCGATATTTCAAAATTGTCTCAAATTTCACTCGCCTAACGGCTCGTGAAATTACGTATAACAATTTCGAAATATCACTCGTGGTATTTATGCCAAATATCACTACAAATCATGCTATTACCTATACAAATCTGGGGGTATTTTGGGTAATTTGTAAAGTTTCAACACTCAACATAGCGGTTTTAGACTTGTCAAAGCGCAAACTATGGCTTTGTTGAATGCTTCAAATTTTCCTATTTTGTCAGTCTTTCAATTTTTAACTACAAACTATTTTGTCATAATAATAAGAGGAAAACGTTACTTCTATTTCACTCTATACATGTGTTAGCGCCTGCTTCTGAGATAGTGATAACCTTTACGAGGCAACTGAAGTTTCACGCTGGTTTGCTACCATTAATAACCAGCGAGCCCTGCGCAATTTGAAACCCCAGTTTGGCTGCCTTCAATAATTCCTTATGGGTCGTGTCGTGGGTGTTAGCTGTGAGCATGGTTATTGTAGATATCCAGCTTTTTCTTCCACTGTTGCATTATAAATTTCTTCTTATGAAGCCATCATCAAACTTACTTTGTAATCAGAGTCGAACATGACAAGTCTGTGGTAAGGCTACTGCTGAGTCAATTAAAAAATTTGTTACGTGAATGAATTGAGTTCCAAGAGTCCCTTAGGATTATTGCACGGGCGAGTGTATTATACACGCGCAAACTGTTCGTTTGCTTGCTCTTTGACTGAAAGGTTGGGTGGGGGTGGGGGGGTGTTTTTGACGGGGGGGGAGGGGTGAGCAGAGGAGTCCAAACCTCCTGCATCCTGCCCTGGGCTTCCTCCCTTTAGCCCTTTTTCGAATGTGAAATATTAACCATTGTTTCATATTTCCCCGTATTTCTCTCATTTCCTACCTTCTAGAACTCCTACCCTCCGACTTTTCCTCTCCCACTTCCCATACCCCTCCTACCCCATATTCTCCCGGGCTTCCACCCCCCCTGTCCTCCCTTACTGGAAGGGTTTGCTAATCCTCTAGCGGTTGATCTATTGTTGGTTTTCACATGACGTCACTAAAATTCAAACTAAAAAACTATCAATCCTACCGAGATTTTACTTTCACGATGCATTAGAGCAGCTGAAAACTAATTTCCATACAAATTTTCGCTTCGAAAGGGTTCCTGGTTTTGTGATAGACTACGCTTGAATTTCTAAGCTTTTGCGTGACGCGACATTTACAAGACGGCCAAGAGAGCTGTCATGTAGGTTAAAAAAATGACTTATTTCAGGAAATTGTACTATCTAAACAGTTCATGTATTAGAAAAAGTATTACTTTAATGTTTATGAGTTTTCGAAGAATAAATTCACGCTTTTGTAGCAAAACTCGGTAACAGATGTTGCTGTTGGTTTCCGTCCGCCATGTTGGAGCTCATGCAGGTGAGCACCAGCATGGCGTCTCCATACAAATCTCTATAAGTTTGGGTAAAACATTTCTTCGGATATCTCGTAAACGAAATATTCCTCTGACCTGAATCTTGGCTAGGGTCTTTGTGTATGTACCTCCTTTAATTTCTCAGATCTGGACTTTATCTATTGAACGGTTTTGATTTTAATTTTGGTCTATTTTAAATGGCGTGACACTGAAAACCAGCAATTGTTTCTCCTTCTTGTTGTGTGTTTTTCAAGTTTGAGATGTGTCCCGAAGATGACCCGGATCACCCTATCATCGCTTCATCCGCTACTGCTTGTCACTGTGTGGTACTCAAGGCCGTCAATAAGGCCAGGTAAACAACTTGTCTTATCACATGGCAAATCCCCAGTAAATAGAAAATACTGCCTTCAGGTGTCCTCTAAAAGGGTTTTCAGCTTATATCCTACATAATACGTGAATGCAAAATTTGAGCAGCTCCTCCGAAACTTATTCCCTTGATTAAGTTACCCAATACTCGATCTACTTCGATCCGAAAAATTGAATTTTTAACCCTGCTGTATGTTGTTTTAAGGTTCTGCAACAAGTTTTTTATCCGTGCGAATCTTTGGGATGAAATAGGAATTGTGCGACCAGGCTCACTTGTGGCGAGTTCGGGGAAAAGCGAACTCTAGTGAGCCTGCTAGCAGGCGATCGTCGTTTTGACGAAATGCCATATCGAACGAAAACCGCATCTCATGCACAGTTAGAATAACATTTATTCGATTATTACCTCTTGTTAATGGCTATGTATCCAATATGTAATTCGTATAGATCTTACTGAATATTAAAACAATAACTTTCTGATACATGTTTCCTTAATTAAGGGTTCAGCTGTGAACGGCTAATATGTTACGTTTTTCTTTTAACAGAGGTAGGGATGCATCTAACACGGGTTCGGGTCCAGAGTTTTTTGGCTTTTCGCATCCAACCATACAGTACTTGATTCAGAGCTTACCTGGGGCTAGAAAATGCACTAAGTATCAGTGGGTTAAATTTGAGCTGCCGAAACCACAGAACAAGCAAAGCTCCGGTAAGTTTACTTTTAAATACTACACTTGTGGTTTACTTCCAGTGAAAAATTACAAATAAAGATGTTCCATTTAATCTTGTTACTGCTACGTTTTCTCTTGAGCTAAAATGGGTCGTTTCAGATTTCTTTTTATGATCGCACTGATCATAGTCTTAAAGCTTGAGAAGACAGCTGACTTTTCGCGACGCTACCACTGGTTTCCCCATCGTCTGAGAAACGAGCGCACAAATTCCATACTGATGACACATCACTACCCAGATCAGGGACAAGTCAAACAAAAGAAATACATAATTTTAAATTGTAATTTTCTTTGTTTGTCTTGTCCCAGTGCGACTTTTGCTCACCAGCACGGCGGTTTTGTGTCACGTGAATGGCTAGCTGCAAGGGGCCTATTGTGGATTTTTACTGTTAAAGATTAGTTTATTGAATATGGATGAAGTTTTGAAAGGTGTGAAGTGTTGTGTTGAGACGGTGTTGTGTTGTTATACTGTGCAATGGTTTACGGATCCGCCCAAACCATCCGGGTGGTATCGCAAATATATAGAGAAAGAACAATAGAATAGGTATCAGCCAATGAGGAAGGATTGACGTCATCAAATCTGATGAAAGTGATTGGTTTTTGCTTCTGTGATACTCGATTTATCCAGTAGTAATTTGCAATTGAATGAGATGAAATGGGGAACAATGAAATTTTAAGAAATATAGAATATGTTTCTTGCTAGCCGGCCGCTTAAATAATTTAAGATGTTCTTGCACGTGAAAAGATACAGTCTTGATTCTCATAAAGCCTCCTTCCTGATATAGGATCGCTGCGGTCGAGAATAAAAAAGATCAATTGACGATCGCAACGATTAACTGCAAGACAACTCTTCAACAAACCGGAGCTTTCCAGTATCATTATTGCTGCGGTCGCCGACTATAGTTCAGAATGCTACTTTGTTCGGCGATATGCTGATCAGCGCCATCAGAATGAAACAATACGCGTATCCATCAGGTTCATATCCTATAGGGATATTAGCGAATGTGTAGATAGTCCGGACAACAACAATCAAGTTTTTTAACTTAGCATAATTTAATTATATGGGCTGGAAATAACAAAAACCGTCCTGTGTTCGACTATTTCTGTTTTCGGGGCGTAAACACAAACCAATGGATTTTAGTCCCTCTGATCGTAAACTGAGTATCAAATCGGTGAGAGAAAGATTTTAAAAGTTTTATTAAATCCTACCGGTTCACGTAATCGAGAAAATACTGATTCATTACCTCAGCTTGTAGGGCTTCGTTGATATTGTTTCAAAAGTTTTTAAAAACAAGCACAATTCCCATAGGTTATATCGTTATAGTGCCCTTCTTTTGTCACAACAAACAATAACTATGCAAATTAGCACTGAAATAACACGTGCACCGTCCGGAAACCTGATGGCCGGGTTGTTTTCATCCTCGAAGACCCAGGGGCAGTCAGTCGGGTCGGGAGAAAGGGCGGGACGAAAGTTTTCAAGTACGGGCGAAAAAGCCCCTGGGTACCGACTCTCACCGAGCTATTTCGAAAAATTCAAGCGGATGCCGGCTCCTGATTGGGCACAAAAAATGCTTTGTATTATTGTGCCCAGTCGGAGGACAGTTTCCCCTGAGTTCTTTTCGTGAGTTCGTACACGACGGCTATTGTTTCGATCACGGCTTGTCTGGCTCATGCACCAAAGAACTGCACGCAGTCAGGAAACTTTCAGTTTGATATAAAATCCCCATCTGATTTCAAAATACTGTCTGCGCGAAAACTAAAGACGCTTGTCCAAAAATACAAGCTTGAGCTTACAACAGGTGTTCACGCTTGCACCGGTCACGTCTTGCGTAAATATTCGGAAATTTGTAAAAGATACCACGACGGCTGACAACCACGAAAACGTCGCATTGAAAAGTTTCTATCGTGATTATTCCAACTCGCTTACTTTGTTAAATGCAAGCGAACTCTTATGGAGCTGAATTTCTATCAACCATATCCAAGTTCATGAAGAGAATGAACTTTGTCAATGCTTGTTTACGTGCTTCACAAAACATGAAATTAGGCATTTTCACGGGTAGTCGTGCAGTTGACGGCAAAGAAATGTACAAAAAAGTGTGATGCATGTGCAAAGTTGTTGTTTTGCCTTGTCAAGCTATTGCTTATTTGACTTTCTCGTCGCCGAATTTAACTTCCTATTATTTACGATACATTGTGATGAGTCACAAATATTCTCGGAGCAAATTGAATTGCTCCTGCTGATAGCATCCCAAACGTTTTTTCGACTCATCTGTAGTTCCTTCGTTTCTGGTTTAATAGGAAAGTAGAAAATAAAAGTTTCCCTTGCTTGCACAATTAGCTTGGTGAAAGAACCGGGGAAGTGCGGCAAGATAATAGCCGTCGTGTACGAACTCACGAATAGAATTCGGGAGAAACTGTTCGCCGATTGGGCACAATAATACAAAGCATTTTTTGTGCCCAATCAGGAACCGGTATCCGCTTGAATTTTTCGAAATAGCTCGGTGAGAGTCGGTACCCAGGGGCTTTTTCGCCCGTACTTGAAAACTTTCGTCGCGCCCTTTCTCCCGACCCGACTGACTGCCCCTGGGTCTCCGAGGATGGGTTGTTTTGCGAAGCTGGGTTTAAGATCTGACCCGGGGTTGGTGCGAAATTTGAACTCAGATATGATAGCTTAAAAAAACAAATTCTGTTTAATTTTGTTTGCCTCCAATTTGATGATTGGACTGTTCTAAAAAGAATAAAGAAAATAATCCGATAGACTGTTTTTCATGAAAAGAAAAAGAAGCCCGGGTTAAAATTTAACCCTGGGTTAGCGCTAAAAGGCGTTTGAGCAACTACAACAACAACAACAACAACCACTTAAATTAATTTAAATTTACAAAACAGACAAGAATAAAAATAAAATAAAGTGCATGCCTGCCCAAAATAACCATCATTGGCTAATAAGGTTGGGCAGCCATCCTTAGTGCTTATTACAATAGTTTTTAAAGGGGACAGGTGTACTAAAGATTTAGTTAACAAATACACAAACACACAGACATAATCTAAGTTTACTTAAGAGATTTAGTGAAAAAAAGTGGAGAAAAAAATATGGACTTCTGTAGCTTCTCTTCGAGAATTTCTTCCAACTTTTCCACTGTTAAGCTTGACATAACGATTAATACATACAAAAACGACAAAAATATCAATAAAGAACGTGATAACATAGATGTTAACGTTCAAAAACTGCAAGTTTTTGGCCAACGTTCGAAAACGCCGCCATCATGTACGCTGACCACTTAAGAATAAACAACTGGGCCCTGGCTGTTAAGTCTCCGATCACACGTACCCTGCTTTTTTGGAAAGGAATATTCAGTTGAAGCTCTCTGGACGGACACTATCGTAAGCGGACAGCTCTACCTTCGGCGCCATCAGAAAATCCCGTTTCAACTCCCACACAAAAATTCTAGTTAATTTGCTTCTCCAAACAAATATTTCACAGAAAACAGTCTTTGGGTGCCCCTGTTAAGATCCCTGGTGGTCGTAATATGGCCCCAGGACGTACAATGGTGCCTACTGATTAGCGCTCATTGCCGCAAGTTTGAAAAACCCTCGGAACTGCAGAGCAGAATCCTTGGGTACTGCAATGCAATCATGATACTGATTATAAAGCAAAGCCGATAAATCAAGCGGAGGAGGATATACACTAGCGGTCCGTTATAAGCAGGCTGGGAATGAACCACAAGCTAAGAATGAGCTGCTTGCTAAGTGCCATTATCTGAATCCCTTGAACTTTCGATAGATAATATCCCTATAAAGCAAGTTTCAACTGCTAAATCACTTGGGATTCTCATTGATAATAACATGGCATAGCATAGTCATATCGATAAACTATCCAAAAAGATTGCCTCCGGCATTGGCGCCATAAAGCGAATTAGACCTTTTGTTTCGCTAGAAATACTGCATTACATCTACAATGCCTTGGTACAACCCCATTTCGATTACTGTAGTATTGTCTGGGGTAATTGCGGCAAAACGCTCTCTGAAAGATTACAAAAACTGGAGAATCGTGCTGCTCGCATTTTGACTTCCTCCTCCTATGATGCTGACGCTCGTTTCTTGTTACAACAACTTGGTTGGAAAGACCTGATCACCCAGCGTCAAATTCAAGTAGCTTTAATGGTGTTCAAAGCTCTTAATGATCTGGCTCCTGACCATTTATCCTCTACGTTTACTGAGCGCAGTACGTCAGGCTATGTCTTAAGGGACTCTACGAACAAATTGAATGTCCCTTTACCAAAAACCAACTACCCAAAAAGGAGCTTCAGCTATAGAGGTGCAACTCTCTGGAACAGTCTGCCGTGCAATCTTAGGCAAGAAAAATCTCTAAATCTTTTTAACTTTCATTTTAGTTAATTAAGTTAGATACATGGCATTCATGGAAAACAGGTGTAGTTTAGTGTAATTTTGAGTAGTATTTTAAGAGACTCTTTAGATATGTATTTATTATTAAATATTGTTATGTACTAGTTTATCTTTCATAATTATGTAACAAAAAACCTGATGAATTTTTTTTTTTTTACCGTGTTAAAATAAAGATTTGAGATTGAGATGCTTGGAATAAAAGGGAGAATGGTAAAATTCGAGATATTTTACCACGATGACACAAGGCTGACGGCAAGATAGAACTCGCTGTCGTTAGTTATTACTTGTAATACCTTTTTTTTCTTCTGTCTGTTTGTTTGTTGGACTGAGAAGCTTTTGCTTTGTTTCACACGTATTTTTCCATCTCAATGTGACATTGTCAATACCAATAGTAGGCTAGCCGGGTTATAATCCGACAGAGTTCGTTTCAGTGTTAGCATGTGATAACTTTCGATGAGGTTTAAGGATTAAGATGTCGCGAAACGATTTCAAGAGACACCTGCAAGACTCCAAAGTCCATTTTATTACCCTCCATAACTTTTTGAAGGACCATTAGGGCATGCAAATACAGGCTTAGTAGCCATCAAAACGCATACAGTATGTTTCTTTTCAAATATACTTAACAGAGCTTCGAACACTCAGGCCGGCCAGCGTGGCCGCTTTCATTTGCTTTTTCGCCACATCCCGCATCCGAAACGGTGGATATTTCGAGACCCCCCTCCAACGGTGAGTATCCTATTGCTGGTTTTCAGTGTCACGCCATTCAAAATAGATCAAAATAAAAATCAAAACCGTTCAATAGATAAAGTCAAGAATCTGGGAAATGAAAGGAGGTACATATACAAAGACCCTCGCCAAGATTCAGGTCAAAGGAATCTTTCGTACACGAGATATCCGAAGAAATGTTTTACCCAAACTTATAGAGATTTGTATGGAGACGCCATGCTGGTGGTCACCTAGATGAGCTCCAACATGGCGGACGGAAACCAACAGAAACATCTGTTACCGAGTTTTGCTACAAAAACGTGAATTCATTATTCGAGAAACTCATAAACATTTGCTGTCTAATACATGAACTGATTAGACAGCAAAATTTCCTGAAATAAGTCATTTTCTTAACCTACATGACAGCTCTCCTGGCCGTCATGTGGATGCCGCGTCACGCAAAAGCTTAGAAATTCAAGCGTACTCTATCACAAAACCAAGAACCCCTTTGAAGCGAAAATTTGTATGAAAATTAGTTTTTAGCTGCTCTAATGCATCGTGAAAGTAAAATCTCGCTAGGATCGATAGTTTTTTAATTTGAATTTTAGTGACATCATGTGAAAACCAACAATAAGATTCTGAATTAAGGCCATTGGCGCAAAATTCTGAGAAATGCAAATTCATGTTGCCGCTTCTTGAACAACATGGCAAACATTATTATATTATTGTTTAGTAGCCTGAGAAAACAGCCGACATTTGGCAACGCTACTTTCCCCGCTAATGACGTCTGAAAAACGAGCGCAGCAATTCCAGGATGACACGTCACTACCCAGTTCTGGGTAGTGCTTCTGATTGGTTGAATCAAATTTCCCAGGCGGCACCACCAATCAAAAGCACTACCCAGATCTGGGTAGTGCTTCTGATTGGTTGAATCAAATTTCCCAGGCGGCACGACCAATCAGAAGCACTATCCAGATCTGGGTAGTGACGCGTCATCAGTATGGAATTTCTGTAGCCGTTGCGCAGACGTCATTTCGCAGGGGAAGCAGTGGTGGAGTCGGGAAATGTCAGCTGTTTTCACAGGCTACTAGCCTTTAAAAGGTTAAACTTTTGAGTTTGTGGAGGAAGTCCCTTGATGTGAATAAAACCTTTTTTGAGGTAGTTTTTCATGGTAGTATTTGGTGGTAAGTATTTTCAACTTGAATTTCGTTCAAGTTTCTCCCTGGATATGATGAGGTCCAAAGCGAAATAAGACTGCACCTATCTTAAAGTAAAAGCCATCAATCGCACGGATAGTTAGATTTTATGTTTTTTGTCGTCAATACTTTTTAACGTGTATTTAAGTTTTTGACAGAAGTTTCGGTTATACAATTCAAAGAAACCCTAGACTGCTTATAGTCCGCCTTTTATCTTAAAATCCGTCCAGTACTTATCCCAGCCAGCGCGATTGCAAACAACGACGTAACAATATGGGTTACGTATGGAGTTATTATTTTACTGAGCAACTTTGCAAAGAAAAATAAGAGACTACTTGCACCGATAGCCATTGTTTTCATTATCGCTTCGCACTTCGGACAGCCTGCGTGGCAGGCGTTTGAAAGGGAAGGGAAAAGGAGTTTTGGGAAAGGGAGTTTTAGGCGCGAGAGAAACGCGAGGGGCGCGCGAGGAAGGTTGTACTTCCCTTTGTAATACCCGGGAGAAATTAGAAACAACGGTGGTGCTAAACGGCAGGGTGACTGGAGGGGGGAGGGGGGTAAACAAGGTGTATTATGGGCGATGCGAATGCGAAAAACGAAAAGCAGGACGAGTGTAATACCCGGGAGAAATTGTAAACAATGGTGGTGCAAAATTTGGGGGGAGGGGTGGGTGGGACAAACAAAGTGTATTATAGGCACTGCGAGTAAGGGGTATAGCGGGGTTCATCTCTACCTATTCATGTAACTAATTCATAAGAGCAGCCCCTCCCTCCACCTGCATGTTCAGACCCTAATCCTTAGTGCTTTTGCAGGTAAACAGTCCGGTACATCTATAGCCGACCCTTCTGGAGTGTTGCAGGGAATCCCAGCGACAGTAGATGAAGATTCCATCGCCAACTTAGCTGATGAAGAAGATCACATCACAGGAGCCATGGCGACGTCCCATTCGTCAGCTTCGATAACTCATGATGAAGAAATGTTCAAAGGTAATTAACAGTAAAGGTCAACGTTGTGAACTAATGCTAATGCTTCGGATCGAAGCCATCATTCGGCTCTAAATGTGTCATTCATTCATTCAGTCAATCAGTCAGTCAGTCAGTCAGTCACTCATTCATTCAGTCAGTCAGTTATTCATTCAGTCAGTAAGTGTGTATGTCTGTCTGTCATGTTATCAGTCAGTCAGTCAGTCAGTCATTTATTTGGCCATATGGAACTAATTTCTCAAGTTACAGAGTACTTGGGAAAGAGTTCTCAGAAAACCTTAAGGTAAGCCGAAAATCAGGTCCCTGTAAATTACCTGAATAACTCTATAGAGCCAAACTGTAATTTGCAACTTTTTGTTGTCGTTTACAGATTACGCCGATATGGGACCGCTGACTCTTGCGTCTACCATCACTCCCCTCTCGTCTCCAGGACTCTGCAGTCCAAGTCCCAGCCCGCAGCTGGATAGCTTAGAACCCGATAATGAAATGGATACAGGTAAGCGTCTGTTATGTGCAGAGCATTAAAACATGTTAGAGACAAGGCCACCATCTTCCAATAATTCCAAGCAAAGGAAAAAAACTTGTTAGCCCTGTTTTGTTGTTTATACGCCCTAGTTACGAATCTGTACTGCATTAGGTACACATGTCAACTCGGCAAAGAAGTGAGGTGCAGGTTACTGCTTTGGTGAAAAATAGGGTATTAGCTGCTGTTAACCGATTCCGTGCCCTGTTGGAGCTCAGGCGGTCCTTCTTGCCCTTGCGCCAACGTTCGCTCTCTCCCGTCAAAAAATGGCTGATCTCGGGTTAGGTGGGAGCCAGAAGTGCAAACTGAAATTGATGCAAGTTAATCATTGTGTATTCATACACACAGGGATGAATCCACTGATGTCATCGCCCTCTCGATCAGCCTTTCCGACATCTCTCTCGGACATGCGTCTATCGCCACCTCCTGCAGGCCAAGCATCGTTTATTCTTCATCCTACATCGCCACTTTTCGGGAATAGTTCTGGTTTTCCGGAAACAGGAATACCGGAATCACCTCCAAAATAAAGTGTTGTATCCTGCAGTCAGTGGAGCTCCCTAGTGTTTTTGAGTGCTATTGGTCTATGGGCGTCATACGATCATGGACAATCATAGCTCGCTCAAAAGCTCGCTCAAAAACTGGATGGAATTTTAGTCTTATTGTGCGAATTTGGAACACGTCTTACTCCTTTCGTCGCTATAGTGGATGAGAGAAGTGAACTCTAAAGAGAAAAGTGTTCACTGGAACCAGAATGAGGAAAGAACAGGTCACGTAAGTGTTTGGCTACGAACGCGTTCAGTATCACTGCTCAGCATATAACTTATAACAAGGGACGTCTTCTGCAGTAGAAAGAGTTAAATGCTACTGCATCTATTTATTGAATCGGTAGACTGATGACTGGAAAAAAAATACTTTTGCAGTGCTACCGACTTTATTATCCTTGGTATCTAATGGCATTTGGTATTTCCTGATTATTGCACCCAAAACTCATGCTCTCGCGTGTAAGTTAGGGACATCGTTTCTTGCATGCGTTTCGCAAGTTAAGAAATAACTCAAGAAAAAGACGATGGCATGGCCTTATGCATGGCACTTAGCTATCCAGCATTTTGAGCAATGCAGAAAGTAGGAGTTAGAGTCTGTTGAACAGGGTGGTGTGGTGGAGAAATGCTTTTTGCTCACTTTCTTCCCCTGCTACCCCACCCTTTCCAGTTGTAAATCTCTATATCCGCGAGGAACATTAACTCATCCTTTTGCTTAAGACCATTAAGTTTACGTGGTACGCGTTTTAACCGGGGCCGGGTTGTTCAAAGTTGAGTTTAGATATAACTCAGGGTTAGTGCGAAATTTTTATTAAGATTTGAAAGCTTACAAAGTAAATTCAGTTTAATTCTTCCTTTCCACAAGTTGATGACTGGTTTCTCGTAAAAAATGGCAAAAAAAAATTATCCGAGAAAATGCTTTTGAACAAAAGAAAAAGAAAACTGGGTTAAATTTAACCCTTGGTTAAGCGCTAAACGGCCTTCGAACAACTGGGTTCAGGAATGTTATGGGAATCAATGGCATGATCATGCTAGACAATTTTTCTTCAGCTGATATTTTGACAGCTTTTCTCTATTGATATATCACGTGCCTTTAAAAAATGGTTGAGAATGAAACGAGAGAGAGAAAAGGAAAAAAGTGAATGGAAAAAAACTTCGAAGACATATACAGATCGACCATGTCCTGGTCCAAGTCGTAATTTCTAGAGTGTTTTAAGCCGCTAATGGTTAATACGTTCACGTGTTTTCCAGTCGTTTTAAGCGCACCAACAAATACCGTAATTTACCTGCGTAACATTATAAATAAATTGAAAACAGGAATAAGCTGAAACAAGTTTCAGAAATTGTAGTCACTTGATATAAAAAAGCTCTCTCCTGAATAAAAAACCAACCTCACTAATTTCTGGAAACAACCACCACTATTGTAAAACAACTGCTCGATCAAATGTAGTCCTTTTATACTGGACAGGAAGACAGGGTACTGATTTAGCTGATTGCACGCCACGTACCTAGATTGTTAAATGCCACGCAAAAATAGGGAAACGCTCGTTGACCATTTGTATTCCTGTAGAATTTTTTCCAAGAACTTCTCTCCCGCCCGCTCTATCGTAATAATCTTGAAACAAACTAGATATGCCTATTCCTGTTTTACAGTCTATAGTCTGATTAATTCGATTCGACTTGATGTAATTTGCCTGATATATTTTGCTTAATTTAGTTTTTAGTGAAAAGCAGAAAGGGTTTTGAATCAGGAATCATACAATGTAGGTTCTATATCGAGAATTTGAGTATGAACACAAATATGCCAAAAAAGCGGAAGTAGAATATAATCAACGAGGCCGAGTTGGAATCTGTGCGAGATAACAAAGCCTGTTTGTTTGTTTTTAACTGCTTCAAGTGAACTAACAGCGTTTGTTAACGTCCCTAAGCGGATGAAAGATACTGAGCGGTACTTTCCAGTGGTTCTGTGTATGTATTATGCACAGATAATTCAGTTTGTTTCTGTGCATGGGTGATTTCGTAAATAAGCATGGCCATTCAAATGAAAACTACTGTGGTGCTGCTTATTAGGCTTTAAAAAGTGGTTCTAACTTTGAATGACAACCTTTTTGTTTATTTTTGTTGAATTTTTCTTGGTCCAAAGATAACAGGGTTATCTTCTTTTGGTGTGGAGAATATCGAGAAAAAGAGGGCAGTTCCTGCTCCAACAAAAAACAAACACTTCACAAGTTATTCCAGTGCAAACTTATTAACAGTGATATCCATTTTGAGTAACCATTTTCACAATCGAACTTTTTCGGCCTTTGAATACTTATAATCCATTAATTCTCAGCCCCGTGATCATGAACTGTAACAGGACTGCGCGTGTTGCGGAAACTTCTCCCCCGTTTTACAACTTCCTTGGATCAAGTGCAAGTCGAGCAACTGTTCTGTTGAAAGTTACTAAGCAGTACTTATTTGTATTGCTTTTGTATTTCATGTAAAAAGTAGTTTTCACTTTTGAATTTGTATAGATAAGCTAGCGAGTAGTCAGTTCTTTCAGTGGCACTGCCTATTTAAGTTCGCTGTCAGACAAGTGATGAACTCCAAGTGCGACTATTCATCTTTCACCCACAAAGTCCGTTACTTGATTTTCAACGGAAAGAATTTAGTGACTCCAGGTATTTTACAGCATGTGTCGCGTTTCTGCTGTAGACAAATAAACTTTTAAGAATCTTAAAAGATTCTAATCTTAAAATTCGTTTACTTGGCATGTTAATAGGTCATTAAAAATCCTTGCGGATTAATTTGGTTTTTGAAGCCATGTTACGTTACAAGCCTTATAGACGCCTTCACGGTTTTTTTCAACTTTTGACATGGACCAGTTTGGGAAAATCCATCGACACCAATGGAAAGAGCTCCTTAAAAGTAGTAAACTTGCCAAGTTAGAAAGTGATACCTCTTAAGCGAGCGAAGATAGAGCCCCGCAAAGTTGCGAAAATTTACAGACTTTTGTATAGTGGAAGACACATACAAACGTCTGTAAAACCTCGCGACTTTGAGGAGCTTTAACGTCGTTAGTTTTTCACAAATCACTTTCAAACTTGGCAATCTTACTAATTTAAAGGCGCTCTTTCCAGCGGATTTGACGGATTTTCCCTAACTTGTCCATGTCAAAATTTGAAAAGTTTTGGAAGCCGTGGAAGGGTCTCTTTGAATCTGCTAGAGGAGCACCCTGGTGCGCATGCGACTGACTCGAGTAAACAAACACGTCCTTGCGTTTTAAAAGTGCTTGTAATGCCAAGTTCAAGAGAAGGGAAGTCTTAAATTCCCTTATGGGGTAAAGTGCAAGGAGTAAATGCTGTCATTTCTAGTCTGCTGACGGGTGAGACGTCGACTTGACCAAACCTAGACCGTCAAACCGCCCTCAACTGTCAAAGTTTGTTAAAACGGTTGTTTACCTCATTTGAAAATTGTTAAAAGTGAGGGGAAAATAACGTAACGAAAAAAGTGAAACATTAACGCTGAAGTATACTTAGATTGTTTTTTGACAACTTGGAATATACAGAGCTTTCATTGTTACTGATATAATTCGTTATTGTTGGTTTTATCGTCTAGAACGCCGGAATTTCGATATTAATAGTAATTTCCCCTTCGAAAGCAAGTTGTGGGATTCCTGTACCTTCTACGAGATTGTTTGTTTTTGTTTCATTTGCCCTCAATAATGCAGTTGTGCGTCAAATGTGACTGCACTTTTACTGATTGTTTAGATGAAATACCCGTTTGTGCCACTTTCATTGATAATTTTTTATATTGGTCAACTACATGGCGATTGTTTGATGTTCATGTTTATCTACTTTTTCTCAAGTCAGAAATTAAATAGACCAGAATTTCGTGTCTAGGTACCGGTAATAATTAAAACTCCTTATTCAGCAAAGAAATTCCGGATTAGTTTCAGTAAAGGTTGCGTGCGTCAGCTACCTTTCGGAAATGACGCCTGTTTGATGTGTCTTTTTTTGTGCCCCTTCTTTAAAAAGAAAACGAATTGATGATTATGAAAAGGTTTTTTAAGCAAAAAAGAAAACATTCCTTTTAGAATAAAGCTGATTGAAGTTCTCAAATAACCATGTTGATCCCTTTTGGGATTTTTGATTCATTTTTAGCAAAGAAAACAAATGGGAGACTGGCCATTTCCTATTCGCATATGACTAACATTACTCTTTTACAGCTTCTACGATTTTTGACTCCTTGTATTGGCGTTTATATTCTCTTTCTTTTACATTATATACTCTATACTAGAGATAGCCCTTCGATGTACCTCGCAGAGAAAATCGCATTCCTTTTTACCACTTGAGATATTAATAATGGAAGGATTTTTTTTTTAAAATAAACTTCTCTCTTAAGTAACCCACTTTTAGCGTGTCTGTGCCTATTTTCTATGCACGCGGCCCCCTTTCTGGCCAAGTTATCCTGGCTATCGGCTCTAACTTAAGTCTGTGATTGAAATCTTAGTAACGCATGTGTGATCTGTTAACTTTATAAGAGAAAAAACGCTATTCGAGGTAGGGAAAGAGTAACGGTTTTGCAAGTAATAAAAATGAGAGAACCTATCAATACAAAAACTGACTGGACCTGAAAAACGTTTTTTCCGTGTTGGTGATTGGTTTTGAGGTTTTGTCCAGTCTTCAATTTGTTGCAGTACTAGTTTAGATTTATCATAGGCGGTCACTCTGGCGTGGTCGTCGTCGTAGTTGCTTAAGCTCCTTAATGTTGCAAAGTTGTTCATTAGTAAATTTCCGAAAGGGCTAACTGTACAAGAGTGCAAATGCCAAGACTGTTGTTCACAAACGACTCTTGGTGATAAAATTTGCTCTTGTGACATCAACATGCTTAACCACAATTTTTATGCAGAACACCCTGTACATATTGCATTTTTCCGCGAAATTTCAAAATTCAAATACCGGGAACTGCCACCAATCTGTGCGAAACAAAAATAACAAAACAATGACTGCTCAGGACATGAAAAGAAGGTATAAATAACACAGCTGATAGATTGACAAACGTGAAGAAGATTGAAACGGATTGCAATTGTGCGTTTTGAAAACTTGCCAACCTAACAGTTTTTCAAAGCTGATTTTTTGGTTTGTAGTGTTTGATATACTGCTTGGGAGACATGTGTTTGACACGAAGCTCTGATTTTGAAATTTACAAGTAATTTCTCAAGTTCCATACCACTCCAGAAAATACCATAACATACCATAATGGTCTTTGTCTTTCACCCCAACATTTTGCATAAGCATTGTCTTCAGTTTCTCTTGGGAGTTAAAAAGGCCCCAAGAGAAACTGAAGACAATGCTTATGCAAAATGTTGGGGTGAAAGACAAAGACCATTATGGTATGTTATGGTATTTTCTGGAGTGGTAAATTGGCATTATTACTGCGTTTAAGGGTAAATTATGTTAAAAATATCACGCGAGGATCCTAAGGGCTTAGATTGCCGTTTATTATCGATTTATTCACGTTCTTTAGAGAACGATACTTGTAGAAACCCCTTTTTGTTCTTTTTCTTTTGGTGACATGTTTTGCTGTAGCTCATTATGATTGCAACGTCGACCTTCATGGCCGCACTGCGAATTATACTTCGTTTTGCCCAGAAAGGGTTTCGTAACAGATTTCTAAACAGCGAGTTATGTTTTGTAGTTTTTGTATTTTCTTCTTAGATAAAAAATATAAGAAGGGTAATGATACTTAGAATTGTTGACTTATCAGTACTCAGTTTATGTGGCTGAATTCTTTTTTAATGTGTTCTGAGGATGTGGTGAAGAATTATGGGTGGACATTTTTATGGCTACTTTGTTCCTTTGTCTTGTGCAAGTTTTTGCAATTGTTTCATAAAAGTTGCGAGTCGTAATTTGATTGATTGACGCGGGACGAACGTGCACTTAATTCCGAAATTTTGTGTAGTCACATTGCGACGTAATCAACTACACTTTCATGGCTTAGTTCCCAATATCACCAAATACAACTGTGAAAACTAATAGTTTTCAATTGCATTGGGGCTCATTAAAAAAGATTACGGCATTACGTAACTTTATTACCAAGTCACGAACATTCCAATCCTCACATTTTAACTCTGACCCAGTAAAAAGACGTTCAGAATATTTTCGAACACAAATGGTTCTGTGTTTCTGTATCAAGTAAAAAGCTGAACTCATGCTGTTTGAATGTGTGTATACTTCTTCGAGTGCAAAAACTGAAATCGGAGGTATTGCTGAAAATTATCTTCACTTGCGCTGATCACCTCCACGTTTCCGTTTTAAAACAGGGCAATTAAAATTAAATAGTGAAATAATGTTCAGGAATTTCTAGGTAGGACAACGTGGTAAGGATTTTATCGTTGTTTTACGCATAGCTAGTTGCGTGTGTTTGCTATTAAAAACCGTGCCCAATAAATCAATTGAGTTTCCTGTTTGCGGGATCGGATTATTATTTCACCTCCACCCGCTTCTAGGCAAAGCAAATGCAATTTTTTGCTTAAATAAAACAAAAGATTTATATTTCACGAAACGGAGACGCCGGTGGTAAAGCTGGGGGAACGATACTACGAAATGCCAAAGGAAATTGAGCTCTCAAGATTTGCAGTGGTTTAAATTAGATGTTCTTAGGTTTATCAGACAGGCTGGAGAAGCTGTTTCAATTTCTGAATACCCCGTTGTTGGGAAAGGAAATGGGACTGAATTATTGGCTTGTGGCTTTGGAATTTGTGGCCCAATTAATTGTTTGTAGGCCGTGCCTAGTAAAATCAACAACACAGAACGCACTTTTGCTCACGAAAATTCATGAAGAAAAGGTCACGTTCACATCTCAAGCAAAGAATTTTCTGGGCAGCGCCCAGTACGATAACGCGCTGTTGACAAAATAGTGCGTTGTATATTAAGTTGCAAGTTTGGGATTTTTCACCGCAATATCCAATGAATATCCTCATTGTGATATGAGTCAGTTGTTTTATATCAATAATCCCGTGTGCCGAAGACCACGTCGATGCTTTATTATTTTCTCAGCTTTTATTGTTTACGTTTTCTACCAGCGCGTGCTTCCATCTTTAAATTGTTCATGATGACGCATTCACTGTCTTTTTTTTGTTTGTTTTTGAGAGACGGTGGGCGTCTTTGCCTTTTTATTAGTCGGCCGTGTGAGCCGGTTTTAGCCGAGTATTGCTGGTTCGCTGGTTGTTTTGTTTTTAATATTACGGCTTTGTTAATACTACGTTTGGGTCAATCTTGTGGTTTTCTACTTTTCCTGTTACGTTCCTTTTGTTCATCGTTGCGAAATCGTTAAAACAAAACGTGAACAAAGCACAAAATGCATTATATAGAAATTTTCGTTCTTTTTTCAGTAGTAACCTAATTTAGAACTAAATTGAGGGATCATATATTGCTTTTCTAATTTGTAGAATTTTCCTTTTGCCACTTATAACAACAAGCGATTCAGGCGGTCAAAGAAATATACCCGAGCGCATTTTTCAACGTATGGCTTATGTAAGAGTGACCGAAACAGGATTTAATTGTTGGAGAGCGGACAAGGAACGAATCAGAATTAAAAATGCTTACCCCGAAAAAAAAAGAGTTGTCTCTTGTCAGCTGGTAATGAAGAAAAACTACTCATTCTTTCACTAAACAAAATCAATGTTATTTCTGTAAACCGTCATTGTGAAAAAAGCGGGACAAGTGCTCCGTGAGCGCTAGATCACGTCCCTCCAAATTTCCACCACAGCTTCAAGGAAGCCATTTTTTTAGTAGTAAAGTCAATGTTTTTGTTTCAATGATTATGTTGTGTTCTTTATAGGTCCTTGTTAGTCAACGTTTTTTAGCGGTGTGATTCGGAAAATAAAAAGGGCGTCGCCAGCGGCTATTTTTGAATGGAATATTTGAGTTTAGTGGGGGGGTTCTAACTTTTGAACGTGAAAGACTGAGAACGTATCATGATCTTGTATGTGTTACTGAAAAAGGTCAAAGAACAGCTCTTATTCATAGGTTTCGATATGTTTATAAATTTAAGTTAAGAAAACTGGAAGTACTGAACCTCATCCGTAGGTATTTTTGTCGAATTTAACTGAGCAACAATATCGTTAGTTTGTAGTTTCTTTTCGTTATTGTATTTTTACGTTTTGTGACGATTGTGATTGTTTTAATTCCTAGTAATATATGACCATATGTTCTAAATCCAGTAACGCGCGCTCGCACTTGAATGAAGAACAAAATATTTCTGCTAGCAGCGGTGTTATTAATAAGCTTTAAATGAAAGCTTCTAAGCAGCACTTTCTCAAATGCTGCGAGCAACACGTGCTCTAAGGTGAGGAACAAAATTTTCCGACTGGCGTATTAGGCGCGCAAACCAATGTTTTGAGATTCAAATGAAAGTTACTAAACACCAATTTCTCTAAAATTAAATGCAGCAAATAGTGTAGCCTGCGCGCAGACGAAATTAAACCCTGGTTAACTAATCAGAGTATTTTTATCGTCTGCACGCAGGCTACAAATAGGGTCACTTGGACGATGAACAAAATATTCAGACAACTAGGATTAAAAATATGCCAATCAATGTTTTAAGATTCCAATGAAAATTGCAGAGCCGCACTTTCTTTTTAAGAAGGTTTAACTCAAATCTTTGTGTGCGTGCCCCTTCAAACTAAGCGGAAGTTCAATGAGCAGTCAGTGCTTTCTTTTGATTTGTTGTATTACCCCCTAAGTGATGGGCTCTCGTTTTGTCTTTTGACTTAAAATTTAAGGGCGATGCTTTGTGTGGTGCACCATTGTAATCATAGCGGCAATTTTTTAAAACGTAGGACTCTCGTCCTATGATATATCGCTTTTTTCTGATATGTGATCTGAATAATGGATTCCTCATTGTTCTCAAGCTGTTTAAAAAATCTGCCTCAGAAGGGAAACTTTTCTTTTTTTTTTTCAAAAAAAAGATTGAAACTCTAAGTCTTAGTGATCTATAAAAATTGGGAGCTTTTCCTTAATTTCAATGTAAAAGTGATAACTGGAGTTGGAAATTTGATGCCCTCGACCTCTTAGTAAAAAAAAAGACGACCGCTGGGAAACTACTTGTTGCTAGGGAAAAAATGTTCGACTGTGCGTGGGTTAGGGAAGGAAGACATTGCAGTTGGTCAGAACCAAGCGCGCATGTCTCGAATATCACAATATGGTCTGAAATCGAGCAGAATTTTAGAAACCAAATCCTCCAATTTATTGTGAGATGTTATCAGCCAGAAAGGCTAACTCCCTTCTCATTGGTTGAAAAACGATAGTTAGTGTTGTGACTACACACCTACGTAGCTTTATCGGCGAACCGTATTGTGAACTCCTTCCTTCATCTAGAAAAAGTTAATCTTATTGTTAAAAAAGCTTTTTATGTTGTGAATGTTATTTGACTTCTTTCAAGTGGGATCCAGAAAAGGTTTCGAAACTCTCTGCACAGTTCATTATTTATTGCCTCCTGACTAAAAAAAACAAAAATATATCTAAAAATACTGGTTTAGATGTAAACATTCTGGGAACAGTATATTATTTTCTGATTCCTTTCCTTTATTATTTTTTTTCTGCTTTTTCGCATACAAATACCTTTGTGCAAAACTTATTTGTCCCGCATCTGGAAATAAATGGCGACGGTTCCCTAAACACACTTTGGGTTTATCGTCTTAAACACGAAAGTTAACAAACTACGAAGCTTTAAATGCAACGCCTGATCAATCGATCTGAAAAAGATTTTTATGTGGCACAAGTCAAACGAACAAATAATTAAAAAAAAAAAACATTAATACATGTTATTTTATGCTTGGAATCCTAAAACCCGTTCCCATGTCGAATATAAAAACAACGTTACAATTTCTAATTTCTTTCGTTTCGCAAGATAAATTGTTGTGAACTTGCACTCATCAACTTTATCTCAGATCATTGGCGATATGATCGATGTTGACTGAGGGCGATGACATTGAAAACACTCAAAGGTATTTTTAGTAAACCTTTATCCAAAGACAACTAAATCATCCAATAGTATTCCCTGCATTTGCGGTTTGTTTTGGGTGCGGCCACATTGGAACGCGGTAAAGAATAGATTTGGGGCAGGGGTCAGTTGTTAACCTGACAATAATACGCTTCGTCTGTTTGATCGACATGTATTCAAGAAGATGTTTTTATATTTAGCCTGGTTCAATCTGTGCATACCATGTTTTAGTTTTTGAATTAGCGGCACTAAGTATTAAAACATCTCTCGTGAACATAATTCCGACTGGAATTGGAAAGCGGGAGTAAAATCCATAATCTGCACTGGCGTGCTTCATTGAGCTAATCTGTCGGAACCTGTTTATAAAGTTATACCAAAAGCGCTCTTCTATGTTTGATGCATTTCCCACTTAATTTAGTAATGAAGTTGTAAATAGTTGGCGCTCGTAACTGCTACATTTGACAAGGTCAATGGTAGAGTGCCTAATATGTGGCGTACGCGCTATTGTAGCGAACTCCTTAGGATTTTGCTCTTGCACTACCGAGCCTTACCGGTCCTTAGATAATGTTGGTTGCTAGAAGACTAGGATTCAGTGGTTTGTCACCCGGTTTCTTTTTAGAAGAGCCCACGCACTTATGAAGACAATTTGTCAATTGCCGTCTTTTTTAAACACAAAAATTTACCCCGTGTGTGCTTGTTTCTTGCAATGGGACGTACATTTGTAACTGTCCCTCCCCACCCTACTGTCCGCCGTAATGGAATTTTGTTTACGATTTATGCATCGATGGAATTACAACCACTTCCGGTAGTGGCTCCAGTCAGTCTCGCATGCGACTTTCAGTACAGTTCAATTAAGTCGGAGTTTGAAATTTTTCAAATAAAAAGATTCATGCATAATAAGCGCTTTCGGTCGAGGTTTAGATTACGCGTTGATAACAGGCTGAAAACATAATCCCCACATCTAACACAATTTACAATAGTGTTTATTGAAAAAGCAACAAGATGTTATATAATCGTTGGAAGACTGAACAGGTGAAACACTCAACAAGTAGCCCTCTTCCAGACGTGTTACACTCGCGTGTGTCGTGTCCGCATTAACCGCAAATCGTTGATTCAATTGTTACAATCGGTAGAATGGCAAGAGTTTCCACTGCATTTTAGAGTACTCTCTCATATGTGTTGTTTGTCCACAATATTATCGGAACAGTGTTAGATTTCAAATGTGATGTTACAGTTGTTTTTCAAATTTACGTTATTTTTGTCTCGGCTCAATATCGATGCAGAGAAGAATACATGAAAAGAAAAGTAATACATAAATGCCGCCAGATGCTTTTTTAAGTTAAGTGGGATAGAAGTTACCCTTTGCATGGGATAATTTCATTCCGTTACGTGACGGTGTATCGAGGACATTCTACTTGAAATGTTTTGTCGATTTTCATTTCCTTCCTTGGGAGGCGCCCTTAGGCATTATCGTAGTCTGATCGTATTCCTTGGTGACGCCGGGTGTAATTTTATTGAAGATAACGCGACAAAAGATTGTCCTCTTACACACCATCTGGAGTTGAGACTCCGCTTATAGCCAGCTGTTGTTCGATTGGTCAGTCAGTTGAGACAATTTTGTAGGTTACCACTTACGACTAACATCATCTCTGGGGGTACTAGTCAGTAGCTCTTTGTGATGAATTGTCACAGGATTTCATCTAAAGACGGTGTAAAGACTCCCCAGTTATTTACAGGCACTGTGCATACAACAGTCGGTATAAACAATGCCACGGGAAAGTCAGAAGTGCTCAGTAGCTTTCATTCGAAAGGCTGTCTTCAAGATTTCAAAGAGAGATAAAAACAGAAACCTTAGCCGGCCAGATCGACCACGTGAAGCATGACTAAGCTGTGTTAGCACTCAGTCAGTAGCCTTTTAATATTATGAATCGTAGTACTATACTTTAACATAACAAACATAACCACAGGAAATATTAGTACAACTCAACTCACTGTAGGAGAGAAATAAAGGCGTTCTCTTACATAACAAACAGTATAGTACCGGAAAACAGTATGCCCTCTCGCTTGTATTTGAATGGTCATGCTTTTGACTTCAAGTTTAAAATTAGCATCATCTTTTTGGACAGCGCCACAGAAAAAAAAAGCGCATTTCAAAATCTTCCATCTGAATAAGACAGTCGTTGTCAGTAGCATTTACCAAAAAACTGCTGAAAAAAATGAAATAGAAATAAGTTATATAACTGGTCTCATTTCAGGTTCGTTAAAAGTTTCAAAGGTTTATAAAATATGCAATGACCCTCTCATCACAACTTTGTTTAGGCTCTGCAAGTTTATAGGTTTATTGTATACCTTTTTCAGTTAGGAATTTGTTTTGCGTAGTACCTTTTATCACTTAACAGGAAAGTACAGGTCCTTTTTTGGTGTTAGTTTTATTTTTATGGGGGGCGTTTTTATATTTTACTTTGTTTTCTCGTTTCGAAGGTCAATGACAAAATGAAAGGGGTCGGTTGGTTGAACTTTTTTCCTAATCTGGCTCGAATTATGATTCTATCAGCAAAGGATAACTGAATTGGCGCTTCTATTTATCGATTTCACTGATAGATAATACTAAGCCTTCATAAACAACACTGAAACAAGCTTCACCTTGGTTTACTGAGTTAGAAACTTCAAGGTGAAAAACTATCATATCTGTCATCTGAGCAGAGAATAATCGTTCTCTCTTTTGATCTGCCAAGTGCATCTTTCCAGCAAGCGGAAGTCTGCTGAGGGCGTGTTTCCGTTTCTTTTCTTAATCTTTCGTTTTAATGTCAGCACCAACTGACTGTGGACTCCTCCACTCAGTAGTCCTGACAAGTTGAAGATTACTTTTCCGCATTTCGTTCAAAGCGGAGACGTTCTGAAAAATCTTCTCTTGACTGACGTCACGTGATTAGAAAACAGTAGCTTCTCATTTCAATCGTTTTTGTACACGTACGTGTGTATTTTAAAAAGAAATAAACCGGGGTCGAGAAAATATGGTTAGTAAATAGTGCTGTAACGTAAGGGTATGTGGGGATTTTTATTAACCCACGCACAATTTTCGTGCCAAACTGCTTGGAACACAGAAAGGTCATTATCAGAAGATTTAGAATGTGGGTGGAAGAATTATGTTGTTGTTTTCGGTGTTCTGTTGCTTGTACTCGACTATAGTTATAGTCCTGAACTGCAAACTGCTGCTTAACGTGCCAGGATTCCGCGATGTGCAGCCTTGTTTTACGTTTCTTTCTTTTAGCAATTTTTTTTTCTCTCATTTACCTTTCAGTATTTGTTTTGAGTCTGTGCCACGTTTCTTATGGATGCACGGTGAATTTTAGCCAAGTGCATGACTTTCCTGTTGAAGCTTCTTTTCTTTTTCCGTTTAACTTGCTGTTTGATATTATAACAGGGCTTTTTTTTTCGTGGACGGCCAAGAATTCTGAGCGAATTTCTTCCAACTGAATTATACTGGAGATTTTTTTTTTTCAAAAATCGCAGTGTGTTAGTTAACGCATAACTGACTTTCCGTTCATGAAAAACAAATTATCTACCTTGATAGGAAAGATATCTTAAATTGCTTTGCCGGCGAAGGATGTTGCTTTTATATATCTTCCGCAGTTTAAACTTAGAGACTCTTGCGATTGGAATTTTTTTTATAGCTCTTGATATTTTATAACCTGCTGAAACATTTTAAGGGGGCACTGCCGCGCGTGCCATATCATGACCGTTGATATTTAACTGAAACCCGGCAACATGTCAGACTTCGAAATCTTTAGGATTCCTTACTCCTGAGTACAGTACTTAAAGGCAACAAGTTATTCTGACCCAGTAAGTCTACAACGAAATCCTAGGCCTGTGGCCGTCAAAGTGAAAGCTTTCCGGCAGCACTTTCACGTGGTGTTATTTTATTTTTCCTTTTTTTTTAATTTTGACATTCTTGGGATGAAAAGGGTTGAAACAAATTAAAACGTCCAGAGGTGAATTCAACATTTCAGCTCCCACCCGTTTTCGGGCGAGTATCACACATTTTCAGTCTACTCCGCTCGAGGTGCGGAATTTTCCTCTTGTTTCCCTCAGCTTTCCCATGCTGACTATTCAATCTTTGACCAAATGTTAGCCCACCGAAAGAATTATATGCGGCATCCTTTGCAGCAAGTTTGCCGGAAAGATTAATCATGATATCACTGGAGTCAATTACAGATTCATGCGATGCGGTCAGTTTTTGCGCTGTAACTATGGTGTGACCATTCAAAGATACTATATCGTTCTCAGTGGTCTTATATAGCTGAATTTGTCTTTCAATATCCTTCAAAAGAAATTTGGATAGTTTGTCTAGGCAACTTGTGACAGTGACTGAGCCGGATTAGAAAGAGGCAAGCTTTTTTGATACCCTGTGAGCAGAGCGCAGAGGCCCTTTAATCTTTCTAGAGAAGATTGATCGGCATCAATTTTCCTCTAACAATATCTATTTATCGTCAAAAGAAACCAGTTGATGAGAATTTTTAAAATGATCATCAGAAAGAAAACTGCTTTAATCTTTTATCAAATTCGTTGGTCAGGTCAGGAGAATTTGTATGTGGATATTGCTGCAGGTTTAAAGGTTAGCGAGCAATAGCTTGCGTGGCCAACAAAACTACCAGCGCAAGAAAGCAAGGGTTGTACGGAGTTAAACGGCCTTTCAGTGCTAATAGTCTGGTCAGTGAGAACAAGGTAGAAGAAAATTAGCACTGGCAAGAGAGAACTCTTCAGGGATCAGTGTTCTCTCTTTTTTGTTTTGTTTTCCTTTTTTATTTTATAAAGTTACTGAAACATCGATTTATACTTTGACTGGAAAGAGTGTAAAAATACTTCAATGCTGGACTGTCACAGTCCATGGACTGTGTGGGAGTGCCTGCTAAAAGAAAGCCACGACTGAACTATGTTTGTACTGAATCTTTGACCCATGTCATACCTAACTGATTAGAAACTGAGACTCCCTATCAAATACTTAAGGGCACTTTACAGATTGCCTTTTACAGTGGCAAACTGAACCATGTACCACACATTGCAGGTCAGACAGAACTACCGTTTTTCTTAGACAACGGCCCTGCCCTTGGACAGACACGCAGAACTAAGTTACTTAAAAAGAACTCATCCGGACCTCGGCTCCTCCGACACCAGAGTGTAATTTGTATTTCCTTCCTCGTTATGTCTCGGCGCTTCGCGCGTTCGGTTCCCCTGCTCCATCCAAAGCAAAGGATTTTTGGAATGGTTGTAACGTTATTGATTTTTTAACGTAACGCGAGACGCGGCGGGAATGAACGTTACTTATTAAATGAGGAATGAGTAAGGAACTGATGAGACCCGGTGGTATCTTGTTTCTAGTGCAAGGTAATACATTGTGAAAGAACAAGAGAAAAGTCCATCCATTTTGACAATTTTGCGTTCATCTTCAGTCTTTCTTTTTTTCCTTACGAAATGGTTATACAGGAGTTATACGCAAGCGTTGTCATTTATGATGCCGGTTACACCACAAAGTGTAATTTTCACTTGCGCGGGAATGTGACTGAAATGTATCGGCACGCACGCCCACGAAAGTCTCTGGGTTGTTACTGCTACATAAAGCAAGGCGCGCAATTTTGTTTTCTCGTGAAAATAAGCTATTTTTAAGACTGTTAACCGGAAAGAACAGGAAATGGCCCAAAATTAAAACCGAAGACAGAAAAAAATTAGTATGGAGGCGGTTTTTCTTCGTAACGCTGTAATAATCTCAGAAACAAACACATAAATAAACAACCTCTATTTTCATTGAATTCCGCTATTGTGAAGCTAAACGACGAAAGCAAAAAATTCAAATATCCAAGTTCGTGGAAAGATCCCGATTTGTAGAAGAGTTTTTTTGAATGCGTCATAGCGAATGATGAAACAAGTACGTGAGGCCGTACTGAGAAAAAACTTCATACGTGCGTTTTCTATTCCACGCTTTGAGCGCAGTTTGGTGAGGCGTGCATTTACATGCGACCCCTCTGGACCCTTCTCGAAAAATCCACATGTCGCAATCCGCGTCATGTCACATTCTGCGCGTTTCGTTAATTTTTTTTGTCCGCAACGGCAACTCAGTTTGATGAAACGAATGTCAGTGGTTTAGAAAAGAAACTGAAGATCAGTAGAAGAACGGGAAGGGATTTGTAAAAGTGCTAGAGTTGACGCGGTTTCCTTGAAGGCCTTTATCACTGACAATTGTTGAGTAAAGAGAGTGCCGGAAACACGGTCCGTGATTCCGTCACAGAAGAATAAATAGTCTTAACCTTGATTTGAATAAAAAGAATAACAACTCCTATGAGGAGTAAGATTTAATTTCCCTGGCTTCTTTCACAACAACACGAGTTCTTTATCTTTTTAATGCCATAACCGCAGGGCTTGAATTCGATAGGCTCCCAATTAGATAATCTTTCTATTCCCTAAAGGACTTGAAGATCCAAGTCATTTTCATAGTACACATGAACCGCTAACTTCTACAGTCAATTTTGAACTGGCACGTTCTGAAGATTCTAATTTTTTTGGTGTAACCATTCAAATCCAGCTGATTTTTTGCAATGTATTATTTATTTTTCGGTATTATACAACATGAAATTTTGATTTTTGTTTTAACCGGTTTAATACCCTCAGAGTAATCTTTTACTTCCAGTGAAATCTGAGAGTAGCAGTGGTAGTAGTGTTTTCAAAGAAAATCGTTGGACCAATACCTGTGGTGGTTTTTGGATGACTAAATTTCTACGAAAGAAAAAATGAAATAAAACCGGGAAAAATAAAACGGGCTAATTTTTAACCCCATGATTTTTTAAAGTGTGCTTAGTCCATTACTTGTCATTCGCACTTTAATAACTTTTCTTGTTGTTTGGTAGGTTACGCGCCAAAATCCAAATAGAGCTTGGCGGCGGCATTAATCACGAGATCATTGAAGCGCGCTCATTTCGTTCACTTAGAGTAATTTGGCGGTAAATTGTTTAAGCGACACACCCTGTCCCTTGGGAGCACAAACACAATGGTATGATTAGCAAATGAATGGCATTTGTAAATAACAAAAAACAATCATTCGTGACGTGTCACATTGAAAAATACGGCGAAAGCGCATTCTACCACGTACTGGCGTTTGCCTAACCCAGGTCTTTATCGCCATCTGGACATCAAGTGTCGAACAAATTACTGTCAAAAAATTGAATTTCCGTAACTTGTTTGGCTCGGAAGGCTACGTAATCAATCAGAGTATTTTTTGCTAACTCACGCTTGAATAACGCCATTGTCAGGTTACACTCTCGACCTTTGCAAGGATTAATTATTTTTATAGCGTTTTGTGTTACGAAGTTTCTTGATCACCAAGAGAGAGAGAGAGAGATCGAATAACAGTTTTAATTTGCTCAGGGGTAATCTTTCACTCTATTTCTGGAGTAAAAGTCTTAACTTTTCTCGAAGAGTTACTCTCCACGTTCGTTTCATAAAATTCTGTATTACCTCAAAGTTGTGGGAACTATTCTAGTATACAAACCTGTCCCCTTTATCAATCAGCTGATAGCGGTGTTTATCTTATCCTGCACACATAGTGAGCTTTATCGCGCTTTGTGGACGTGATAGATGATATCCACTGTCAATTTGATATTGTTCACTTGAAACTCGTCAGGCTCAAGTAGTCAAGGGGTTGCGACCTCTTGCTGACGTCATTAAGGCGTGTCTGCGTGGGCGTCAAAGGAACACTCCAGGGACTAATTGTTTTGAAGTGGATGAACGCTGATTGGACAATCCTGTCACAAACATTTACCACCTATCGGAGAGCTGTCATAGAGCGGTCCCACCTCCACGTACCGCGAAATCAAGTTCTTGATCTATAAAGCAAAGTCGTCTCCATAGGAAGGCAGTTGAATTAAAATCCAGAGTTGAGCAAGGAGCTCTGAAAAATCATCTTGTTAGTCTGCGACGGATATCAAGTGTTTTCCAACCGGAACACCAAGACAAGTCTAAATTATTTGAAACAGGATAACAGTATATTCGGGTTCATCATTTCTTCTGTTTGCTTCGAGGATTTATCTGATACATTCCGATACTCGCGAAAATTTATAAACTCAAGACCTTTTGACCGTTCTACAGTTCATTCAATTCAGGTGAGTACAAGTTATACTTTTAAAACCAGTGTGAAAGTTTCAAAGTTAGTTTGATGTCCCTGTGTACTAGTGTTGAAGGTTCTTCTCTTATATCATTATTTGTCGATTTTGTTGTAGATTTAAAACCTTCAATTTAAAACCATGTACGGACTTAGCGCAGAACAAAACGTTGTCCCTGACCCTTCTGTCTACGCTCAAGTAAGTACTCATATCATAAACTCTACCTAACTTGACTTAAGTCACTGAGGGATATATTCATTATTCATTTTACGTAACATTGATTTGAATTACAAAGATGGTCGATTACTTAACATTTGTTGCTCGCGATTTTTCTGCTATTCTGGTGGTTTGTGATTTTCTAGCTTAACGTATATTTATTTGGTTTGATATTTAAAAAAGTTTTCGTTTGCCAATATCGCTTGAATAATATGAACAATCCACCCTTGCTCTCGCTACATGTAAAGGAATGGGAGTTTTGATTGTTCTAAATGTGATAATTTCTTGCCATATTGGCGCGCTTAAGACAACGCTCTTTCGCGAAACGTCAAAAAGGTTTAAGAACGCCTGTTGAACTTTATTAACTGAGTAGTGAATCTTTGTTTTTTAAAACTCAAGACAGTTATAGCAGTTGTCAAGTCAGTGGTAGAAGTAATTACGTGCGGCATGTAAACGACTGATGACGAAGAATTTTATAATGTTGCGCTTGAAAAGACTCATTGTTCCTTAAGCATTGAGATGAAGCTCGCTTAGCAGCACCAACATTATGGACCGATTGCAAGACATTAGTGACTAAACATGGCCAAGAGAAGAAACAGAAATTCGAACCATGTGATTGAGTAATATATTTTCTAATCGAAAACATTTGCTCATTTGTGGCTTGGTCTGTCTCCTCTCTTGTCAGCATCTTTTTTCACTGCGTCGAGTGTTAGTTTTAGAAAATCTCTACATTACAAATTTCTACACACGGTTGTGATGAACACTCTAATCGCTTAATTCATTTTGTACTTTTATTAGGATTTGATCCCCGATGATCAGTCACTTTTCGACCCTGCCTTCAATGATCCTTACAAGCCACTGAAACCAAGCAACAAAAGTGACAATCATTTCTATAGTAAAAAGAGGCCATTGGAGTCTGAACTTGAAGAGCCACTTGCCAAAAGGGCTTACGTTCCCAGCAATGATTTCGTGGAAAGAAACTCACCATCGCCTGTCCCACAGAACCTTTCGCATGAAAAACGAGTCATAGTTCCAGCCGGTAAGAATTCATATTAGAATTGTCAAATCTAGTTTGATGTCTATCAACATTAGTCACACCCAATGAGTTTTGTGTCAATCCAGTTGAAACGCGCCCTGTGTCATGTTTTCTCCCACTGCCCGATTAAATTTGTCTCTGTAACCATTCTGGATTGTGACAAGAAGATTTGGGCGGTCTTAGCAAACCACACCCTGCTTCTTCGGTTTGACCTCGGACCGTGAAAATGAGAGCGATTACCTTAAAAACCACAAGGCATCAAATTTTGATGAGGGTTGCGACACGAACATTTTTGACTTGCCGATAGGCAGTTGAATTTAAAATATTTGAATATAATGTTCAAGTGCTAAGGAGACCGGAAAGAGTGAATATAAATTGCCTAATTTCGTAAAAAAGGTGGAACAACCCGCTGCGTCTAAGTTTACTATTTCTACGTTCATAGTTTGCTGAAGGGATTCGACCATCCATCTTGTTATTAAACCGCTGCTCCTTGACCAAAATTATTTGTCACTCAAACTTGTTTTAAAAATATGTGGACGAAATTATGTCTTGTTACCATTCAAAGGAAACCTCTTTGGCATAACTTTTTCACAGTACTTTTAAAAGGAAAGTTGAATTTTCTTGAAGGAATATTTCTTTGGCCTTTGTAAGAAGTGTAAGGGTTAAGCCGATTCTTCAAGGAACTGTGGCGCTTTCTTGTTTGTTAATATCCAGTGAACAAACACTTGAGATACTGTATACTGTTCTTCTATTACCTTCCGATACTCTGCATCTCGGTATTATCACAGTGATTGTAATAACGGGTTCAAATAACTTCCACGATGTTCAGCAAGCGCATATAAAATGCCTCACGAGTCTATCGTTACTAGCTGACGGATAAAGCGCTCTTGTGATAGTTTCATTTTGCAATGACCCTTCGTATTAGTTTAAATATCTGGTTGATTTAATTTTCCTTTTTTTGGTTCAGATCCTCTGTGCTGGACCAAAGAACATGTTCGTCAATGGATCCAGTGGGCCATCAAAGAATTCAGTCTCAAGGACATCGATGCCGATCGATTCGATATGGACGGCAGAGAACTCTGCAAACTGACCAGGGAGGGCTTTATGAAACTAGCCCCAGCCTATAATGGAGACATTTTGATGGCACATTTATGCGTTCTTCGTAAAAGTAAGTCAAAAACACTGTGTTAAAAAGAAAACTTTCTGTTTTTCCCTCAAAAATAGTCATCCAATTAGTGAAATAGAAATCTTAATCCAATCTGATAGTCATCTTTATTGCGAAGGTTTTTAAGATGGATTTTAACAATTTAGCCAAAATTCATGACCCAAACAAGCAAGAAAGAAATTGGATTAGTGCCGTTGTTAGTTTTAGGTCAAGGCAAACTTGAGAAAACAACACGCGACATCTGACTGAAATCTAAGTTCAATTACATGTTTTCAAGCCGTTTTACTCTCGGAGTCTTATACTTATCTTGCATTTCTATTCGTTCATTTCAGCTCCCCTACCAAACCTTACCTCTGATGATATTGATAGCGCATTGGCCCCTGCATCCACACAAGGTAAGAATCCCATTTTTTTTCATTTTCATAGTAATGACGCTCGACCCTGTTCGCCTTCAGAGGGTCGTGAGTTCATTTCTCATCTGAAGCTCAGATTATTTTTTCTAAGCTTTCTGTTCTTAGATTTTACCTTCTTCCAAATATATAACGCCTCTCTCGTGAAACATTTTCCCTGGAAAGCATTCTGTTGTTGATGTACAACAGGTTGTTAATTCAAGGATTGTTGTTATTTTTTTCAGCGTCTTACCACGCGCCTTCTCCACCAGTGTTTGACTCGAGACAACACCCTGTGATCACTAGCAATCCATCAGTTGTCAGAGGCACTGACAGTCTTCAAGCACGATTCAGTGGAAATGGTGAGTTCATAGTCTCATTTTATTCCACCTCAAGATTTTGGTCCCTTAGCTTGCAAGTTGTCGTTCTCATAGGCACCGTTATTACAGCACATTATGCCTTATATTTTTTTCTCAAAGTTTGTCTTGTCCTAAACATTTGTGCCTTAAATTTTCGTCACAAAGTTTCTCTTACTCGTAAGACTTTTTGATATGGTTATTTATTTCTCTGTATGTCATAGTCTATTGTTTTTCTCAATGTTCTTTTTTCTGTTATTTTTTAGATTCCATTGACAGAAGTTCTTCCTGGGCGTCACCCTCGTCCACTCCAAGACTATCCCATATGAAGGACAGTGTTGTCCCCTCCAGACCCATGTCCGTGCCAGAGCCTCAGTCCCTCTCGAGTTCGTTCTCCAGTGCCAACGTCCGTGCCGAGCCCGCTAGCACTGGCAGCGGACAGATTCAGCTGTGGCAGTTCCTTCTCGAGCTCTTGTCAGACCCAAAGAACTCGACTTGCATCGCTTGGGAAGGTTCCAACGGCGAATTCAAGCTTGTAGATCCTGACGAGGTAGCCAGAAAGTGGGGAGAGCGAAAGAATAAGCCAAACATGAACTACGACAAGCTTAGCCGAGCGCTGCGATATTACTACGACAAGAACATCATGACCAAGATCCACGGCAAGAGATACGCCTACAAATTTGACTTCCAAGGATTGGCTCAGCTCAACCAGCCAATCACATCGGACGCTCAAGCACATGCGCAAGCCGCGTACAAGTTTCCTGGATCAGACTTCTACGCTGGTTTTCCCGCCGCCTCGTCGCTGTTCCCGCATCCAGCAGCCAACAGCTGTTACCCAATGTCCTATTGGGCGCGAGCTCCACCATCGTATCCGCAATCAAGACCAATGTACGGTCCCCCATTGGGCGCCGGGATGACTTACTACGCTTAGAAACTCTGTCCAAAACAAAAACTTTATAAATAAATTGTCTTTTCTGCTGTCTAATTTTGCAGAAACGAAGCGTTCCTTACAGGAATTTTTTAAACCATAAAAGCTATTTATTTATAAGAAAAAGAAAAAATCTGAAGCGCTGAATTCGTTTCTGAGTGAGAAAATGTTCATGACGGCGAAAACGTTAGGGAGAGGCTTTTTTAAAATAAATCAACAAATGGGAAAATTTTGGTTATTGTTACTTGTTTCCAGTTTTTATGCAAAGCGTTCTGTTTTCAGACTGCTTTTCCGAAACCATTTTGATAGACTTGACTACACAATATCTTTGTACAGTTATTGTAAATACTGAAAATTCAGCGGTCATATCTTAATGTTATAGTTAGTCTTCGACACTTTTGTTGAGGTTCCCATCAAACAGCTACGTCTGTATATTTTTTTTAAAAAAATGCAAACTGCATAAAATATTTATGTCAAGAAACATTCTATAAATAATATTGTATATTTGCTTATGCGGAGATCTTTATAAATTGTGAAAGAAAATAGATAATTTATAATATTTTTTACAATTTTGTACACTACCTTAGTGTCGTTTAATTTGGTGAGAGAGAAAAAACACATCATAGGATGTAAATAAAAGAAGTATATTTCAACGAAAAATACTTGTGTTGTTTATTTTTCCTCGCGAGCTTCCGTGGGTTATATTGGTCACTAATTATTTGTCTGAATACCCGAGTCTAAAAAAAACTGTTAAAAATTAAATGGGATGTAATTTTGCAAAAGTTTCAAGTCTGCTGCCCCCAGAATTAAAAGATGTCGTTATAATAAAGTCGTTAGGCCATTCAAATGCAATTGACAACTCAACATTTTTATTTTGAGATTTTTAAATTTGCAATTGTTTAATTTCTGCTATGGTCATGAAAGGGGTCATTGTTCCTTTCTCCTTCACGGGCATGGGTCAAGGTTGAAGGAATTGTTTTTTTTAAGATGTGTAATTGTTTTTTAAGATGTGTAAAACGGCGCTTGCAGTTTCGTCCAAGCATTCCAAAACGCGTTAAAATCACACAGCCATTTTCACACTCAGAATCTGAGCGTGAAAAATGGAGAAAACAATGGTCTCCTCGCAAGCGTTCCTTTCCTTTCTCTCTCGCGCGCCCCTTTCCCTTTTAACGCCTGTTATGCGGGCTACCGTACGACTGGAATTACGCTTCCTGTAAAATCAAAATTACTGATGAAGTCAAGATTGGCAGCCCTGACCCAATCCTTGAATAACTTAGTTGGCATACCGTCAACATCATGGCCCGCTACTTAACTTTCTGCTTTGTGAAACGCACTGTTGGTAAAGCCGAATCGAAAGAAACAGGTAAAGAGATACAAGGAGACAAAACGTATTCATTTCCTAAAGTTCCCTTATCACAAAATTAAAATATATAGCAAGGCGTGTGTTTGAATGCTTCAAGATAAGAACAGAGAAGGAAGACAAAGAGTTGTGTTGTATGTATAAACATGTGTGTAATTGTATCTCTGTAAGTAATAACTAGTATTATGATATTGTAATTGTGAATTATTTGCAAGACGCTGATGTACCAGCTGGTATAGAACTCCAAATACAAATATTATGCTCTTGTCTTGTCGTGTCTGATTCAATCCTAGGGGTTGAGGTACTCAACAAAGTTTTATACAGGAAGGTTCAGCCTCGAGGTCTAACCCGTTACTCTTTTATGCACCATTTTTGACAGAAACGATACCTCTTTCACATACCTAGTTTAGAACTTTGCATCCCTTTTAACTGCGGTAAGTGTGAAGATATAAATACCTCACACAAATAGAACGTTTCCTCGACTTTTTCGCAGTCATAAAATTCATCTGTTAGCTTTCTATTTGTTGGGCCTTTTGCGTCCGAAATGACACATTTCCCTACCCTTTCATTTACCTGAAGCCTGAAAAAGGTACCCCTTTCGGGCGGAGCCTACCCATATTAGGCCATTATAGGGAGTACCCCCCTCCCCGGAGTCTCCCCGTATAGGCCATTATAGGGAGTACCCCCCCTCCCTGGAGTCTCCCTGTATAGGCCATTATAGGGAGTACCCCCTCCCTTGAGTCTCCCTGTATAGGCCATTATAGGGAGTACCCCCTCCCTTGAGTCTCCCTGTATAGGCCATTATAGGGAGTACCCCCTCCCTTGAGTCTCCCCGTATAGGCCATTATAGGGAGTACCCCCTCCCCGGAGTCTCCCCGTATAGGCCATTATAGGGAGTACCCCCTCCCTGGAGTCTCCCCGTATAATAAAGGATTAAATTAGCTGCAAAAACCGTGGACGAAGATCCTGCTAGTTGTAAACGTTGGATCTCTAGAAAAGAGATCAAATCAGCCAAAATATAATGAACCAAGAACAAGAAGTCCAAAGACTACTGCAAAGCTGATTTAAAACAACGTATATTGTTTTTTGTAACAATATTTCGGCTGGCCAAACCAGCCTTCTTCAGGTTTACAGATGTTACTGAACTTATGTAGCAATCACAATATTAAATAAATGGAGAATTACGCAATAAAAGGGAGAGGCGGAAATGACGTACAACATAAAGACTGGAAAGGAAAAATACTAAGGATATGGATTAAAATAATTCGTCACGGCGGTTTAGGCCATGAGGTTCAAGAGTCATGGCCTTATCTATCAAATGCGACTCCCTGGCCTTACGAACTGAGTCACGTGAAGAATGAATTTTCTCTAGTGGGATTAACTGCATGTCAGTATGAGAATGGTTAGAGTGAGAGAGAAAGTGTTCAGAAACAGTAGTGGGTTTAGATTTAATGTTAGTTTTGTCGACTGCACGTCTGTGTTCGTTAAATCTGTCCTTGAGACGTCGCTACGCAAACATTTTACCATCTTACACTCCTCTAACCGTTGCAAAGACGTCTTTAAGCAACCGCCTTTCGTTGCTTACAGACGTAGCTCTAATCTTCGTGACCTTTTAGTTAAAGCACAACTACCCGTTATCTCCACCAATCATTTTCCGCCAGGCTCCTTCCGTTGTGGACAGAATTGTGCCACTTGCGCATACATTACTAACGGCCTCACAAGTTATACCTTTTACGCTACAGGTGAAACACGCTCCATCACTTCACACATTACTTGTAACACTAAAAATGTGATCTACATGGTCCAATGTAACCGTTGTAATTTACAATATATAGGTGAAACTAAGCGACGTCTCAAGGACAGATTTAACGAACACAGACGTGCAGTCGACAAAACTAACATTAAATCTAAACCCACTACTGTTTCTGAACACTTTCTCTCTCACTCTAACCATTCTCATACTGACATGCAGTTAATCCCACTAGAGAAAATTCATTCTTCACGTGACTCAGTTCGTAAGGCCAGGGAGTCGCATTTGATAGATAAGGCCATGACTCTTGAACCTCATGGCCTAAACCGCCGTGACGAATTATTTTAATCCATATCCTTAGTATTTTTCCTTTCCAGTCTTTATGTTGTACGTCATTTCCGCCTCTCCCTTTTATTGCGTAATTCTCCATTTATTTAATATTGTGATTGCTACATAAGTTCAGTAACATCTGTAAACCTGAAGAAGGCTGGTTTGGCCAGCCGAAATATTGTTACAAAAAACAATATACGTTGTTTTAAATCAGCTTTGCAGTAGTCTTTGGACTTCTTGTTCTCCCCGTATAGGCCATTATAGGGAGTACCCCCCTCCCTGGAGTCTCCCCGTATAGGCCATTATAGGGAGTACCCCCCTCCCTGGAGTCTCCCCGTATAGGCCATTATAGGGAGTACCCCCTCCCCGGAGTCTCCCCGTATAGGCTATTATAGGGAGTACCCCCTCCCCGGAGTCTCCCCGTATAGGCCATTATAGGGAGTACCCCCTCCCTGGAGTCTCCCCGTATAGGCCATTATAGGGAGTACCCCCTCCCCGGAGTCTCCCCGTATAGGCCATTATAGGGAGTACCCCCTCCCCGGAGTCTCCCCGTATAGGCCATTATAGGGAGTACCCCCTCCCCGGAGTCTCCCCGTATAGGCCATTATATATAGGGAGTACCCCCAGATTCGATCAGATTTTTAGAACAGCTGCTCTCACAAATTCAGCAATTAGGAACATGTTGACGTAAATCAGGAGCCCATCAAATCCTGCGTAAATAGAGTCGTTATGGCTGGTTGACAAATGACAAGAATTTGACCACACTGAAGATTCTTAGGCAGTCCTTAGAATTGAAATCAATGATTTTCACTAGTCTTACTTACAGTAGCACTTAACAAGCGAGAATTACGAATCTTAATGCAGATATTCTACGTCATCCAACTATCGTGAGCTTCTTACCATTAACGGTGTAAGGGTCTTTGCAGGATGGTGGAACCTTAGGCCAGTGACAAATTGCAAAACACCGAAAACCGTTTTAACGGCGTTCACATTTTAATGGCAAAAAGCTGATACCCGAACCAAAGTAGGAGCAGCTGAATTTTCACAAGGATTACGGTCGCAATATGAGTTCGAGCTTCTCGCTTGCTGTTTTGTGCATTTTCTAATAAAATAGAATCTTAAGTAACTCAAACATGCATTTTCATTGTAGCGGCTTAGCTAATAAACGCGGTAAAAGCTACTGTAGGGTTGAATAATGATAAACTGACTTAGGAACAGAGGAAAATTCTTTCATGAAAGGTACGTAAGAATACTTGAGTTGAAATATAGGGAAGACGAAGGTAAAAAAATAAAGGTAAAATAAACTGAAATAAACACAGCGCAATCAGTTTCTTATACATTGGATTTGAACGGCTATGAGCAAATTAGCCTGGGTGGCAAGCGTTCGAAAGGGAAGGGGACTGTGAGCAAATGGAATCGCGGGAACTTTCTTTTTTCCATATCAAAGTTTTTGTCCACCACGCAGCCACTTCCAAGAGAGAGGCCACTTGGAAGTGGGCATTTTTTATCTTTGCTTGCCGTTCTCTATGATGAAGCACAATTTAACAATAAAATACTAAAACATTATCCAGACTCAAGGAAGAAACAGACCGCAAGAAACGATCGTCCCCCGGCCCTCCCGGACTTCGGAATTCTTGAGGCCTCGTCGTTGAAGACCTATGCCTTGAAATGCATTCCAAGCTGGTATCAAGAGATTCTTTGAAGCATAATTTGTTGAGATAAGCAAATTTTATGGCCATCTTTGTGGACAACTCCATTGTATGTACGTGTACATGGCGGCCCATTGTGAGCCCATCACTAATTTGCGAAATGATCCACGTGACGTTTAGTGGCAACGGCCAGAGGCAGCAAACAATAAAAAAGCAGCCATTTTTGAGATCGTAGTGTAGTGTTAGGCTCTCAATTACTGAGGAAAATTTAGTACATCTTGTTTCTTGTACTCGATCAGAGCCCATTCGACTTGACTTCGGTATCTAGGGACAAGAGTGAGTAAAATCTTTAAAGTCGTAAATCCAGAAACCTTTTGTGGAATGGGGACGCAAAAATTCAGTGCCTTATGCATGTGTGATTTGGCAAACATTTGCAAACCTTTTACTTGCCATAGAAGAGTTTGTTTCTTTTAAAACTTGAGGCTACTGCCAAAGAAGCGTGTTTCAGAACTAAGACTCTCAATTATCCTTAAGCTTTATTTGGAAATGTGCCGTATATTCAGACAGTGGCATGGTTTACTAATTGAAGCGAAAGCTGTTTGTCCAGTTAAGTTTCACCTAGCCTGGCCAGGAGATAAGGGAGTGGGGATGGTGCAAAGCAAGGCGCAAAGTGAACGGAAACAAAAAACAGCGGCGTCTGATTAAGGAAATATTGGCCACTGAACAGCTCAAAATAGCAGTACGTACAACTAAAAAGATCAACTGCTTGGTCAACTCCAATTTTACATGGAAAACACTCGTTCTTATCATTTTCATGGAAGTTACGTTTTCGTATACTATCAAAGAATTTCGTTTCTGGACATTTCAGTAGTTGTTGCTTATAAACACTCAAACAAGATGATTTACTGAACCCGAGGCTAACACTAGTACCCGGATATCAGCTAAACATCAAATTCCCTGTCAATAATTAACTTTTCATTTTTGCAGCTACTTCTCTTCTTAGAAGAGAAATAGCTACTATGTCATCGAGTGTGTAAGTCCGTAAGTGGTCCAATCTTGGGATTGTGTTCGGAACATTTATCGGTTTTATTTCGGATTATTTATTTCTCTAGCGGCTTTTTGGACTATTGTCGTGCTAGGCTTAAAAGCTGCTAGCGCGAGTCTACCTACTGAATAATATCGTTCCCGCGGCGTTACACTGGACACGCTATGTCACTATTGAAAGTTTTGCTTGATTAAATTTGCCGCTGCACTCTTTACACTGTAGAAGAAACAATGCTATATTGCCCGGCAACTGGATGAGCGGATATAGCTTTCTCGCAAAAATACGGCATGAAAAAGCAAATTTTAAAAAAAGATAGATATGCATGCGTGAACGCACAATAAAGGATAAATATTTTAGAATGTGGAGTATGCGTATCATATATTGGCACTGTAGTTTCTTCTCTCACGTCTTCGCCGAAGGGGACGCACACTTTGAGTACAAACGGCTGCTCGTGTGACTTCCTGCACATGACTTAAGAAATCATTTTTGACCCCTATTGCGCATGACTGCGGCGCGGAGTCAAAGGCGCGAGCTCCGGGGTCGAAATTTTTGTTTCAAACAAGCTTGCGCAATATTAGTAGTTTTTCGGAAACAACATAGAAAAACATTAATGTAAAACATTATACCTGTATGAATACCAACTGTATAGAGACCAGATTTAATTTTTTTACAATGGGGTGTGCCGATATATATTGAGAGTGTAATACATTTAAATTTCTAACTCACAGCTCCCAAACCGGTGAAAGTACTCGTGCATGAAATCTTACAGATTCCATTAAATTTCCTGCTGACCTGGTCAGGTAAAGTCACAAGGTAGCAAACTCATGTTATGACAGCACTACTGAATGGTTTCCGTACTTGACGCTTGCACGTATTTTGTTCAATATCGACAGGAATAGGATGTTTTAAGAAACAGAATAATATTTCCTTGATTTTAAAGTGTCACGTCTCGAAGAAACTAAGTTTGACACGGTAGGGTATTTCACTCCGCGTCGACTGATCTCTCACCTCATACCAATTTCCTATTATTTAACATTTTTCCGTTTCGTGCGACCCCCCCCCCCCCCCCTCCCTTAATTTCGTTTGCTAATACTTAACCTTTTCGGATCCGTTTCTTTAAAATCATTGCAAGCAAGAATCAAAGAAAAAATACCAAAAAGCAAACAGTCAGACCGTATCAGTGCTGTATGTGGCGCTGATCTCCAATTAACTTTTCTCTCGAGTGAACTAGCTGGGCGAAAGGGTCGGCCTGCATTGCCTCTTAGTGTACATTTCTGGACTAATTGTTCATGCATGAAATCCGCTGAGCACATAACCAAAACTGCGTGTCCCCGGAAAGTGCGGGATTCAAAGACGTATGAAAATGAATATAACACCCTTCATAAACAAGTTAACTGATTAAGCTGTGCGAGAGACTTTGTTCTGATTTGCCAGCATTGATTTAGGAGTATCCATGGTTTAATACGAAATATACTCTTGAAATACATGTCATGAACAAGACGGGAACTGGTCAGAGAGAGGCGGAGGTTTAAATTTCGTAACTTACCAGTTACGCAATGAACACTCCGCGACTGAGTGGGACGTAGCTTGCAGACATTATTTGCTCGCGTTTTTCAGGTCTTGCGCTCCACGCCTTCGCGCTTGCCTTCGCCCGCCAGAAAAACGCGAATAATAATGCCCGTTCTGCAAGCTACGGACAACTCTGTCGCGAAGTCTTCATTGCACCTTAAAAATATGTATCTCCCTCAGTTAGATCAGACATTTTTCGGTTTGTCTCATTTTGTATATTGTCTGATGCCGGTGTCTGAACAAAAATGCCGCATCTATGCAATATACATATGCCAAAGCCGCGAGTTCACTTAATCCCCCCAACCCCTGTATCAGAGCTGGTCAGATTCTTACCGTGAAAAAAAAAGGATAGCAAAAATGACACGGTTTTTCTTTTAAAGACCCGGATTTTAACTTTTTGATTATTTACTGCGACAATTTGGTTACGGTAGCGTTCATGTGCAATACTTAAATGTCATATTGGTCAGATTGAGATGTAAATGTAAGAAGCTTGAAATTGATTCCATCTACTTTTCATGCAGATCGTGCATATCATAGCTAATTTAATTTATTGAACCACCAAACACTTAGTTTCCGTGCAGGGACAAGACATCACTGAATTTTGAAGACATAAGAGCAAAATCGCCTGTTCAATTGAACCCATTTGAATCATTGCAAATCTTTTGATCACTGAGCTCAAACGTTCACGCAATAATGTTTTATATATACTATATAATAGCTGGGTATGTTATCGAGATGTTGAAGGGCTTGTAAAAGTTGAGTACTGGACTGTATTGGAAAGGGAGTTTGAGACGAGCTGGAACCTCCACCGGAAAGGATTAGAATTCCAGCACCAAGTAAAGGAGTCATGTCACGTCTTTAACTCTTATTTAAGCTCAGGATAAGTTAGGGGCGTGGCAAGAGTTTTGGAGGATGCGCAGCGCAGCTGTATTGGTCCCCTCCTATGCCCACCATATAGTTTTTCCTTCAACTTGATATAATGTATTTACGTCTATATGGCTTCCATGCAGCTCGACTAATAAAGGCAAGAGGAATCTTTGTGGCTGTGCGGATAAGGCTAATCGACAATGAGCCTTCGTGGCTTTTTGATTGTCATCGTATGTCAACTTACCTTTGTCCTCAGGCATGCATTTTTATTTAATATGATTTTTTTTAAAGTAAAATTTATTTCTTCGGGTCATTCTGCATATATTACATTCCACATAATTATGTCATTCCGCAAACCATGCCACATGCCATTCCGCAAACTCATTCCCCCTTTTACCCTCACCGCTTCTCTTTTCTTTGAAGTAAGCCGAGGGTAACAAACCTCGCAATTTCTTCGGGTCATTCTGCATATATTACATTCCACATAATTATGTCATTCCCCAAACCATGCTACATGCCATTCCGCAAACTCATTCTTCCTTTTACCCTCACCGCTTCTCTTTTCTTTGAAGTAAGCCGAGGGTAACAAACCTCGCAACTCCTGGTGACCTACCTTTTCCTTAGGCATGCATTTTTATTTAAAGGGACACAGTCAGCTGATGCACATGCGCATTAGATACAATTTCTTCGCTGATTTGCATGTCACAAGACACGGGCGTGAAACAGAAAGTGAGAAGCGTATCCGGAATACTCAAAACAAACCTTGTTGAGTTGAACAATTTACAAGCCCAAATCGTGATTATATATAGACCTTAAGCCACATCAGAGCACACCTTTGAGAATTCATCGATGGATTTGTCCAGGAAAAGCCAAACATCGACAAATACTTCTGAACTCGTTGATTAGTAGAGGTGAGGAATAACACGGAGTCGGTATGAATCATTGTCGAAGGTTCAAGGTCGAGAAAGTTTGATATTCCAAACATATGTAACTTTTTCCATCGATTTTCCAAATACATATAACGATTATTTGCTCACCGATGTTATTTATTCGTTTCTTTTGTTATTTTGGTAAACGAAAGCGATTTCTCCCGCCCGGAGCCTACGCATTTCATTTGATTTCGGGTTGAGGTAAACTCTTTTCAAAACTGACAAAAGTAGTGTCCAGGTCAGCGCGGTCACATAGCTGACTGTGTCCCTTTATAATACCTGAATAAATTGCTGCTGATAGTGGGCATTAAAACCAAGGCGGGGTTTTCTCAGTTGGTAGAAAGCTGGACCCCAGGAAGGAAGATTGTGGGAACAGTTTTTGTCATTTGTGAAAGAGAGTTTTTCACCAACTTTTTATCTCTATTTTCCTGCCGGCCTTGAATACTACTTCCGTCTTGCTAACTAGAATATTCCAAATTCAGATTTCATACTGCCTAATGCAATTTCGAACTCCTCATTCCCATTCTAGTAGTATTTTTAATGACCTTTAATCAGTAGGTACTGGTCTTAGGAAATGGCATACCTGAGTTGAACCAACCTCGTTCCCAGGTTCTTTTGGGAACGAAGTTGGCTGAGTGCAAACTCAGTGCATGAAAAAAGAGGCAGGACCAACGCGCATCTTTGACGATCGTCCCAATTTCTGAACATTTTTGTTTTGGATTCTACAGTTAAGTTGACTCCCGATAACTCGAACCCTCGCAGACTCGAACCAGGCGCTAACTCGAACCAAAGTCGGATTTTCCCTGGATTTCCGTCCGGATACATTTACTGTAATTTTACCTCCCGGTAACTCGAAGCCTTCGGAGCCTCCTGCTAACTAGAAGTAATTTTTGTTTCCCTTCAGATCATTTCTATACAGTTTTACCCTCGATAGCTCTAACCATGTTTTAAGCGCGTGACAATTCAGAAACAAAAGTGTACTGAAGTTTATTTGAAAACAACCGTGTCGATTCTTTGTCCATACTTTAATGCCACTCTAGCTCAAGATTTAGTGTCCATCTCTGCATATTAATCAAGCTTTGGTCACCAAGAAAAGAATGCTTTGAATTTTGATCAAGCTCTCTCAACCAGTTCTTTATTAACTAAGAAAATGTTAAAAAAAATTAGTCCGCATACTTGGATATTGGGGCTTACCGTAAATGATTATGGCTTGACTGATGAATTGGAGTGATTTTTGATCGGATTAAATGAGGTTCTCCTTTTTACAGTATTTACCACTGGTTGAAGCTCAACACTTTTCGGGTTCACGAATGCAACGCAAAGCTTTAGCCGGTTTACATTTTCCAGCAAATTTGGGGCATATTTGGTCAAGATTTCGTTCTTTCAAAACAGAGGGTTTTACAGGGGTTTTAGGAGTGAAGGGTAGAACGGCCGCCGTCAAATAGCAGGACGAAGAAGGCGCCGGACAATCATGAATTCCAGGTAAGGTTGGCCTGCAGTGCAGGCGTTTTCTTCGGGCGCGCGAATGTTTTGCTCGCGAAAGCGCCATAGTGAAACTCTAAAAGAGAGGAGAAAATGGGGCGAGTCAACCCTAAGAGTTACTATTTTTACTCTCCCTAATCTTCCTCCGTCATATCATCAAAGATGGCGGATACAACAGTACGAACATAAACAAGCAGTTTTCGACCGCCCAAAATATGCCTGCACTGCAGGCTAAGGTAAGCAAAGGCAGAAGCCATTGCATTGGAAATCATTTTATTTTGTTTCTCTATGCACGGTTTACAAATTCGTGACTTTTTATCATCAGTAACAGAGATACTTAAATGTAATTAAGCCATAATAGTTAAGCGTTACGCGCGCGTGTTCGGATAACATGAAAGCATGTGGAAGAGCTAACATACAGAAATACAGGAAAAGGGGGTACAAGGCGGTGTCGTGAAGGAGCGTTGCGTGACAACATAAAGAGACTAGATTGGCTTCATCTGTAGAGCTTCTTGTTGATGTTCTTATCGCCAGTCACGCAATCCTGCCAAAGAGCTGAAACAAGCATTTTTTTTTCACATAGTGTATTTTATTAAACTCTCAAGTACGATACATTTAGTTTAACAAACCTTGTTGGGTAGGATTGTGTGACAAGCCATGCAAAGGAACTTCTGTGAAAACTTAATCAATGGTTTAAGGAAACTGAAGCTGACAGTTGCCACAGCCTAAGTCTAATGCATATTTAGAAATCGTCCTTTTATTTAAAATATGGAAGTTATTACCCAGTCCAGTGGTTAATATCACTGTTTATTTTTTCGACTCAATGTCGTTTTAAATGGGAATTTAAACTGCTATAAATCTTCTGTCGCACATTGGGCAATTATACCGTGCTTCTCCAGTGTGGGTGCGAATATGCTCTCTTATGTATTGTCTGCAGCTAAACCTCTTTAAACAAACCCAGCACTCAAAAGGCCTTTCACCTGTGTGGATTCGTTTGTGTTGCTTAAGATGACACTTTATAGCGAAGGCCTTCTCGCACTGGTCACATTTAAAAGGCCTTTCACTGGAATGCTTCAAAGCTGTATGTCTGCGAAGGATTGAGGGATGCGCAAAGGCTGCATTACACAGAGAACAAACATGTGGTCTTTCTCCAGTGTGACCAAATTTGTGCTTTTGAATGCCAAGTCACACTGGTCACATTTGTAAGGCTTCACATTGGAGTGTGTTTTCTGGTGTGTCCCAACATCTTGCGGCCTCTTGAAGCGTTTACTCAACCAGTTGCCAAAATGTTGAGACACTCACGAAAACACAACCTTTCTTGCTTCAAATCGCTGCTAGTCACAGGTCTGTGAGATAAAAAATACTGACCTCCCTCCTCCCTCCCATTCAAAGTTGTTCCTCCAAGTTTTAAGCATGATCTTGAATTGCTAGCAACTTTGATAAGGGGTGGAGGGGGAGGGGGGGGGGGGGGTGACAAGTACAAGATCATGGACAGGCCATTTAAGCCAAAATACGGTGCAGTGTCTCAAGTACTTCTGCAACTGGTTGTCTCATTTAAGTGTTACTTCAGAAAGCGATTTCCACGTCTCAACTTCCCAAAACGAAGACTATAGCGAGATAAATAAATAGACTGAAACTTTCTGCTGCTTTTCCCAGCTGACACATCATTGTCATTGATAGCAAAACTGCATAAAAAAGTGCTTAAGAATGTAGTGATTTTTAAATTTTGCCTCAATTTTGTTGTAACGCATGTGCTATTAACTACCGTGACATGGCTTAAAGTTCCGGCGTGATTAAACCCTGAGAAGTGTGAATGCATAATCACAGCATAATTTTCCTTTTCTTGGAATTTGGAGATATTATAGTTGCGAATAAAGCTGCCAAGCCTCCATTTTCACCCCTGTATCTGTAACGCAATGGCATTTGATATGCAGTGGCGTTATGTAATCGGTATACCGCGTGACTTAATTTTAAACACTGCTGTAAAAGTAAAAAAGGAAAAGTCCCTGACAGAATTCAGCGCTGACAGGGGCGTATAGTAGCTACCTTTAAGCCATTAAGCCCAGGCTTAACAAATTAAAATTTGGTCCAAAATGAGTTCATGAATTGCAAGTTATCAGGGAGTGAAATTGCAACTAAGACAGGTACCAATGTCTGTGACGATTACGCAAAATGACACATATTTCACAAGGAAACTCTGTCGCTGGCGAATGCCATTTTGGTTTTCCTAGTAGACATGTAGGGGTGCTCTTTGCTTACTTTTGATTACCTGCTAGAATCATTTGGTTTCAAAACTTTTAAATTTGGAAGATCTCGACTCCAAAGTAACATCTAGTATTAAAACCGGCCCTTTATGCATCAGTCAATTCCACCTGCGCCCAGCCTCCCCCCCGGGCTAACCCCCGGGAATTAGCCTTTTTTTTCTCATGGATGGCAAATTCCCGGGGGCTGGAGCACTTAAGCTGTCAAATGCCCGGCGGTGGGGACGAAAGTAGAGGGCGAATGCCCCGCCCCCGGGATCGTTTTAATGCCAGTTTTCATTTTCGTACGCTGCAATAGATCGCAAAGTTGTTCTAGCAAAGAAATGAAGCGTGTTTTAAGGCCCAATTCACGTTTTCTGGAATTCGAAGGTCGCAAAGTGAGTTGAATGAGTTGGCAGCAGTTGCAAACCGATGATAAAAAACCATTCAGGCACAAAACACCGCTAAAATTGTGGCCTGATGTGAAACGCGTAAATATTTTCTAACACAGACGTTTTTAATTTATACATATTGTAGTCCTTGATTTCAAATTTGCAAGCTTTTAATATTTCCAAAAGCCGGAATTTTATTAATTACCATATAGAATGAATCAAATGCGGCCTGTTGCGAAAAACGCGACAATTCATTCACGCTCTTGCTATTTGCTTTGAAATTATGGCTTTTTAGATTACAGTACATATTGAAATTAAAAAAAACATATCTTTAAAAACGTCGACAAGTTTTTCTAGCCCTTGCTGGACAAGCCAATCCGCCACAAACTTCTGATCTTTATCTCGGAAATTCTCCATGTCGACCACGTTTTAAAGTTAACAACGTGCGTGTCAAAAGCCCGGGGGTGCCCCCGGGGTTGGCCAATGCCCGGCCCCCGGGTCGCGCTAAATTAGCTAAAGCCCCTCCCCCGGGACTGACAAGGCTGGCAAATGCCCCGCGGTTGCCCGGGGGGGGGGGGGGGGCTGGGCGCAGGTGGAATTGACTGATGCATTACTCCTTGTTTGTTCTGTTTATTCTTGTTTGGTTTCGTTTATATTTTTTTTTCACGGGGACGCAGGACTTATTCGACTTAATGGCATTGACTTTGAAATATCAAGTAGCCAAGTGAATCCTACAAAAAGAGAGCTAATTTCATGCCCTGGCAGTAACTATGCTTCGCGTGTATTCTGCATGATGTTAAACGCAACTTCAAGCTAACCAATGCATTTGAATGTTTCTTTTACTTTACTTTAATTTAATTGAAAATCGATCTAAAAACTAGTCTCGCTCTGCCTGCAATTCTATTTTGCCGCTAATATTCAAACTTCAGAGTCTTTGCATCGGGAGGTTATTTTTAAACATGATTTATAATACCTCAAACCGATAGAAACGTTCGCTATAATTAACTTTTGAAAGGTAGCCATGATTAAGTCGAATCCCTTATTTTCGAGAGGACGAGTAAAAGACATTGAAAGTTGAGCAGGAAAGGTAATAACCTCAGGAGTAATAAGCGAGCAAACTGGTTCTAAGCCTTGGCAATCGAGTACTTGGTTAGTTGATAACCGTAATAAGGAAATAAGGGCCCAACAAGGTTCTATTATTTTGATTTACCTGGCAGAGCTATTTCTACTAAGAAATGAAATAATTGTGGCAATAAGAAAGAAAATCTGTACCTCACCTTCCTCCATGGTTGCTCCTCGGTCTCCTTGTGGCCGTGAGAAAATATTTTATTAATTTATTTTTTCAACTTCTTGAATTTTATCCCGTTACTCGTTTTCTCGTTACTCCGTTACTCGTTACTCGTTACTACGTACGTTACTCTGTTTAGTAACACCCAAAGCTCAAATCCTGTTCCAGTCATTTATTTCCGTATAATCTATTCCCCCAATCTCTCTCCCTTTTTTGGACCAACTTCCCTTCATGCCCCTTTAGACACCTGTCATGCAGGCTACAAATCTAATAAAATTTTTAAAAGAAATAAAACACACTTCTTCTTCGACACAAGAGGACTCCGGATCCTCGGCCTGTGAGCTAACCTCCATGGAGAGAAAGGGTGGCGTAGCTATAGTGGTGAGAGTACTCGCCTCCCTCCAATACTGAACTCACTTTAACGATAAAGTCTCTTCGATCTTGCTGACTCTATGCTATAGTTACAAATGTCATTATTTAGACCTCTTAAGCGGAAACCCCTTCTTACGGCCGCTTCGACAAAACCGGAACCCCGTCTGAATCAGTGTCAGTTTACAAAACACATTCCCGTGAGGCGCCAGCTGCAGTTTGCGGACGCTAGTTTTCTGCCAACCTCGTTCCCAGGGTTCTCTCCTACCCGTTGGAGAGAAAACCTGGGAACGAGGTTGGTTTTCTGCTTCCTAATGGGCGTCTGCTCTCAGCTGAACCTGAAGTTGTAAATGAGAGTTCATTAATTCTGAAAGTGTCGCCATTCTTCCTAAGTTTAGTTAAGCGTCTTTGTTAATAAAGACGCTACTATAGTGCTACTATGATCAAATCCTTTCTCTAAACGGCAGAACTAGCCCCCCCCCCCCCCCCCCCAAAAAAAAAAAAAAACGAACAAAAAACAGCAACCAAATGAAGGCCAAATGTTCAATGTTAATAACAGTTCGATGAACCGCGGTAGAATTTGTAATATTTATGGACAGTATGTGTCCTAAACTTAAATTTACGAATAACACAAGAATGTTTTCAGCCTAAAATCGGCAGAAAAATGAGAATATTTAGCCTTCTGGGCCGGAAAAACGGCATTCTTATATAAAAAAGAGAGTGTATTTATTCATACTATAGTCGACAACGGTTCTATAATTATATACAACGGAAATAAATAACTATAACAGGCTCTGAAGGCAGATAAACTAGTTTTGTATTTAGGCTATGCCCCCTTTTTTTTCGTTTAGCGTCGAATGCGTTTCCTGGTATTGGGTCGGTCGGTCGGTCGGATTGAAAAAAATAACCTTAAAAAAAATCACAAGAAGTATCGTAATAGGAGGCCCTGGTACCCCAGGATGACGTTAAAAATTAACATTAGAGAGAATAAGATTCACGTTCACGGCATACGGCAAACGGCAAACGTCAGTTGAAAATTTCTCGGAATAGAAAATAAGCAGATGAAAACAGTCCAGAACGATTCTCGTGGACAAAACTGGCTTAAAACAACTTATTTTTGTGTAGAAGCAATAAACAGTAAACAAAAAATAAGGGGAAAACTTGGTCACGTGGTACAAATTCACGTTTGCCGTTTGGCGTAAACGTAAATCTTAATCTCTCTATTAACATATTTGGATTAACAAAATGCACAATATGTAAAAAATGTTCCTGTTTTTCTCTACGCTGTTAATATGCTCATTTTTCAGATTAAAAGAATTATTTAAAGTGAAAAATGGTGTAACTACGTCGCTACTCTTTGTTTGTTTGTTTTTTTTTTGAAAATGCCAAAAATTTGGGTCGGTCGGCCACCGCTAAACGGAGAAAAAATGGAGGATGGCCTTTCATACGTTGTACTCGTTTCTCGAGTTTTGCTCATGTATTATAATAATGAGTTACTTCCAATCAACGAATGTATTTACAGACTTGTACTTTAATTTATCTTTTATTGTCTCCACGGCACTTCTACACACGAGCTTCGAAATAATAAATTAGCCAGGATCAGGATTGAAGTGACCTTCTTGTTTCAAATATTTTAGATAATACAACAAAAACCTGTTTTTAGGCCGAACCCCACCCAATCAAGGCGGACAGGAAAGCCCCAAAACTCGCTTTTCTCAGTCCTCAAGTTCTGTCGAAAATTGCACCTGGATTAAGTAAAAGCTGTCAATTGTGAGGTTTGAGTTTCACCTCTACGTAAACTTGGGATGATTTTATCTTTTTTGCATTTTAGTCGTTTTAAAACTGATTTCACGGCATGCCTTAAAGTTTTTATCCTCCAACAATAAACTAAAGGGTTAATTGAGCTGTTCAAAAATGAAATCGTCGATGCAAATAGATACGAAGCTTTTACCCTTACCGTGTATCCCCATAATCTATGTGCAAGCTTAACACAAAGCATCGGTAAAAAGCACAAAGTAAAAATACCAACAACAATTATCATTGTGACAGTTGACTTCTTGTAGCGTAACATGTCCCTCAGACGACTAGTTTTCTCTTCAGTTTGCAGTCTTGCGCTTGTACATTCTGCCTGAATTTGTCGCTCATGCGTTCTGACACACTTCATGATTTTTACCTGAACCAGGTATGTCAACAGCAAACTCAGCGAAATAGTTGCCACTAAAATAGCGTTGTAAACTTCCGGGCGGAGAAGCAATAGTCGGAACGTAACCAAGGCGACGAAGAAGATCCAAAAGCTTGATATCGCCAACAAAACGCGCTTCACAGTTACAATTTCATAGTACCGCAAGTGGAAGTACAGCGATAAATATCTTTCTATAGTGGCCGCCGCCATCGTGACTCCGGAAACACCAACGGTAATGCTTCCAAGAGACTCGGACACTACCCTGGTTATGCAATACATTCGAAAGTTGTGCAAAATCTCGCCGATCTTGTGCACCACAAAGCAAGGCTGCGTCAACAAGCCAACTGTTAAATCGCTAACAGCAAGGCAACAGATGAGTGTATTAGTGGGCGTATGAAGCGAAGGAGATCTCCAAACTGTGAGAATAACAACGGCGTTACCGGCAGTGGCTGTGAAAGAGAACAAGCTATTGACAACTGCGGTTAAGATGTGTGTTACGTAAAGAAACTGCGTTGTATTGAAATTCACGTCGAATAAAAAGCATTCTTTTTGCACAGAAAATGATGTTGAATTTGAATCGAGCATTGAAGAATTACGGGAGAAGTTCGTTTCCATCTCCTGCATCTCTACTGACTGTCCTTAATAATTATCTTCAGTTGGTTAAGTTCTTCGAAACCAAAATGGTTTTGTTTCGTTTTGCATTCATTTATTGACATTAAAAAGCTCTCGAAAGTAAAAATAATAAGTTAAAACTATCAGCAATTGTTAAGAAAATTAAAAATTAAAGAGAAAAGAACTATGATATCTCGTTAAGTTGATGGTGGTGGTTTCTATCTCCACCAATGCAACCATACTTTACAGTTTCGAAGCCTATATAAAGAATTATCCGTCGGTGATCAAATTCTACTCATAAGAAGCCCAAATTTAGCGGAAAGCGCGATATTTTGGGATGTAATCAGTTTAAACCATTTTTTCAGTAAATCTTGACCTTCATTAAAGTTTCATAAACCAGAGCAACTTTCGCTACATGTGTTTAGGGCGGAAGAGATGGTTTTTTTGCAATTTAGTAATATTAATTAATAATAGTCTACGGCAGCTTGAGGTATAGGTAATTTTTGGATTTTTCATTTCCCAGATTAATTTACCACTGGCCGTTTTGACAATGCCAACGCGTGGATGCTGACGCCTTAGTTCGTCTCAAAGTCTGGCAATAGCTAGATATTTTAAAGGAGGCGCGAAAATAAGCATCCCAAAGAAGACTATGTTACCTTCTACTAAGTCAAGAGCGCTTTTTCGTCTTTTCCAAGCAACACTTTTTCAAGTAAGGGCGAAATAATAACATGTTCCATGTTTCAGGAAGTTCACAACCTATGCGGGTTTATTACATTTTCAACTATGGAGGTTAACGACTTTCCTCATAATACATAATTTAGATCCTGCTCATTAGTGAAGCAGTGACTGAAGTATATGGTTTACAAGTTGTGTAGTCTACAGTAAGGTATAGATTAAACAAATTTAATTAATAGTATTGAGGATTGCGACAACCAGTGATTGGTAAATTCGTTGTGGTTTCACAACGAGAACTTGAGAGATAAAAGTATTGCCGCGGTTGAAAATTTCTTAGCTCACAAGCTGTGAAATGATTTATATAATTTATTTCACACTCATTTCTCTCACGGGAACATATAAACCCATACGTGACCTGTTCCGATCCCAACGTCCGTGGCTTCATAGCTCAGTTGGTAGAGCATCGCACCGGTATCGCGAGGTCACGGGTTCAAACCCCGTTGAAGTCCTGAATTTTTTTCAGGCTTCTTTACGCAATTGCATAAATTGCGTTCACTGCGACGATCATTTCTTCATTTCAGTATTATGATTATAGCTATAGTTTTTATGAATTGGTGACTTTCCTGCACTGCATGATAAGGCACAATTAATTGGCTACCTTTCTTTCGAAAACGGAAATTGTTGGATCCTAACAACTTAAGGCAAAAAGAACACTCACTGATTCAAGTGCACTCATCTTCGCTATTTACATTACTCCTCCTATGGTGGTCGTTTTCAGTTAGAAATTCCTGGCCATATTTACGGCTTCGGCTAGATAATGAATTATACACTCACCAAAATGTATTAGAAGTCGTGTCAAAAGAATCCCAAAAGAAAGCGCTGTATTATAAGCATAATTTTTAACCATTCTTTCAGACATAATAATCTTAACCTTCATAAAAGTTTAATATTTAAACAGATCAGAGTACGTTGTGTTTAACGCGGGAGAATAATAGTGTCACAACTCAATGGGAGTTATGTAATTGTTCGAATTTTCAATTTCTCAAATTTATTTACCACATGTTCCCATTTTAAGGGCAAGGTCCTTGACCCCATGTGGTCATACTGTCTGAGCCAGTCTAGCAAAAGAATTAAAGTGCACAAAAGGAACATCCCGAATTAAGAAGACGATGCCACTCAAGAGTCTTTGTTCGTCGTCTTCAAACACACCGAATAATTAAGAAGTCGCTAAATAACAACCTGCTACATCAGTGTTTCACGACGCTTAGAATTAATCTGGGTTTATTTACGTTTCAAGGGAAGAACTTTTTAAGATGAAATCCATTAGGAAATTGAGTAATTTTAATTTTCAGTGGACAGAAACCTTGTACCAGAGAATAATTTCAAGCATATTGCATTGTTTTTCACACTTTCAAGGGCTATAAAATAGTGTAATAAGTTGTATGAAATAACTCCGAACAGTGCTCCGAAGAAAAGGTTCTAATTGGAGCCCGAGAAAACAAACTTCAAAGGTCTCATGATTAAATTTCACAAAATGAAATCTTATGCATGACGATTTAACCTGTGTTTTCTCAGTTCCTGTGAAATTTAAAATTTATTTTCTTAGGCTCTCGTGAGAAATTGACTTTAGTGTTATTACAGATAAGTAATTATATCTATAGCTCTTGAAAAGTGTAAAAAAGAATGTGATATGGCCTTAAATATTCTGGTAGAAGATTTTGTCCCCTGAAAATTAAAATTACCTAATTTCCTGCTGGATTCCGCCTTAATTCCTCACACATAAAGTAAATCCTGTAGACTGTAAAGTACAGAAGGCCAGTATTGATTAAGGTAATACGATAATTGCAATAAGGTCTTATTGGCGTTTGGTTGCGGTATTGATGACAACTTAAGAAGCAAATATTATATAGTGAAAATTTCGCAGGCCACAAGCTGTCGTAATGATAGTTTTAACAGGTGCATGGTGTCTTATACAAAGATAGAGAGACTGACTTACTTTGGACTCATCAAACTTCCCGACTCCCGTATCGTGAATTCCCGGCTCCCGCTCCTAGCTTTTTCTTGGCTTCCTCCCTTAACCATTTTCGATTGGCACTAAAATATTTAAAGCATTGTTGCGTATAATTTTCCCTGTTTATTTCTCTTGCTTCCCACCCTTTAAGAATTCCCACCTCTTGCCCCCTTCCCCCGTACCCGTCCTCTTTATTTACCCGGGCTCCCCCGCCTGTCCTCCCTGACTTAATTTTCCCGTACTTGGTTGACCAGGAAGCTGTACGGAAATTTGGGCTTGTCTTGAATGAGCATGCTGTACACATTTCTCAATGAACCTCGCATGGTGGCAAAGAGGTACTGTTTGGTAATATTAATTATAAAACTGATTAAACAAGTAATGTTTCTTCTGTCCATGTATTCATTATCTAACACTAAGCGGAGATATATAGTGACGGTCCGCCACACTATTTTGCGGAAGTGTAAAAACTGCCGGTGAGGGTGCCTCCCGTCACAGAAAACAAATATTCCTCAAGGGACTAACGGAGACTAACAGATAGACGGCCGAAGAGGTCGGCATTTCCTTATGCAAATTTGTTTATGTTTCATGAGCAGGCAACCAGCGAACAGACGAGAGCATCAGACATTCTACTGAAAGAGAAAACATCTGACGATGAACGGCTGTACAAAGATTTTTAGCAATGAAAACATCGTTAGCAATGCGTCACATGATCAGTATCTTTGGGTAGGCTCACACGTTTATAAGTATTCAATTTAACCACAAGAACAGGTGCGAAAACAAGAATTATTTACACGAACGATTGGCTAATGACTCGCTAAAAGCGGTAGTATCTATTGAAAAGAGATTCGGGTGGGGGCTGACCTGCGAATGCAGCCGTATCTCCTCGCTCCTCACCACTAGGAACGTCCCTAGCCGGCTGACTCGTCCTCAGTCTTCTGACAGTCTCCTATTAATATTATGGAGCTTTGGTAAAGACAATATTAGAGAGCTTAAGATCCGACGACGGCGACGACAACGAGAACTTCAAAAAAGCAATAGGTTTGATTAGCAAAACAAGAATTTTTGCACGTGCATCACGCTTTTTCGTACATTTCTTTGCCGTCACTGCACGACTACGACGTGAAAACGCCTAATTTCACGTTTTACAGAGGAAGTACACAAGCGGCAAAGACATTTCCTCTCTCTTTCTGAACTTGGATATGGTTCTTAGGGATTTAACTTTAGGAGGGTTCATCTACATTTGACAAAGTTAGTAACTTAAAGTAATCGCGATGAAGATTGAAAGAACGCGAATTCACTTTTTCAGCGACGTTTTGTCTGCCGTCGCCGTCCTCGTATCTTAAGGTCCCTAATAGCAACGACAACGAGAACGGCAAAAAAGCAACAGGATTAGGTTGGCAAAACAACAACTTTGCACGTGTATTGTGCTTTTTTTTATACATTTCTTATCCGTTACTGAACGGTTACGACGTGAAAATCTTCGATAAAGTTTTTTAGCGATTCAAATCCAGAAAAATTTGCCAGCATTTGACGAATTAGACTAGATGGAATAAGCGCCGATAAAGTTTGAAGCACTGCGAATTCACTTTTTAAGTCACGTTTTCGTAGCCGTCGCCATCAATCATTGTTGCTTAAGCTCCCTATTAACGAGAAATGCGAAGGGGAGAGCGAGGAACGATGGGAAGGACGCTCGAAAGAGGGGAGTCTCCACCTTTCGTTTTTCTCCTTCCCATCACTCCTCGCGCTCCCTTCAGTCACGCTTCTAGCGTTCCGTCCTCCGCGTGCGATCCAAATAAAGACGACTGGGCACGAGTCAGTTACCTAGCGGCGAAGTTCGGCGAAGTGCGAGGAGAGGCAGTTGTATTTCAGTCGCAGGCTAGGTGGGGGCTTGCTCTATCGAAACTTTTTTTCAGATATACAGTTTCTAGCATTCTTAGGGGTCAATGCAATCAAAGCCAATAGGGACTTTAAGATCCAACGACGCGGACGGCAACGAGAAGTAAAAAAAAAACAGTTGGTTTAATAAGCAAAACAACAACTTCGCACGTGGATCACGCTTTCCTGTTTTTGCACGACTTCGACGTGAAAATGCCTAATTTCGCGTTTTATGGAGGACGTAAACAAGCAACGACGAAACTTTAATTCTCTTTCTCAGCTTGGATATGGTACCTTGAAATTCAGCTTCAGGAGGGTTCGCCTACATTTGACAAATTAAGTGGGTAGGAATGATGGAAGAACACAAGTTCACTTTTTAAGCGACGTCCTCGTTGCCGTTGTGTCGTTGGATCTTTAAGTCCCTAATCATTGTTTATTATTGAAATCCTACTAATGTTTTTGTTCCCTTTTGAAATTGAAGTGTCCAAAACAGGAACCCATATTTACGGACTTTTGGTCCTAAACTACTCACTGCATGTCGTTTGTTTTTCAAGGACCATTGCTGGATTATTTTCGACTGCACACTCGTCCAGTGTAGTGGTAATATCGAACATTCAAGACTATTTTTGCCTCCGCAAAAGGAAAGCCATAAATAATACCCTATTATAAACTTCTAAGAGTTGATGTGTATTATACAATTGCAACCAATAGGTTCTTGTTCGAAATAAGCAATAAAAAAGAGTTATGTTAACTCTTAGAAAGGGGAGTAAAGTAGAATAAATAATTTGTTGAGTGTTGTTCTATTAAATGACGAACAATTACTCGTTTTACATACTCGATGTACGTAATTAAAGTAATCCCTTCTGTTGTTGCAAAGTACTGTAAAAGTTGTTTTAAGATTGAGATAAAGGCTGTTTTAATAACATCATCATCAACCGACAACAATAATATAAGCCTCAATATATGCCTGATCCGGAAGTTCAACGTAAAATAAATCGAAAACTGACGCCACAAAGTCAAGCAGTCTGCTTAACTCTAAACGCACTAAAAGATTGAAGGGCTTTCTTGGTCTTTCTTGATACCGTAGTATATGCTTTCAAGAGTAGCAAGATGAAAACCAACAACAACAAAAAGTAACTTCGTAAAAGTTTTGCAGCCCACCGTTAGTTTTTGCAAACGTCATCGACATTTGCCAACAGAACGGTATCATATCCTTAAGTAGTCCGATTTGGAGATTTCTGTGCCAATAACTCGAAAAATAATCCTGATGACTACTATATTTTGTATTTTTGTCAATACGCATAAGCATGACAGGGCCTTAGGGCGTGCTGTGTCTGGCGAACAAGATCACGCCAGAGCCAAACACAATTTCCAACTTTAAAACTGAAAGCAACCTTAATATGAAAGCTGGTAACTGACCCTTACTTTTTGCAAATTACGGCCACCGAACACAGAAAGAGCACTGCTGGATTAATGTCGATTTATACCGTAAATAAATGTCGCATTGCCCGGCTGTACCCAGATGGTACTACAACTATTAATTAAAGGAGCTGTGTCACGAAATTCAGCCAAATTGGGAAATTACAAAATGCCCGTTAAATTAAGATAACCTTGAAAATAACCGCTTAAAACTTTAAATGAAGGTTAAAATAACGTAACAGAAACAACAGATGCCACGGATGGGCAAAACTGAAGAAGATTAAAACGGATTGAAATTGGGGTTTTTGAAAACTGTTCAGCCTAACAGTGTTTCAAAGTTGATCCCTGCTGCTTGCAACTTCAAAAATAATGCTCAGGAGACATATTTGTTTGTCTTGGATCTCTGATTTTATCATCTACATGTATTTTCTTTGCTTACTTTAAGTTCCATAGCGATTGAAGGAGAGTAATTGGCAAAATTAAACACAGCCCCGTGACACAGCCCCTTTAAGTTGTAATTGAAGATTCTAGAAGTTGATTTCGTGTTGCATCGTAAAAAGGAAAACCCATTTAGCTGATCATGATTAAATCAACTATACAAATTGCTAATGAGTTTTTTGTAAAACGGGAAAAGAGAAGCAATAAATAAATAAATATACCAAAAACAAAAAGACGAACGATTTTAATTTATAGAGCACAAAAGGAAGTGGAATAATATTCTTTATTTACCTTTTCTTTACAAAGATCTTGTTTCAGATGCCAATCAGCATGAGTCTATAAGCATTACTTTTTGACATTAGCAATATGCTAACTCTTCTAATTTGAGGGTAAATTTAAGAATTTGTTCATGCTTAGCGTGCGTATATCGAGTTATTGATGCACGCGGGAAGTTTGGAGAGCACGAAAGATGCGTAAGAGTTGCACGAGGCGATAGCCGAGTGCAACTCTAGCTTCTTGAGTGCTCTCCAAACTTCCCAAGTGCATCAATAACTCGATATACGCACAGCTAAAAGCATGAGCAAATTCTTTTATAACATAGCTGACAAAAATGCTTGCTTTTTGATTTAACTGCAAAATTCTCGTGACGCTCGCCACAGAAAAACAAACGCTTCTACTGGCTGGTTACAAACACGCCACAATCGCCTAGTTTGAAAGAAAATTCTTTCTGTAAAACTGAGAACGAAAATTTGCTTATTTATTCGTTAACGATTAATTGAAACTAAGTAGAAACAAAGACAAAAGTGTCTTAAAGTCCACCTAAAGTTAAAATACTCGCATGTTCCTAACACGTCGTGGAGCATGGTTTGGATCCGGCGCTGAGAGGATGTTTATGTTTTGCTCGGCGAAATCCAGAAAACTTGTATTTTTGGCGAAGACGACTGTCATTCTACTTTACATTCATTTACGACAATGGCCGGTCATTACGGCTACTTGAGAAGACCGGCCAGCAGTTGTTTTTATGAGCAAAAAAATTACTATGTCTTCTTGTGTAATTTGTCTTGTTATTGCAACAGAAATTTTCCTGATTTAGTCGGATTGTTCGGCGATAACAAAAGTGCATAACAAATTTAAAAACAACTGTAAAAACGGAAATTTTACCTTTAATTGTTGTTAATGACCAGTTGCTGTCTTTTCTGTTCCCAGTGAATGTCTCTCGGGCAAAATTTGCTGCAGATGGTCTTCCGACAAATTTGCGAAACGCACAACTTGCGAGTTTTTTTGAATTCGGCTTTATTTTTGCAGCCGCTCTTGGATCAGGACGTAAAAGGTCAATGCCGATAGAAAAATTGGGCAGCTCGTCGCTGGTTTCTTCCATGTCTTAAGGCGAAGGAAAACTGCACTGCAGCTTAACAGGACAGAAACTCTGCAGCCATGTGAAAAAATTGCTTACGTCATCTTATTTACGCACGGGCGTGCATAAATAAAGATTTTGTTCATAGCGGCTCAATAGGACTTATATAGGGCAAGCACGCGCGCTATGTTATAAAAAACTTTTTATGCCCGATGGGCCAAAGTATCTTATTTTATTCACAGCAGTCGAGCTTTTAAGGCCACGTCGTCGCCGGATTGCTTGAATGAAAGCTGAGACATAATTGTATACCATAAGAAATTTCTTTTGATTCGTTTGCTCTAATGTCTCATCTAAATTGACATTTTTCGAGACAAAGTGGAAGCCGCCTGATTAATACACAGTGAGAGTTTTGGGGGGCTTAAATAGATGATCCAGGCCAATATCCAATGAGAAATATTGGCAGAAAAGAATAAAAAATCGCACTATGGGTGAAATGGTAGCAACAATCATCTGCTTATACTGAACAATCTCTTGAATACAAACCGACAATATGGTTAAAACATTTAATTTCTCTTATCCACCGGCTTCTGTCCGCTGCTTTGTCCTTGATGGCAAATTACATGATCATGAATATTTAGGAAATTCACATTTCCCACACAATAGCTGCATCAAGAGAATACCGATGAAACCCGCGGGCTACGATCCTTGAAACTGAAAGTAAGTCACGCTCTAGTTGCTGAAAACAACTACCGAACCAACACCTGTCCTATCCCGGACTTGGCAAGACTTTCCTTGAGAAGAAAGAAGCTGTTCAAAAAACACAAGCCACGGAACTGCCAGAGATATATATAAGGATCCATTGGAGTTGTCTTCCGTTCATAATTTCTTGATAGACGACTTTTTAAATGCCGAACCAGAATTTGACAAATCATACTGCATTCTCTCTTGAATGTTTCAATCTGGACATTAATTTAGAGACAACAAAAACACTGCTCTTCGCGCACATTTTAACATTGATCATCAACTTTCTTTCATCTCTTTCGGCCGTGATTGGTAATGCCGCCATAATTTTCGTGGTGTGGAAGACACTGGCTCTTCAAACACCCTCGAACATTTTTCTCTGTTGTTTGGCGTTCAGTGACTTAACCGTTGGCCTGCTCGCTCAACCTTCTTTTGTTGTCCACAAAATCGGCGAAATCTTCAAGATTTTCAACATATACTGCACGACCAGAATTCTCACTGAATCCCTCGGGATTCTAACGGCTGGAACTTCGGTTTGTACTATGACAGGTATTGCTATCGAAAGATATCTAGCACTCTACCTACATTTGCGCTACATGCAAGTGATTACCACAAAGCGGATACTTGGTGTTGTTGTGTTGATTTGGACCTTTTATATTTTGTTTGCCGCGTCTAGGTTTTGGATTGCAAATGACAGCATTTTTAACAATATCTTTATTTCAATAATACTTGCTAAGTTGGTTTTATCATTCCTGGCCTACTCTAAGGTTTTTAAGTACGTTAAGCGACACGAGAATCAGATAAAAGAGCAAAACACAGGTCGCCCAGAGTTTGGTGCGGTAAATCACCGTTTAATCAGGATGAAACGTTACAAGAAGTCAACGCTGACAATGTTATACATCATTGGAATCTTCATTATCTGCTATATACCTTTACTTTGCGTCAGAATTCTTTACAGGACGGAAGGTTATACTGCAAATGTAAAGACAGCTAATCTTTATACCACCACAATCGTGTTCCTGAACAGTTCATTGAACCCAATGGTTTATTGCTGGCGTATTTCAGATATCCGTACTGCGGTCAAAGAAATCTGTGTCCGCCAACGCTTTAGAAGGAAAAATGAAGTTGTCGTTTTAAAATCAAGCGCAGAATTTCCTCGAAGGTCTAGAATTAGCAGTTTAAACATTACGCGCGCCTCAGTTAGCGTGATGCCTCATTTTAATGGGTGATAGCGATAGCTCGGACAAAAAAAACATTTTGCTATGACGGAAGTACGAGACTCAAAAGTAAAGTATCCATTTTGCAAAGCAAAGAGCCCGAGTTGTCTTGCAGTTTTTCAATTTTAACAGTAACCTAGACTGACAGATTTTCCTTGTGTAATAAATTTCTGTCTCTGTTTGCGAAACATATGAGTTCATTTACTGAAATTCGACAGTTTGAAATTCCACTCTAAAATTATATTTCTATTTTGTTAAATGTAAAATTTCGAAAAAGGTCTCTCCATCTAGGAAAGGTGCACGTGTTAATTAATTCTTATTTTAATGTTTATTCTAAAAGTCACCTTGAACACCTTTGTCATTCTTAGTTGCTCATGATTAAATATCGGTAAAATTTGAAGCGGAATTTTTGTAGGTTGCATGAGCAAATGTTTATTGAATACATATAAAAATACAAAATAAAACCAGGTAAATGCAAAACAGAGATTACAGTATCAGAGAATAAAGTATAAAAGAGTTCTAGCTCTGAGCTCGGAAAACGTCAGAAAACGTTATACATATATGTAGATTAATATAAATAATTTGAACGGCTCCGGGACAACAGACACGACATTTTTTTGTTCTGGAAGAAAACGATTTCTCAAATGTATCTTGTTAACAATTTTCCAAACTCGTTTTAATTTACAAGTGAACGTAAACGACTTCCGTTTGGCTCCGCCTTTCTAATGAACTGATCGATAAGCTGACCGTGTATGGATTATGGCATAAATGGATGGCAGGTGACGCCAATGTTTAGATGCAAAGGCATATTAATATTACATGAATCAGACCACTTTGTTTAACTTAAAACGTCCCATGGCAAGGAAAGAGGAAAAAAATATCGAGAAAATTTGAAGACAAACCTTCCGTGATTATGCAGCCACGCCCACCTACCCCTCCCCTAAGCCAACATTTTTCCCTTAGTGAGAAGTAAGCGATAATGTAGGCTTAGGGGAGAGGTAGGTGGGCAGTTTCCCAGAAACCTGAATTGATCCCATTAGGGCACCGCCGGCAAGTGGAGGTTCGTCATAAATTAGCATAAGCAGAAACATCAATTTATTTTTTAAAACAAACGTGACTCGCGACGGGAGCGGCGTAACTGTTCCATAATCCGTCGTCACCTTTCATCTTGGACTATATTTTCCCTCATGATACATTTTCAAAATAAAGTCAAACTACTGATATAAATGCGTCAAACGGGAACTCTCGTCGGGAAGGCTGGTTAATTTGCAATTGTTTTCTACAATTATAAGTGTGGACATTAATTACTGAACAGCGCTCTTACAACTTATCACCCTAGTCCTTCCAAAAAAATGTGGGCTTTTTTTTTTTTTCGGGAAAGCGCAAATGTCGGTGACTTCTAAAAATAAAAAGGAAAGAATGGCCGCCTAATAAGCTACGCTCACAGCTCCTTTTTAATCATACCCATTGAATATAGATTATGAGAACAGAGCACAATGCGCGGTTGACAGTGATCGAGGAGCCTAAAAAATTAGCGAGTTCACGCAACACAACGCCAGAAAGCCGAATAGGGCGGTAAAACCATAAAACGCTAGTGTGCCGACAAACGTGACAGGGCTATACAACAGGTACTTAATTGCGTGTTTTGTCGTGATCTTCACTTTAAAATTATAATATAGCTGTGTTCTGGTCTTTTCGAAAAAGATCTGTTTAAAGGAGGAGTAAGTTTGGTGAAAATATTTTTCAGAACATATCGTTATTGTTGTTGTCATCTTACGATGCTTTTACAATTGTGGTCGAAGAAATTAAAGTTATACGCGCCCTTGCTGATCTCTACAGAGAAAATAGAGGATCTGTGAACTGGCTACATTCACTTGCAAACTAAATGAAGGGTTGTTTTCCTCCCCGAAAGGAGCGAATTTAAGTCAAACGGGATGTCGGATTCACTTTCAAATTAGCCTGCTAGCTGGCGGTATTGTGTAGTAGTCGAGTGACATTTGGCGGCGGAGCCGGCCGTTGCAATATAGTCGAGTGGTATTTCAAACGCCTCGTCCCCACTCCTTTTTTGGGATCGCGGCTCCGCCGCCAAAACTTTTAATCTCACAATACCGCCAGCTGCGCAGGCTACTTTCAAATACTAACTCTAACTCATCAGCAGTAAACTCCTTGTTGGCTTTAAAGTTAATTACACCACGGATCGTCCATGTCAGTAAAGTACTCGTCGATCCCCCCACCGTTTTTTGAATTTTTGACCGTTTTCGTATCCTCAAAAGTGGCTACCTTTTGGCGAGTAGAAGCAGAGCTTCTCTGACCATTTCGGGAACCAGCGTAACTTTCGATTTGATTCTCATCAACACCACAATCTTTGAATCGCGTAGTTTCTCTTCGTTCAAACTAAGTCCTGTTTCTCGTGGCCCTATCGGACGTCTGGGCTTTTTCCGATCAATTAAGGTGGCTCGACTTAGTATTTTTGTAGGTAGCCTTTCATCGTTGAATCTCTTTGACTTAAACAAATTTATCTTTATTGCGCTCGAGGTATGACAACGCAGCCCCTAATTTGTGTTGGTTGAGTCTGTGCATTATTGGGTGTCCTGTGCAGTTTATAAGGGAGGTTTTTTCGAGATTGCTAGCCTGCGTAGCAAGCGTTTCCGTTAGGTTTCGGAGCAAAGAAAGACCGAGGAACGGGATTTTCGGTTTTGACCGCGCGAGAAATGAAACGAAAGCCAAAATATGCGCCATTTGTCGCAAGGTCTTTGACTCCCGGTTCCTCGTTCTTTGCTCCTAAACCGCACAGAAACGCTTGCTACGCAGGCTACGAGATTGCATGTTAGCTCATGTTCGCCATCGACACACATTTGCCTCGCTTTGAGGCGCTTGCTTGCGTTTTGCCTCACTTTGACGAACTAACTCACGTGTTGCGTTTATCTTTCAAAGATTTGCTGAGGTCTGATATGCTGTCTTCGTAAAGCGTACATCGATCTGTGATTGCTGAATCGTCCAAATCCTTTATCTTTCAGAAGTTTGCTGTTAAATTTTACTTTAGATTAAGCCTTCATATTTTTCAGCATGGAAAATGTCTGCGACTCCTGGTGCGTGTATCAAACCGGGTTTAGTTCGGCGGCCGTTGTGCCACAAAGTAAATCTACCGAGATGTGAAGCTAAGCGGCGCCATTTGATCACTGACTTGTGATATTTTTGACACCGGACAAACGAACACTTTAACTCTATGTTATTTATTAGGAAAAAACTTATAAACCAGCCCACAGTAGTGTCACCGACCCTTGAGTCACTGAAATCAACACGCTCGACCAAATTGCTGGAAAAGTTATTGATGTGAGCCGCACACACATTCCATTGAAGGCTTTGACAGGGTAGTGCGAAGTTTGAATTCAGATATGAAAGCTTTTAAAACAGTAAATTCAATTTAATTCATTTTTTTGCTCCTGATCAAGCTAGGGACTTCAGAATAAAGCAATGTAAAAAGAAAAATCAATTTTGATGACCAAGGCACCCTAAACTCACTGAAGTGAATTTGTTGTCATTGATGGGCTCCTGTTGTTGCGCAGCACTACCGGGGGTAAAAAAGAAATATGAAAAGGCAGCAGAATACATGTCTTCATGTCTTTCTTCAATTCCTGCTGCGCGAATTGAGTCATTCCGGAGATCCTGTGGTATTAAGCAGCCTCGTACTCGTGCAATCAAGGGAGTCTGGTTACTAGAATTTTGAGCGCCAAATGTGTGATGGATTACTGCCGATTTCTTGTGAGGTTTCTGTTGAATATTTCAGACGTAGATGCTAAAAGTCTGCCTTAAATGTTTACAGTAATGGCTGGAGAGCACGATATTTCTAATGAACTTCGACGATGGGCCTTGGACGAAATGCGTTTTAGGCCTCTGGGGCGACACATCAATGCCAGTCTTCCATCGACGGAGGACTTCAAGATGTAAGTACGAAGTTAAGCTAACAGAAATAAATGATTAGGCGAAAGGAATGGGTACTTTTTTACTTTAAAAGTGACAGGGATGGCGTAGAAATGAGCCAACAATATATGCAAGACTGCCGAAACAGTTAAAGAGACAGAATTGTTATTAAGTTCAGCCACATGCCTCCCAAGCAACGACCCACTTCAGTGTGCGTTGACACCAACAATTATTGGATAGAGGTAGGGGTTATCAGCTGAAGCCCAAGGCTGAGGCTGATAACTGTTACCGAAGTTGTCATGTACCACGGTCATACATTAAATGATTACAGGTGACCTTGAGTGTCCTTGACATGATTATTGTAATATCTGCAGCTGGATGACACCCAGGTGCTGATTTCGAAAATTCACTGTACGCTTTTGGCCAATCAGAAAAGAGATAGTGAGTTGAATGTATAGTAATAAATGATATCGAGCATTACTTGTATTATAGTTAACCTTAGCCTTTGCCGCAGATGAAACTAAAACTTTGGTAAAGTCCATCTGCAGGCCAGTGCTGAAATTCTTGCTCTGGGCTGCCAGCTGCATACAAGGGGTTGAGTACACCTGGTGACATGATTGGCCTGTTAAAAAAGCCATTGTCAATTTTCAACCTGGTTGAAGGGAAATTTGAAACACTCTTCCACTAATTTGTTGAGACTAGTGGTGGCCTAGAACGAGGATCATGGCACTGCTTCCCAGATATCACCAGCCAGGGTCAGTTCAATGTGATGCACTGGTTGAGTTGACTCTCCCCTTGTGGACCCCTCCTTATTATAGACACACCGCTAATTACAAACTTTAACTTTCAAAGAGATTGTAGATATCAGACAATATTATTATAGACTCACTGCTAATTACAAACTCTAGCTTTCAAAGAGATTGTAGATATCAGACAATTTAGCCCAAACAGGTTCTTATTATAAAGGGTAGTTAGTACAAGTTTAGCATATTTAGGTTCGTAAATAGGTTCATATTTTCATAAGAAAAAACTTCAATACAGCTAGAGTATTTAGTGGTTCAGCTTATTCCTTATAAAATATGAAATCTACATACCAATACCTTGTGTGTGGAGTGACAAGGCACCTATGTGTCCAAAGAAGATTCTGAATGTTGACTTGTGTTAATTACCCAAGTGTACAGCATTTTTTCATAGATTTTAGAAATTAAGAACCCATTTCAAATTTTAGGCTAAACAGATTCTGGATTCAAGTTTTCTGGCACCAATCAGAAGCCAGAATGGCGGCGACTGTTTGGAACTGGTCTGGTAAGACATTGTCCCCAGGGGCTCTTCTCGCCGTTCTTTACTTTTCTTCGTGCCATATATTTTTCTGCCCGTTTAGACTTTTCCTCGTCCCCACTATCTGCCCCTGGGTCTCCGAGGATGATTCTTTTATAGAAGTGGATTAACTGGCAAATTTTAGCCAAAAAGATTCTTACAATCCAGGTTCTTTGTTGCAGGGTTTTGCTGTACATTATAAGTTATGAAGCCACTCCTTTGTAATATTACTCATTAATTTTTTATATCAGGTTATGCCGTGGGCCTATGGTAGATGTTTGGAAATATGTGTTGCAGCATGTCAGGTCCACAAAGTAAGTCAACTGTGAACAGTGTTTTAGGACTTTTACTCCCTTTCTACTTGTATGCCATTTTCTAAATATCTGCTAGTTACAGTTGCATCCAGTGTTTTTCCATGTTTGTGTACCATGAATTTTAGCTTACAGTACAGCTCAGAGATAAGTGCCTAACCCACACACAAAACACATGCATGTTTTTTGCATTAATACAAAATAGTTAACTAGTTTGAAAGAAAAGAAAAGAAATGCTCCCAAACTGCTGATATAATTGAATGGTGTTGAATATTCTATTTAAAGCATAACCTATTGATCGACAACATACCTTCCAAACTCTCATAAAGTTGGGCTTCTTTTTTTGTATGGTTCGCAATGTGAGTTTAAAAATATACCAACTCTCAACTCTCTCTTAATGGTCACCTGTATAAAATGGACACCTCATTAAAGCAGACACCTAGAATTGGTTCCTGCTCTTTCTTTATCCTTTACATGTGAGTTGATTCTCTCTGAGATGGACGATAATAATAACTGCTTGTCCTAGTGGTGACCATCTTTAGAAAGAGAGTTTGCTGTATATGATTCAGGAAAGTTTAAAATTAAGTCAGTGCAGTCGCCAATATTATTATGCTCCCACTAAATTATTTGCTTTGCTATTTTGCTTGTGTTGTCAAGTGTCTGAAGGTTTACTGTGGCCTCATAGTCACGGTGACCTCCTTTCTGCAGAGGAGAAAAACATGCCCTCCATTGTCACTGCCTTTACAATACCTATGACTGGTGTAATTTTAATTAAATTTTGACCCTGCTCGCCATAGCGCTTCCATGAACTCAATAGAGTATCCAAAACTAGAACTCAGAATGTTGTGAGTTCATTTCTCACCTGTGGCTTAGAATTTTTTCTGAGCTTTCTGGTACATGTATTCGATTTCTCCTCCTTCCAAATAAGTACTGACAAAGTGAGTTCATTTATTTTGAATGTTTTGTTTTTCCTGTATTTATTTTCAGTACACATATTTGTTTTTTGGGTGTAGGAGTGGGGGAGAGGGCATCAATGTTTGACAAGAAGATCCTAATTTTGAGGGAAACTCAATATTATAAACTCAAGCCCTGCTCTTGACTCTTACTTAATTTACTGACAGAACTTTCTATTGTCATAAGCCCAGTAAGTTTCTTGAATGGTTCTACAAAACTTTTCCAAACTACTGCCTTTGACACAAGTTAATATATGCATAAATTCGTAATAAAGTTAATAATTTCCTGCATACAGTAAGTCACTCCTGGCAGGAATCATGCAATAATATGGCAACTGCCTGTCATTGGCTGCATGGAGTAATAGGTCTTGAGAAGCACTCTTTGAGATGGTATTGCATAGTATAAAGGGTAGTAATATTATTGCAAAAAATGAAATACAATGTAATGCAATAAGCCAAGAACTCAGTATTGATGAATATACAATAACAGAAGTTTCTTGACCAATACCAAGTCATTTTTTACTGAGTTTTCTGTCATCTCACTAATTCCTTTTATTCTTTTCTCTTTGGTGCAGAACTGTCCAGAAGATTTGTGGAAACTTAAAGTTGTATCCTTTTTATGCTGTTGAGTTTTTATACTGTACTGTATTTATCTGTACTGTGTGTAACAAATGTGTATTAAGTAATTTACAGTAGTTATGATTTTGATGACTACATATATAGAGATTGATCAGTCATTTTTTTCATGAACTGAATGTGTTTTTGTCTGATGTTGAAGACATATGCTCCTGTCATGAGGTTAATGACCATATTTCCATATAAGTGCCACAAATGTCATAGTTCATAGGCTCCACTGTAAGGAAGAATTTTGAATGCAAGTTTAGTTCTGTTGAAGGCACCCTGTCCATTGAGGTTGCTTTTCCTTAATGATGTTTTCTTTGCCAAGCTAGGCAGCAGTTAATCCATGAGCAAACTGCTCATTCAGCTGACTTGAAACCAGATGACGAACAAAGAGAACAACTGAGGGAAAAACACAGCCATTTAGCAGGAGAGCTTGTTGATGTCAGAAACAAGGTTCTTCATGTTGAGAAGGAAATCAAAGCAGTACAGAAAGAGATTCTTGAAGCAGGTGAAGTGAGAAAAAAACTTAATGTTTATGATTTTTTTTGTAGTACAGTTAGAATACAAAAAAGCACTCTCTGATTTTACATGGCTGGAAATAACAGTCAGTAATCAGACATTGTCTTTTGAATTTGGAAACAAATTATTGTCCAACAGTTTTTCAAGATACAGTTAAAATATGAACGTACAATTTCAACCTACATGTACATGTACATTTGTACATGCAAACAAATTGTTATCAGGTACCTTAAAATGCCTTATAAACCTTTTACTATTAATGATGAAGCTTATTTTAAAAGGTGTCTAAGCTTTATAACAGGCAACTGTGTTTGTTTTGAATGACAACTTAATTTCTATGTGACACAGCAAATGAAAAAAAAAAATTGCAGATCAGTGATCCCTGCCCAACCATAAAAGCCTTACATTTATTAATTTATTAACTACTTTGTTTGATTTACAGAGAAGAGCTATTCAGAAAATGAAAGAGAGATTTCAGATCTTGCAAAGAGAAATGCATTGTTGAGTGCCTACTCCAAACAGTGCCATTTGTCAAAAGAGCTGTACATGGATTTGGCCAAACAAATAAAAGGCAGGATATTAGTTTGTAAAGAAGTTGCGAGGTGGGTTAACTCTTTAAACCCCAATATGCACATACAAGTTCTCATAACTGATCTCTATTTCCCCTTTAAGAATGAGTTGAGAGAATTTGATAAAAGATCAAATCATTTTCTCTTTGCTGATCATTTTATTAACTCTCATAACCTTTCTTCTTGATTATCTATGGATATTGTTAGGAGAAGATTGATGTTTGTCTCTATTGGAACTTAAAGGGTTAAACCACCACAGATGAAACTAAACTTCTGGTTGAGTCTGTCTGCAAGCCAGGGCCAAAATCCTTGTCCTAGGTCCCTCCCTACTTCTGTACCAGGAATTGAATATATGTGCCATGATTGGCCTATTAAGAATCCATTGTTGCTTTGCCAATCAGGTTGAAGGCAGTTTCAGTTATTCGTTGATTCTGTTGGTGGCCAAGAACAAAGATCTTGTCACTGCTTCGCAGACCGCAGACAATACTCACTAGGATTAGATTAAGCCTGCAACTCAGGCTAGTTAAAGCATAAGGATTAAATTTCGGAAGTCATTACATTGTATGATCAAATTTCTCTTTAATTTAACATTTCCCAAAGGTTGGGAAACATGAGCATTAACAAAATCTTGTGCAGTACCCACAGGGACTTTCATTGTAGGAACTATGATACACATTGAAAAAAAAATGCCAATATTGTCATGTGGAAAGAAATATTAATATATCGCAATAGGGACATTAAGGCTAAAATAGTAATAATATAATATAGTAAATAAATTCTATTTATATAGTGCTAAAACTATATACATATTCTAAAGCACTAATAAAAACTGACAAACACTATAAACAACATACAGTACGCTTAGAAAAAATGAAAATAAAACACCGCAATCACTGTACACAAATTGGTTTACTGAGTAAATGCGAAACAAAATAAAAAGTTCTTTAGAGTGCCTGCTTGAAACCTTGAACACTCGGGAAACTCCTGATAGCTAAAGGGTGAGTGTTCCACAGTGAGGGGTCAACACGTGCGAAAGCCCAGTCTGCAAGGGTCTTGAACTTTATTATGGAGACCTTTAATCCTTTAATTTATTAGATCTTAAGTTGTAGGAACCACTCTCGTTGAAACTTAGAAGCTTCTTTACAAGTAGGTAGACAGAAGCCACACCAAAGAGAACTCAGTGGACGAGTAGCAATATTTTAAATTGAATCCAGTAGGGCACTGGTAACCAATGCAGGCATCTCTCGCAAAATATCCTATAGCAAAGGGGAGTAGTGAGATACTGCTGTCAGTATTTGGAGGTTAGTTGAAATTTTAACACATTGTAAAATCTCTGCCAGGAAAAAGGTGTTGGATCCAACTTATTACACATCACAAGGGATAATTAGCGGCAGCTCTCAGATGTTTGGCTCTGTAGAAGGACGCTCTACCCCAACTGGACTGGAATCGGCCTCTACAGTAAGGAGCAACATTTCCTGTTACTAATTATTATATGGCTACAATAGTATGCATGCTCTGATTGGTTGTTTTCTTGTAATGATGAGACATTACCATGTAGTACGTAGGTGTCCCAGGCATATACAATCTGTGTTTAACGTAGATAGTGGACATCCTTATGGACATCTATGTTATGGTCAATCAACAGCTGTCAAAGAAGGTATCCACTGATCAGGGTCACCTGACTGTATTGCGGGCCCAAGTGTACAACTGTGTCTGCTGACTACAGCTGTAGTTGTTGGTTTTAATTGATAATAGGCTCAGGTCCAGAATGAAAAGGCTATATGATAAACAACTTATTAACCTCTTCCATTCGGTCATTACAGGGAAATCTCAGACCGAGGCTTTGATGTATTGACCTCCCTATCTCTCATTCAATACATCAAGGCCTCAGTCTGAGATTTCGCTGTAATGACCTCACTCTTGGTTAATAAGTAGTATGTAATATTTTTTTGGTAAGAACTAGGCCCCATAGGACCCCTTTCCAAATGCCATATATTAGACATAATGTATTTTTCTGCCATACACAGTGATCCAGCTTTGTAAATAATATTATGGCACTAAAACTACATGTACAGATATCTTTTTACTTAATTAATTGATAATTTTATTATTTTGGTAAAATAGGCCAATTTACAGTGGTTTTTTTAAGCAACCAAGCCCTTGAGTGGAAGCAAGGCGGGTGGTGATTTCAGTGCCATTCAACACGGCTTACGTTTGGAAAGGAGTTAGGTTTCTCTCTACCCAAAGGAACTCAGTACACAGCACACAACCCAGTACACAGCTGTAAATATAATTGGTCTTTTCTATCTTTTTTTTTTTGTACAACAGAGATCTGTTAGGGAATTGTGTGAGAAAATTGGTTCATTCTTGCATGAAGTATGCAAAGCAGAAGAGGAATCTGGAAGGTTGGTTCATTAATCATCATTATCATTATCAATAGTACTTATTATTTATTCTTTTCCCCACGTGAGAAATCAGTTTCTTTCAGCTGTCTAAAGGTGATGTTACGCGGGCCGATTCGCAACGACGTTTTTTAGCACAGCACAGCGTTGTCGTCGTTGTGAATCGTCCCGTGTAACAGCACCTTAATTTATGTCCTGCTCAGTAATGGATACCTTAGCCCAAGATCTTAACCTGAACCAATCAGCATTTCTTTCTTTTGGTAAACTATTTTTGGTGAAAGAAGTTTGAAAGTAACTACAAGATGCTTCACTCTTCGATAACCAGTATGTTCACAGACACTGCAAGCTTAGTAACAGCTCAAATAGCCACACATCTAAGAAACATCGGCTAGGGATGAGGTGATAAAAATGAAAATGATAATATTTTTCTCCTTTTCCTCCAAAGAAGTGATGGTGTTAGCCAAAAAAGGATTAAAGACCAGCTGTGGACTGGAGTAGAGGTTTTTATTGTTTCTATTTATTTATTGTTTTTTTTTTTTCATCTTCGCACATGTGGGCATTATGTGAGTCATACCCATCCATTGTCTGCAGTGGCTCTAGTGAGCTAAATCGTGTGAAAGAGAGCTTTAGATTTTTTAATTACGGAACTTTTTGGCGTCGATTACAACTCGATTCATGGGGATCTCCAAGTGGACAGTTTTGGGGTCCCACACAGAATGGAGGTCAGTCACAATCAAGCATGTCTTACTGATCACATTGAGTCCCACTCCAACTTTGTTTTGTCCCATCAGAAGTTTATTCTCTTTTGCTAGGGTTCTCCATCAAAGACGGAAATATCTATTCGTAAGAAACCAAACGCCAACACCTTCAGAATGATCTCCTTTAGAGGCTTGATTTTAATTTTGTGACAAGCATTCCCGTCCCTATTATAGCGAAGGCAAATCCCTCTCCCCTTCTACTAGCGGATAATAATCACAAGTAACAACCTCTTACTTCTCTTATTTTTTAATTTTTTAAACTTACACCACACCCGATAAAGGAGGAAAGTTTCAGTTCTCCCTCAAGCAAGTTTGGGTTACAGTGTATCTCTACCTTCAGGCGTATACAAAATTCTTTTATGTACATTATCTGCCAAAATAAAGCATTAGTCGCTTTAAGGAAAACCTTGGTTTGAGGGGCATCCAAATATTTTCAGCACGATCCTTCAAATTACCGCAATTCCTGTTGCCATACAGTCAGTTACTGTATGGCGGCACAATTAAGCAGAGATATGAATTTTCCCTATTACCTGTTTTGCCTCGTTTTTACTCCTTATAGAATATCCTGTCCCAGCACACTGCACAGGACATCATTACATCGTTATCTCGAATCACACAGGACTCTGCCGTGAGTCTGCAGGAAGTTTCGGCAAGAATTGATCTGAAAAAGGATGCAGAGGAACTTAAGTGTGTGTTGATTTAATTCAACTTTATTTTATTAGCTTCGCCTATTAATAAACAACGAAACAGATAAATACTTAATAGGCAGGGGTGCCACAACAGCGGTGAGCCAATTACAGTGGTCCCAGAGCTTAAAAGATAAGTAAAAAACAGTCAAACTAACCAACCTCGTTCCCAGGTTCTCTCTTCTACCCGTTGACGGGTAGAAGAGAGAACCTGGGGACGAGGTTGTCAAACTAACATGAGACAATTGACCACTCCAGAAAATACCATAACATACCATAATACTTTTTGTTTGTCACCCCAAAATTTTGCATAAGCATTGTTTTCAGTTTCTCTTGGGGCCTCTTTAACTCCCAAGAGAAACTGAAGACAATACTTATGCAAAATTTTGGGGTGACAAACAAAGAGTATTATGGTATTTTCTGGAGTGGTCAATTAAAAACAACAACGGAGACGGACAGACACGTTACGTGAAACGTTACATGACGGACAGATTGTTTTCCAGACTGCCCATGGTTACAGCTAAGGTACATTTCCGTGTTTGTACCTGGGGCTGCCACAGTCAAGGAAAATCAGGAAAAAGGCAGTTTCTTTTGAAAAAAAAAAAATAGAAATTTATTTAAGTGGCAGTATACAAGTACGGGCAAACTTTAGTAGCGTTGTATGCACATATCCGCCTGTTAATTTGTTCTTTTTGTTTGTTTGTTTGTTGTTGCTTTACCAGCTGTTTCTTTATAAATCGAAGCCCTTTGTTACGTTAAGTAGCCTAGATTTTTTTAAGGGTTATATATGTACATTTTTTCTTTTACCAGGTTCAAATATGAAAACTCTGGCAAACTGACAGACACATCATTACCGCCATCCTTATTTCAAAGTGTTCATCAGCTTATAGAGGTCAGTTATCTGCTACTGTAGTTAGATAACTTCTACCAATCTGCTGCTTTTCAAGCAGACATCTTCGAACGGACTTGCTAATTTTGAATGTAAAACTGCTTTGAAGATTTCGGCTGCATCACAAAGACGGGTAATTTAATATAATTTTTTGAAGACTTATTCTTTATTTTGTCAAACACTCAGTAAGCATGCGCTGAGGATTATCGTTCTCGAGATTTGAAAGTCGCACGAATCTCGATGTCATTTTTCTAAACTTTTTTATTATTATTTTTAGGAGGGTCAGGCTGCACACTTTCAAAGATTTTTAGAATCTGAAAAGGGGCTGAACGAGGCTTGGAGAGGCCGAAAAAGACTTCAAACACTACAACAAGAACTGGAGGCAGAACTAGCCTCTTCCTATAAGGATTCGCCGGGAAATATCGATTTGGCGAGGTTTGTGAGCATCGATCTTTGCATCCTACGGGACGCATGCCTTGAACTATTTTGCGTCTTTGGCAACTTTTATGCGACAGGGACGTAGGACGCTGAGGTAACAATTTCACTGCTTTTCTACTCGTTCCCAGAGCCTGGACGAGTAGAAGACTTTATATTCTTCCTTTTATGAAGAACGGACGGACGGAGGGCCCATTCGTGTGAAAAGTATGCGGTTTCAAAAATATTCGGATTCGTGTTTACGCAGCCTTAAAAAGAATGTTTCTCAGCGGTCAGCGAGCAAGGTTGACGCATTTTTGATTTAGCGTCGAAATCTTTTAATTTTAGCCTCTTTTCGTCATGTTTTTTTGATTTTTTCATTTTTATCGTTGTTTTCGTTATGGTATGGCTGTGTACGTTACACGTGAGGAGTTAGACAAGATCTTGGTTCCTTGATGTACTTTATATGCGGCTAATTGTGCGCGCAGCCGTTGTTTTTGCTTCTTTCTTTATTCTTTTGTGTATTTATTTTTAATTATAGTTTAAACATTTTTCTTTGTGTGTTTATGTGAGCATTTGTTTATTTATTACAACTTAAATATCTAGTTACTATTTAAATGTGTTTTGTTTTGTTTTTGTCCGCTTGGCCCAGCTGCTCAGCGCGATGAGCTTTTGCTATTTCTGTGTGGCTGTGCTCTCTTGTTTTCGCAATTATTTCCTTTAATTTATTTTATTCCTTTTTTTTGGTATCAAGAGCACAATAAAGATTGCTGTTGTTGTTGTTTCTGTATTGTGGAATTTAGGTTGTACTGAAGGTATATGTGATTTTTGTCCTCAGAGTTTTGCATCACAATGAACTGGAGCTGACGGCGTCCAAAGCTTCGCTGGAGTACATGAAGGGGGAAGTGGATGAGTTAACCAACTCAAGAAACGAAAGACTCAGAGCAAGAGAAATTCTACTCATGAAACATAAAAAGATTGAAGACTTTGAAAAGCTGGCTGTAAGTAGCCTGTACACAGACGTTGGTTAACTTTATTTTTATTTTCGTTCTTTTCGAAAACATTGGCGAGCGCGAGAAAGAAAAACGAAGAACGTCTGTAGACATCTTTGGGAAAAAGAAGTCCCTCCCCCATGTCAAACTGTCTATTTTCTTCTTCCCCCACCCCTACCCTCTTGCGTGTGGTTTTTATTTTTTATCACGCACGCTCTACGGACTTTGAAGAGAAAATAGAGGGTCTGTGAACAGGCTAGGCTGTAAGTGAATGTTATTATTATAAGCATGAAGCTTATGCTCACTTGAACAAATGAAGTTACCAATAATGAACACAGAACGTTCAATTCTAAAATGAAATATATGTTATGTTCGATTTGTGTCCAATAGCAAACCAAACAGGCGCTGATTCAAGCTCTTGTGAAACAGAACTCGAGTGCCAGGGCAAGGGTGGAAAAACATAAACAAGAGGTATTGTAATTTACCGCTACAAATAAGAAGTGGTGTTTATCATGTTACTGGATTTTAAAAAAACTATATGTTCAACGCCCGTGACGTCGTGAATAGATGTCTCTCTTTGCGCTGCTATTCAGCCCAGTTGTTTGAAAGTCGATTAGCGCTAACCTAATAAAAACTGAATCGTTGGATAATTCAATTCTAGAGCTCTGATTGGCTTAGCCATCATGGTATATGAGCCGTTATACCATGCTCGCCAAATATGGTAACTGTACGCTTCTGCTCAAAATTTTAAAAAGCTGAAAATCGTTTGTTTTTACAAATAAAGTCGGGAAGAATTCTCGATATTTTGTGGGTGTTTTTAATGAAACAATTATTCCACTCGCGCTTGTTGGATATGGGATTAATCTAGCCAACCCATATCCAACGCGCACTCGTGGAATAATTGTTAAATATATATTTTTGTTTCCCGACGTGGTCTTTGGGATATACTTTTATAGAAGAAAAACTGCAGAGTATACGTTGTCCCTACCCTGAAACAGGGTACACTACATGGTCACACCCAACAGTGGAAGCACTGCCTGCTACGAGCAAGCAAAATACAAACAAGATGGCTTGATTTTTGTCCTGTTTCTTCTCTCAGCTCCTTCAGTACATACAAGACAAGATCTGTTCGCACGAGGCGCATGTGGTCGCCATGGCAAAGCGGTTGCATAATAGTGTGACCCAGGAGGTGGACCGATTTGCTGCTTTGCCGCTAGATCAGTTACACTACTCAGGGATTGATAGGTCAGTAATTCAGTTCTGAGTTAAAGGGGCTGTGTCACGGCAGTGCAGTTCATTTCGTTTAATTTTGCCTATTATTCGCCCTCAATAGCTATGGAACTTAAAGTAAGCAAAGAAATTACTTGTAAATGACAAAATCGGAGATCCGAGACAAATATGTCTCCGGAGCATTATTTTTGAAGTTGCAAGCAGCAGGGATCAACTTTGAAAAACTGTTAGGCTGAACAGTTTTCAAATATCCTAATTTCAATCCGTTTCAATCTTCTTCAGTTTTGCCCATCCGTGGCATCTGTTGTTTCTGTTATGTTATTTTAACCTTCCTTTAAAGTTTTAAGCGGTTATTTTTATGTTTCTCTTAATTTAACGGGCATTTTGAAATTTTCTAATTTGGCTGAATTTCGTGACACAGCTCCTTTAAGGTAAGCCTTGGAACACCACAGCTAGGTCTACTATTTTGGTTTCGCACAAATGTGTCCTTTACCGGTTGGGAGAAGGGTGGGGACTCTCTGTTATTGGAGCTAACTACGTATTCTTGTTGCTCACTTCATTTTTGCTATTTTTCCTTCTTTTACGCCCCCCCCCCCCCCCCCCCCTTTTCCTGTCTACTATTTTTGTGTTCTGCTCCTTGATAAAACCTTTGTTACCTGCGGGTTTTTTTTTACCCTTAGGGTTGATTTCCACTATCGCGTAATTTTTCTGTGCAAACGCACGTAAAAATTACTCGACGGTGGAAATCCATCTTAACTGAAGGGTGCATTTGATTGACCTCATTCTGCATAGGATTACAATTTCCATTTTAGCAACTTTGGTTGTTGACGTTTATTGACGTGATATTTGTTTTAGTTGTATTTTTTTTTTCTCTTAATGAGTTCTAAGTGCTTGAAAACTGAAATTGCAGAATTGTTGGCACTAGTTAGCAACATAATTTGCTCGGGCGCGGGCTTTTTTATTAACGTAAAGGGGTCTTTCAATAAACTATTTTGTACATCGATTCTTGTCCATGTTTCCACTAAAATTTTTAACGAAGTCCCAGTTAAAAAAAACGCCTCAGAATCAGAGGCTGTGACGATCAATCGCGGTGGGGCACCCGCATTGTCGTTGTCTCGAACTCACCCCAGTCCGCTTTTTATCTGGGTGCATGTTCTCTACCCTATAGGCTATATGTTTTATTGTAGGTTAAAACATGTTCGTTCGGCCGCAGCTAAGTGAAAACACCGTGGCTTGTGACCTCGTACGTTAGCTAACAGATCGTCTTATCTCTTTTAGCCCAAGACGCGTTCCTGTTTCCGAACTGTCCATCAATCGTTTAGAGCGTCTGTCAGAACGTCCTGGGGGAGGAACTGTTGGGACCGTGTTGAACAACTTGGGCTTTCCAGCTTATAAGGTAACGAGTCAGTGAGCTTACTTCAGGTACAGTATGGCAGTTATTTGCAAAGCCAACTTTACAGTGTATACGCTCTTCTCACGTATGGTAATATGCCCGTCCAACCTCGTTTACGAATAAAAATTCTTTTGAAATTCAAATACGAAAACATCGTCTGATTAGCATTTCAAAAGAACTTGTACTCAAAAACGAGGTTGGACGGGCATATTACCATACGTGAGAAGAGCGTATTCCCGGTGAGATCAGGCCTCAGCAAAGGAGATGCCTCACGGTAGGCCCGCTATAACTCCATTGGAGCGATTTTCATATGACCTTGAAAAATGGTTTCCGTAAGTGTTTGTTATTTGTTTTATCAGCCAATGGATGGAAAGAACAAAACATGGACTCTTCGTTTTCCCGCCAAAGAAAACCCTAATATGGAGAAGGCATTGTTCGATTGACCAATCGTGTTGCAGTATGACGTCAAGCAATTTCTAGAAAGTTCTTCGGGCATGAAGTTTGTTTACCCGAGAGTTCGCTTAGCCAACCAAAAGCCAGGTGCGTTTGTATCCGTTCGATACACCAATCAAATCGCTCTATTTCCGTTCGTTTGTTGTTTCTGTTTTGTTCGCGCGTTTTCATTTCAAGGTCATACGAAAATCGTTCTATTAGGGAGCTTTTGAGAGATACACGTCAACCCTAAGTGACACTTTTCCCTTTTATTATGTCTTGACGCCAGTTGTATTCCTTTGTTTCTTTACACTTTTAGAGATGATTTAACTGAAAATGTTGGCAAAACCACTGCTCAAGAAAGTAAAAAGTCTACTTCCGGTTGACGTGCGTCGCTCAAAAACGCCTTTGCTAAAGTTGCCTATTTATCTCAGTGTTACCCTCGTAAAGGGTTTGCACGAAACGGTCACATGGTACGAAAAGCACCTTACTGGATGGCAAACGAGGCAGAGGGGCAAGAAAAACAAAGAGATTACATCATTCAGTAAAGCTAATATCCTTTCCTTTCAAGGTCCATTGCGTCGTTTGCCATCCAACAAGGGGTTCTTTTTTTCCTTGTGACCGTTTCGTGCAAGGGCGTTGCCTAGTCCCTACACGTTTTTTCCCAGGCCTTCTCGGTCAATGTATTTCTTTGACGTATCCGAGGAGAAAGCGCGGGAAACGCCTCATTTCTACGCTCGCACCACGTGACCCGAAACATTGACCACGCGGAATAATGAGGTCAAGGGACTGGGCAACAAGGGGCCCGTTCTTAACTTGTTAAGCGAGAATCGGCAACTGGGGGATTTTTCCAAAAAAATCACACTAGAGGGAGTATGCGCTTAAAGTTGATTACCTGTAGACCTTCCTTCACACGTTTCCATAGAGACTTATGGGTGAAAGCGGAAAACAAAAGAGCAAAAGATGTGTTTCTTAAGCAAAGTTTCTTAGCGGAACTTAATTTAGTGTCAGCAACTAATGAAGTTTCTTCCTTAACATGTGTTGGGTTGATTCGTGTATTTTGCAAGTACGGAACGGTGTTGTAACACCCGGCTATGTCTCCTTCTTTGCACGTTGAGCCCTAATTTTTTTTTATCTAATAACGTGTTAACTCATCGTTTATTTCTTATTTAGGCCCCTGAAGAACTGCTACCAACAACAATGAAGTTAAAGGAAAAAGGCAAGCCTCTGTTTCTCGATTATGAGGGCAGGTTATTGCTCTTCCTTTAGTTACCCAATCCGGAGTTGAAAATTGAAATGGTTCTCTTTAATGACAGCAAATGCTTTTTCATATTGTAGAACTGTTTAAACAACATTTTTTTTTAAAAATGTTTACCCTTGGAGATTAAAACTAGTAAGGTTCGGTTAGAGAATTTTTGCAACAGTGAACTTGTCTTCGTTTGTTCTTACATTGTTAAGTGACAACAGCTGAAATTTTTTTAATTGATGTGGCCACGGTTAGTAAAGGAGACTGGTTATGAAAGGCGCAAAAATCAAGGTTGGAAACAACGATGCTGTAGTTTATGTTGGAAGCCTCCTGGCCGTGAACAATCCTTTGTTCTTTTTTCGCAAATTGTAACTGAATAAAGTAATGCGATGTTTCTATTGGTCAGAGCGTTGGTCAGTAACTTCAAAATGATAGGAATGCTACTGCACGTTATGCACGGTCAAGTCCAAAAAAGCCAACAAAAAACATATAGCAAAGGGTTTCCCAACTATTCCGCTTTAATAACTATGATGTGGCGGAGACATCAGCAAAACCTTTCATTATAATGCAAATAATTAGAATTTACATGACGTTTCATTACTTTAAAGTTGAAGACACCAGATCTCTTGCACAGTCACGTGACGGTGTAGTATCAGAGGTTGATGGGGACCAGTCATGCGCAAAGATGATTACAAAATTAAACGGTGAGTGAACGTCATTAAAACTTTAATGGTTTTTGCTTGTCACGCAAGTTTTTCTGTTTGTTTGAAACGAAATGAAATGCTGGCGTTTAACTTCGTGTGAGCGCTAGACAGTTTATAGAACGAAATTTCTCTCCACCCTCCCCTCCCCTTCTGCCTGCTCCCTCATGGACACAGGACCATAGTTTCTTTGCCAAATTAAAGGCTATTCACGTCACACTAAAGCAAAGGCGTTATTGTGCGACGGACGGCAACCAGAAGTGGACTTTTTGAATTCTTGAGCAGTGCCTCTATAAGAGTAAGCACACTTTGCAATACAAATAAAGTAGCTACAAGTGATATTAAAGGGGAAAAGAACTCAGATTAGGTTTTCTTCCGTTGATCATAAACGCCTGCAAGTTCTCTTTTTAAGCTCTTGCAACCCAACCTCGTCCCCAGGGTCTTCTCGTTTCCCAGTATGGTGGCAAAACGAGAAGACCCCGGGCACGAGGTTGGCTATAGCCCTAGTGCTGTAGTGTAGAAATACACAGAATTTAAATACTAAACTTTTCGCGCTTTACATTTTTGCCTTGCATTTTGGCACTCGCTACATTTAGGCCCCGTTCACACGTATTTGGATATTTTTGAACGGATATTTTTTCTCCGTTTTTTAAGTTAGCATGTAAACGGCGTTTGCGGGCACCAAATTAAAAACGCAGGTCGTTTTCGTGTGGTCTGACGAAAACGGAGGTTTTCGAATACGATGATGTCATGCATCATACAGCGCACGCGTTGCAAGCGAGGCGCTATCGTTTCAGCGTTTTCGTGTGAATGGGAAAAAACCTTTTCAATGCGCAACGTGTGGATGCGTACTTTTTTTGAAAACGGAGAAATAATCTGTTTTTGAAGAATAACTAGACACGTTTAGATGGGGCCGTAATTTCCCTGTTAATTCGCCTGGAAACCTACTGGTTTGTCCAGCACGGTGGTGTTGTCTTTGCGTAACTCTGAATTTGTCCACCTGACAGGTTTGAGACGCGAGGTTTCTGAGCAAGATAGAGCACAACTTGATTACGTTATGCCGATGGTGCAGAACGGGCTCAACAAAGCCACTAAAGCTTTGTCAGAATGCATTTCCGTCAAGGACGTTGTCAGTTCGTGGTATGATTTTCTCATTGTTTTAGTATACGGTAAATGGGTCGTTATTTCGTAAATGGGAATTAGCAGCCTTTAGAAGCCACTTATCTTCGTGGGAGTGATACTTCTTTCAGTTCGGTATGTTTTTAGGAGTCAAAATCTGTTAACTCAGGGTCTTTAAATAACTAAAGAGAAAGTTCTGGCTTTGCGATGCCATCTACTAGACTTTCTAGACTTTCTAGACTTCTCGGATAAAGACAAAAACCGTGGTCTCGCGGCATCTTAGCTTGTCTTGTTCCTGTGGGACGTAAAAGTACGCTCACCACTGTTTTAGAAGAGTGCGGGACGTAGACCCCGGCGGGGTGTGGCCAACCTCTCCTAGGCTGGGTGGGTTATCTGTTAGGACACACTTAAAATTGGAGCCCTGCTCTGATGTGTGCTCCGCACCATATGGTGAAAGTGATTAAATAAAGAAATAAATAAACCACTTAATATTATTGCCTTTTTTGCTTAGGTGGGAGCAGCCAGCACAGTTTGTTGTCCCGTGGGCGGTGGTTGATGATATGAATATGAGGCAGTGGACGGACCAATGGACACTATCAGCTACTCGTTTACGACAACTTCAGATGACGAGCCACTGACGCAAAATGCTTTCTAAATCTATTCTCTGAACAAATAAATCACACTTAAAAATGTATGTTGTACTTGTTTGCGTACTCTGCTTTCAATTTTTTTGCGCATCATTGTACTTAAAAGCCCTGGCCTCGGTTATTCAAAGCCTGGATAGCTCTATCCACTGGATAAATCTATATCCAGTGGATGGTGCAATTAGTTTTCCTAATACTTATCCGCTGGATAATGATTTATCCGGTGGATAGCGCTATCCGACATTTGAACAACCGGGCCCAGTTTTGTACTGTTTGTATGAAAAAGACGGTTGACTATATTATAGTATGAACAGTACTGTTCTTGGATTTGACTATCTGAAAGTAAATGATCGTGTTAATTAAGCCTCTGGTGCTAAGAGAGTGAACATAAATTAACAAGCTGTTTCAAAATAGACCATTTTTTATTTAGCTCCGAGGCTTTGAGGAAAAAAAAAACAAGAGAAAAGGAAATGTGTTCATCCACTCAAGGTGGCTTCTTTCGTTTTATTTATTCTCTCACTCTCCGAAGTCGTCGGAGCAAAGTATGTAATACAAAAAATCGAAGACGAGAAAATGCACCTTATGACAATCGCTAATGTTTGTTTTCAATGGCATAAGAAAAAATTTTAAGAACTTTAAAATAAACAATTTTGGACTACCCTTACCAGGTGATCTATGACGTCACTGCGGGGGCCTGGGGAAAGAAATTTTAATGCCGTATCCCATAAACCAACGCGCGCACCAATTCAATTCAGCTTTGGTTTATGGGATACGGCATTAAAATTTCTTTCCCCAGGCCCCCGCAATGACGTCACAGATCACCTGGATTATTGAGATAGTTAGCGCGTCACGGGCGTGGGAACAAAGCAAAAATAGGATTCTAAGATGGGATACGAATCCACGCCTGTCGCGATTGTCTTTAAATGGGCTGTTTTAGGTCAACTCTGTGCTGGAGTCATTAATTAGTACCTTAATCTCGTACCCAGATCTCCCACGGCCAAGGGAGACAGTGTAAAACAGAGTGAGATCTGGGTACGAGATTATTAGTACCTTTACCCATACATAAAATGCTCCTGTAGAGTTCCCAGGGGGGTACTCCGGGGAATTCTTGTTGGGGGTGTGCCCCCGGTTCTCCAAATTCCGACCCTATTTCAGACCAAAAAATGTCATTTTTCACACCCGTTGACCTGGCCTCTAAAATCCATACCCATTCTCAGAGGCACAGACCTGGCCTTTAAGAACTTATGTCATCATTATCTAGATTAGAATAGCAACAAATAAGATTTCTTTGAATCCATCCCGAATTCGCATATTTCTCTTTCTTTCTTAACGGGTTGGAGTTGAAACAATAAATACCTTCACACACTCCGTAGTTCCCTTGAAAACCATACCCGATTCCAGACCACAATGAGCAAAGTCTATACCCGTTTTCAGACCAAATCGGCGCAAAAACCCTACCCTTTAGAGCCGGGGCACTTGGGCTATATGGTGATGTTCCAGTTGGTGTAAGATCCAAATAAATATTGTCTTGTCTTTGCTTATATAGAGGAGTACCCCCTCGTAAGTAGAGTTACGAAGTAGATATCACACAGTTTCATGAGGAAGCACCAACCATAATCATATTTTTTTTTATGAGTTCGCAGGCATTGCATTAAAACTCGAAAATGTTGGCCCAGCGTCGTTATCAAATTTCAATCCATTTCTATCCATGCCATCCGTTGCACCAGACGACATGAAGCAGTTTCATTGTTTAAATATAGTCTCAAATAACAAAACTGGACCATTATTTATGAAATTTGATTGATGCGAAAAAAGTTTCAGCATTTTTTAAAAAAAAAAAAGAATTAAAAGAGCGTGACGTAGTCCCTTTATTGTGAGTCCGGGCTGTAGGGAAGAGCGCATGATGCAGTGAACTGAATTTTTTAAAATAGTGATTTATCCGTTGGGTAGCGCTATCCAACGTTTGAACAACCCGGGCCTGAAGGATAACTGCCGCCCTAGGGCTTTCAAGGACGCCTGTGAACAGCCATGCCTTGCGGTGTCGATCGGCTTCAGGTGGCGGGAAGACGAGAACTTTTAGCTTATTTTGAGCAAAATCTTCATTTTGGCAAACTGATTCCTTTTAGTTCAATCAATGTAGCCAGTCTGCAAGAGTCTCTGTCAATATATAAACTTTACTTCGTCCTAAAGCGGAAGTGCAGGGAGGTGCGCAATCGTATCTGTGTGTTTAGAAATGCTTGAGGACCAATTGCTAAGGGAGTGTATTAATGTTAGTCACGTTGCTGGAGAAGGTGTGGAGTTAACTCTGCATATGGAAAGCGTTGTTGTAGAGGCAATAAAGGAAGTGGAACTGAGATTCCGTTGTGCGCAATTTATTTATGGCAGAAATTATAATCGAAACGTGGAATTTGATGAACAGTGATAGCATACAGGAAACAGGATATATATTGGCGGAGATGACCCCTCGTACTAGCAGACTTCCGATGAAGAAGTTAAGACGTCTGTTACTCAAAGGAGAAAAGTAAAGGTATTTGTACCGAAGGGTATCCTGAAAAAATATAATTTTTTACTATTCCTTCGCATTCACAACTAATTCAACAACCACGACCCAGATGTGCACGCACCCATAGCGTCTTGTTTTGTTGTATGCCGGACCGCTGAAGTAGAAGTAATATATTAAACATCAGACGCAGTGTTTCATGACGTACCAGATGAAACACTGAGAAGAGAGTTACAAAAACGACGCGCAGCGGAGTATTTCTGACGAACTTCGAGGTGTTTGATCTGGTGATGAAACACCGTGTCGAATGCTTGATATTACTTCTCAAATAAATGATTTTACCAGGAGAAATTAAGGATGCAAAAATGAGCAGTTTTTCACAAGATTTCCAGTTACTCATTAAACATTAATTTCCTTTTATTTTCGTTATGAACTATTGATGAGTTTGAAAAGATAGAGAGAAACGTTACTTTTCACCATTAGCGGTCATGGGGGGAGGGGGAGGGGGGAGGGGGGAGGGGGGAGGGGGGAGGGGGAGGGGGGAGGGGGGAGGGAGGGGGTTGGGACCCCAAATCCGTGTACAACTGGCGCTTCAGAACCGAGAAAGTACAACATTCAACACTGTCCTCTCTTCGACCCACGACATTTTAAACGGATTGAGTTATTTTCAAGCCTAGTTGAAACTCCAAAGATCTTAAGCGCACTTTTGGCAGAAAATCAAATCACGTACTGAAAACTAAAACAACTTCCTTTTTCTTGATACGGACATGGAAACTTAAGATGGAAACTGAATTTGAAACGACTCGAAATTCAAGAATTCGATTCGCGTTCTGCCCGCGTACCTTGCCTCTTTTCTCATTCACCTAAAAGACCGTTCAAGCTTCTGAAATGACCAAGGCTGCGAGTAAATGGAATCGTTTGGGAACTTCCGGAGTCTGTTCTTCATTTTTAAGCATCTTTAATTTAAGCCAAGTTATGCTCAAGGTCATCGGAGGGTCCACAACACACCACATTTTAGGGGCTAAGTTTACCATATTGAAGTAATTGCACTAGTTATGATTTGAGTTATTTTTATCGCACTTTTTGGCAGAAAAACAACTCACGCACTGAAAACAAAAACAACTTCCTTTTTCTTCAGGATACGGTCATGAAAACGTAAAATGAAAACTTAATTGGAAACGACTCGAAACTCAGGAATTCCATTCTCATTCTGCTACGTACCTTGCCTTGTTCTCATTCACCTAAAAGACCGGTCAAGCTAATTCTGAAATGACCAAATCTGCGAGCATTAAAATGGAATCGTTTGGGAATTTCCGGAGTCTGTTTTTCTTTTTTAAGCGGAGCATCCTTGATGCAAGTTATGCTCAAGGTCATCGGAGGGTTCACAACACACGAGATTTTTGGGGGTAGGGTTACCATATTGAAGTAATTGCATTGCGTTTAAAACCTAAGAACCCCACGGTGACGGCAAACTGGAGTTCAACTTTAACCGCGAAGGAAGAAACATGCCGTACCTAGCTTTATTACGCTGCTTGTAAGTTCATTCCAGACATCAGTAAATTTATCATCACTGATGACCTAAACCGGTTAAATTCTGCTTCATTCTCTAGGCTGTTCATCGGTTTGATTTTGCCTGTTATGGCCTCTCGTTTTTGGAATTCTTTCCCGGGAGGAAGACGATGGAATCCGCATAGAGAAATGACAGGTAATGGTAATGGAAATAGTGCTTAGTGATAAGAAGATAACTTTAAAAAAACGCCCGAGTAACATATCACACTGATATCAGTTTGAAGATTACCTAATGTAGCAGCATGAAAGGATAAAGCTGGATGCATATTTATGAGTGAATGGTCGAAAAGAGCCAGGGGCACGTTTTTGTTCAAGTTTTTCCTTTCTTCCCTCGCTGGGGACATGACGATATATTATTGATTCTTTCTTAGAACGTCCTTCTTTCAAAGCATAGGACAAAACTTTTACAGGGGCTTTCTATGATTTGAAAATTTTATTGTTCTGTCCTGTTCTTCCGCTTCGTAAAGCGGGTTCGTATGTATTAATTTAAACTCTCTCGCTGCTTAGCTTGATTTACCCTGCAAGAATAGAGCGATTTTCGTATGACCTTGAAAGGAAACGCACGAACAAAACAGAAACAACAAACTAACGGAAATGGAGCGATTTGATTGGTTTATCGAACGGATACAAACGCGCGTGGCTTTTGATTGGTTAAGCGAACGGTCAGGTGAAAAAACGTCCTGCCCGAGAACTTTCTAGAAATCAATCAATACTTCGCTTTGACGTCATACTGCAGTCACTACAACACTTTTGGCCAATTGAACAATGTCTTCGCCATATTAGGGATTTCTTGGCGGGAAAACGAAGAGTCAATGTTTTGATCTTTTCATCCATTGGCTTATGAAACAGATGACGAACACTTACCGAAACCATTTTTCAAGGTCATACGAAAATCGCTCTATTTATCGCTCTTTAGTCTAGTCTGTAATTAACTAGGGATATTGATTACTAGCTAGGCACCTTAAGATCATTTGACGGTGATGGCAGCGAAAACGTCAATAAAGTAACAGCTTAGTAATACAAAAAACAACAATTTTTCACGTGCATCACATTTTTTTTGTCCATTGCTTTGCCGATACTTAATACACGATTAATACGTGGAAATGCCTTAATTCCGAATTTCACTTTTTAGCGAGGACTTGACTTTTCTGAAGTTCAATTCAACGGATGTGGTTCTTAAGAATTCAACTCCGGGAGAATTCGTCTAAGCTTTTGACAAAGCAGGTGAGTTGAATTATCGCGATAAAGATTGAAATAAAGAGGACTCCTTTTTTATGCGATTTTCGCTGCCGTCAGTGCCGTCGTCGTCTTTCTATCTTAAGGTCCCCCGAATTATAACTCAAAGTGGTGTGGTGATCATGATCATTCTTTCAAGGTCTGCATCGCTGCGGAATCTTCGGTTCATTTTGGCAACGGCCACTACACAGACAGAGGACAGTGCTTCCCTTCAAACGAGGTAAGGCCGGTTTCGTCATCAAGATGTGCCCCATTCCCCCCGCCGGTTCGTCATTTCGGAAAGAATTTGTTTCACTAGACACAGACCCCACACGCGGCTAGTGAGAAGGTGACGAGTTTAAGGTTGCGTTCCTTTTGACCAATCTAAATCCTGATTTTGCGATTAAAAAAAATTGACTTATTGTTCCATTAAGGACTAAACCAATCTTAGACTGCCATCTGAACTATCACCTCCACGCTGGGATTGTTCAGAGTATTGGTATCTCAATGTGATTTTAGATTTTCCTTTCATTTAACGGAACTGCTCTTTGATCGCCAGAATGAGCTCGTTTTTCAATAAACATGGCTGGTCAAGGTTACTTCAGGCAAAAGTCTTTATACTTCTCCGTTGTTCTCTGCTGCGGAAGGTAGTGTATTTACAGTCAAACCAGGTCAAGCGTACCCCCCAAGAATTCATTAATGAATTTATTATTCAACAGTTGAATCCGTTGCTAGTTGTAGATTTCAGATTGATCTCTGCATTCTTGCATGTGTAATGAGCCGTGAATTCACACGCGAGGCAGTTATGAAATTTCTACCAGCTCCGTTTTCCTGAATTTGATGTAAATGTCTTCTAAGCATCTTAATCCATTCAAAGATTTTCAATCTGCCCAAATACAGAGAAGTTCTCGTAAAATATTCACTGCTCATTACGCATGCAGAAATGACGCTTTGAATTTGACACCAGTTACGGGAACGACTAACGGATTCATTTTTCAAATAATCAATTCATAGAATCTTGGGGGGTACCGCTTGACCTGGCTAGACTGTAACTCAAGTTACACTGGGGTAACTCTAAATCCGTAAAGAAAGGAGAGCGCTTGAAGATTCTCACCGTGAAATGTATTTTCAAGTTACAAGGCTCAGTAAGAACAGCTACTTGTTAAGCAGCTACTTTTCCTTCCACTGCTCAACGAGAAGACGCTTAATTTGGCGAAAAGAAATAAAAACATATGGGTGGAAATTGAGAAGAAGATCGGTGCAGTCATTAATTTATAAACCCCAAATCGTGTTTTTCGAAAGCAAATTGAATTTACTGATTGAATTCTACAAAACAAAATCACTGGATGGAAAGAAAGCCGGGCTAATTCAACGTGTCAACGGAAAAGAGAATTAAATTTAACTTCATCTGAACCATGATAGCTAACTTCTTATAGCTCAGTCAGGTGCGACTAATCAACTATTGCTCATTATAGCTAAAGGATCTCTATAACGATGTACAAAAAGAGAACAAGATTTCTCAGTGGCCAACAGAAATCCGGGAAGTCTTTTTATCTCAGTATCTCAATCCCTACTTAAAAGAAGGGATTAAGATAATTGTCCTCTCGTACGGTATAGCCGCCTTATCTTTTTTCTGGTACACCCCGGTTGATTTTTAAAGTTGTTCCAGTACTGAATAAAAAGGGCGTATTCCAAGATTTAGGGTCTGATTTTGGTTAATAACTGATTATTTTCTTTGTTACCATCTATAGGTTCTCGTCCAGTTCAGTGTGGAGGTAACGTTACTATTAACATCACTGGTGAAATCACTAGTCCCCGATTCCCATTAAACTATCCTAATAATGCAAACTGTGAGTGGAAGATCTACGTGGATGAAGGCTCGCGAATAAAACTAACGTTCATAGACTTAAAGTAAGTGATAAATTAATGAGGGAACAAAGTTTTTAAGTGGTTAGCAACTACATTTAAAATTCTATTTTCAAAGTAAATCGCAACCATTGCATATGCATGAAGATAGCCGGAAAATTTTCATGCTTGCCGGGAGTCAAACCCTTGACCTCTGCGATATCGGTACAGCGCTCCAACCAATTGAGTTGGCAAGCCAGATCTGGTCATTAAATTGGTTCGTAAGCGCATACCCGGGAAAGATGAAGATGAAATAATTAATATATGAATTTCAAATATTTAAACCGCGGAATGAATACATAAATGTAGAGAAGATCCTCGAAGTTATAGTCGCAACTTATGCATTGCGCATTCTATACTCCATCATAATTACCAATCACGAATCTCCCTATCCTAAGTTCGTGCGAAGAAAGATGATCGCTTTACCCATCAAATACGCTGTTCTACTCCCACTTCCAGGGGGAGGGGGGGCGTTCCGGCAAAGTACCAAAATTTACATTCACGTGCTATATCTATACAGAGTTAGGATTTTTAACTAAAACAAATAACGCATCAGTAGAGCTACATCAGGAGTGATGGTTTCCTAGCTCTTGATATGATCCTGATTTTGTAGACCACGCACCATTCACACCTTGTTCAAAGCTTTCCGTTCAAAAAGTTACCTTGTTTTTGACTCAGTATCCCGAAAACTGCACCCAGTTCAGCGGTGCATCCCCATTTAGGGCCAGGTAAGGGAGTCCCCCACCTGGGATTATAGACGGAATTTACTTCCCTCCTTTTACCCGATCTGCAAGATATATATATATATATGAGCGTTCTTATGAAAACGTTTTCGCGAATTTGGGCCTTTTTGCGTCCAACAGTTTTTTCGGCCAAAAACTATCCCCAAAGTAGCTATTATAAAAACTAAGAGTGCAACCATTGCTTTTTTCTCTTCTCCTTTTTTCCTTCTCCTCCCTCCTTCTTTTTCTCCTTTCCGGCTTTTCCTTCGTTATTATGATTTCGGAGTTTCTCGGGCTTAGAAGACCTCCCTTTTGACGCCTTTTCACTCAAATGACTGCAAATTTCGTTAGGCTGGTTTTCAAAAAATCGGCTCATTTATGTAATGGCTACTCACTGATTAACGTATGTTTCGGCTCCTAGCTGGAATCATGTCTGTTTGATTATTTGGAGGTTTTTAATGGTGGCACAAACGATATGAAGAAACGTGTGGCTAAGCTATGCGGAAGTGATTTACCTGGTCCTATCGAATCCAGTGGCAATACACTCCTCCTGAAGTTCTCTTCAGATTACTCCATTGGCTACAAAGGCTTTAAGCTGCAGCTTACAAAGACAGGTGTGGCACTAGTTCTGTTGGTACATATCAAGAGTAATGAGAATTATTCTCTTTGGATTAAGCTACAAGCCACCAGCTTTGTCAGACTTTAAAACTTGGAATTTCTTTTCTGCCAGAGGCTAAAATGTTAAAAGTTTAATGTGACTCGATCATAAAATGTGTTTGAATGGAATAAAATTTATTCTTATTACCTATAGGGTTCTTCCGACAAATCGCAAATCCAAGTAACGAGTAGAAAAACATGCACAGAAATAGTTAGCCTTTCGCTAACGTTGCATTTTTAATTAGCCCTATAAACAAACATCTTGGCCCTGGCAGTTTGGATTTTCAAATGACTTTTAATAATAGTTTAACCTTCCGGTTGTCACTGCTCCTTGACGAGAAAAGCGGCTCCCTCCTCAGTCAGTCAATTTTTTTGTACAAAGGCCAAGAATGTTGAAACGTAACGCTGGCAGGCCAGGGCTATCTACCGGATGAATTACTATCAAGGAGAGATGCATTTCATCGCTGTGAAAAAGTCGAAAAAACGTTCTGGTTTGGTGATTTGTTAGTGTTTTAAACTGAAGACAGAGTGCATTTACAGCAGTTGAAGGGGTAGCCTCCTACGTAGGCTTTTTTAGGGGAGCTTAAATTTCGTCCCTCCCCACGGGAGGACATGGGAGGCTGTCAAAAGGGATGCAAAATGTTTACACTAGGTATGTGAAAGGGACACCATTTGTCGATGTAAGGTGCATGAATGCACAGGTGAAACAGTATACCTTGGTATTCCTTATAATCGTTTCTTAATCAACTCTATTTTTTTCTCGCATTTACGCCAAGTTCAGTTACAAGGTAGGCTTGATTATCAGCCGCTGTTAGGAAAATGAGCCCGCTCTCTTCCCCTCGGGGGGAGAGGGGGGGGGGGGGACCGCCAAGAGAGCAGCGGAAATCGAGGCTAGTTACTGCCTCGTCCCCAGTCGCTCGCGATCACTGGGGGATATTTGAGTTAATTATTAAGGAAAGCGGTGACGAAGGGAGTAATGAGAAGGGGAGAAAAAGCTCTCATTTTCCTTCCGATCACTCCCCGCTCGCGCTCTACGCTCGTTCCCATCATCCCTCCCTCGCGCTTCTCGCGTGCTCGCGAGTTCCCCAATCCCCACTTAGCCCTGGGAAAGCCTGTGAAGGAGGCAGGCTAGTTACAATGCAAGGTAGTATGCTGTTATAAAGGTTCTTGGAATATACGTCAAAATACATGTTGATAATTTTTGTTTTTCTTTTGTTTGTGGGTATGGTAATGTATCCATATAATTCTGCAAGGAGAATACTGCAATGCTGATCGTACTACGTGAAAATTAACTCTGCAAGACATCAACAAGACACCGAAAGAACTCAAAACATAGCGGGTTTGTAGCCATAGACAGCTGTTTCGCCCTTTTTGGGGCTCGTCAGTATGGCGTAACAACAGAGAAAACTCTGATGCAAAATATCCGCGCACTATGATTTTAAGCCCTGACCCAGAACTCTCAACACCCACAGAATCACGCTATACCACGTGCCTTGGTAATGTATGCTGCCTAATGCAGTTGAAACAAAGAAAAAATAAAAATTCCCTGAGATAAAAAAATTAATTTCAACATGTGCATTGCAGTTGCAGTATCAGTATTATTTATATTGTTGTTTCTTAATATGCTTTTTCAGCTCAAGCTTGTGGTAAAATAAGTGCTCGTGCGGATTATGCCTTCCTCATGGATGCTTCAGGCAGTATTCTCCCACCGGAATTTGATATTTTAAAAACGTTCGTCAAACGAGTGATAGACTTTCTTCAGATTGGACCTGATCAGACCCATGTTGGTGTGATTGAGTACAGCAGGGGTGCTACTTTGCAGCTCAATTTTTCAAGATCCTACGACAAAGGAGAAATTAAGAGCCTTGTGGAACAGGTACCCCATACTGCAGGTATCACACGGATCGATTTGGCGCTGAAGGCTGCTTCGGAACTATTATTCACACACCAAGAAGGAATGAGAGACGGTTCAAGAAAGGTAAAGTTAAGCAGCTATCTATAAATTCACCATGATTTTCTTTAAGTGCCCTGGTAAGTGTGAAACAGTAATGTATGATTCCTTCTAATATTCCAAAACATGAACCCAAGGACTACAGAAAGATTTTATATTTTTTTGACCCGTTTTTCGGCCATTGTAGCATGGGAATGGCTAAATGAGAGATTTCCAACGTTCAAGACGTAAATTTGTGCTAATTGGATGTAATTAAGCTACAGCTTTTTTTCGTTTTTCGCGCATGCACATAAGCCAAAATTTGGACTTCTTTGCGAATCTATTTCGATTTTTTTTTCGCTCTCACCTTTTTCCCGTTACCTATCTTTATATAGGCAGTTTTGTAGCCCACTTTTTCGTCTTTCGTTCGCATGAAATTTTCGCCGGCTTTCTTTCCAATAAAGGGAGAAATTTAATCTATAAAGAGAAGTAGGTAACAGCAAAATTGGTAGTGAATTTTCAGCCCCCAAATGTTGCTTGTTTTCTTGTCTGTAACTCTGTCAGGATTGGTCAAAATTTTCTGAATGAGGTAACAGTGGAAAGCTCTGTCCTCGTCAATTTTGCTGCATGATTACCATTTTAACAGGGAAATGTTAATGGGTCCAGGAAGAATAATATGCATGGGTCCATAATTATGGACCCAAAACGACCAAAAACGGAGGACGAGAGAGAAAGTAGTCTGGATAGCCTAAAAAGTGTTTTCAATGTATGTATGAGGAAACCGTCATTGGCTGCCAACAGGAGCAACTCATTATTAGGGAGTTTATAGAGTAGGTATAGCGCTGCTCCGGTATCGCAGAGGTCAAGGGTTCGAATCCCGTACAAGCCTGAATTTTTTTCAGGCTTTCTTTTCGCAACTGCATAAGTTGCGTATTTAACTGCGATGATCATCCTTCATTTAATTCTTCACTCCGCAGTTTAAATATATGATTTTCATATATTCATAACTTAAATGGAAATGTTGATGGGTCCAGCAAGAATAATATGCATGGGTCCATATGGACCCAAAACGACCAAAAACGGACGACGAGAGAGAAAGTAGTCTGGATAGCCTAAAATGTGTTTTCAATGTATGTATGAGGAAGCCGTCATTGGCTGCCCCCAAGAGCAGCTCATTATTAGGGAGATTATAAAACAGAGACGTTTTGAGCGACGCACGGTCGACCGGAAGTGAGCCTTTGTATGGCTAAGTGTCTTTACTCTTATAGAGACGATTTGAGCGAAAATTTGTTCGAACTTACGGCTCGAGAGTACAAAAATTCCACTTCCGGTTGACGTCCGCGGTTACAAGACATCGCTGCTTATAAGCTTCCTGCTATCTCTTGGTGCCCCACAGCTTCTAGACAGGTTACAGGTATAAACGAGAATAAAGAAAATTAAGTCATTTAAAGCTCGCTGCAAGAGCCTCTTCCTCTCCTCAATCAAACTAACTAAAGAGAGACATATTAATGGTTCACAGCTGAAATTTCGAAATTAATACGTAGAGCTCTTTAGATTCGAGGACCAGATTTGGCTTATTTTTTTTCCCGCGCATTCTCAAAAAATAGACTCCCCAGATAGCTTCATTTTACGTTTTTTTTTTTCATCATGAAAGTAAACTCGGTTATTTTAAGTAAAGAAGCCGGGTCAAGCTCTTTTAACATCACAACACTTATGGCAACGCCTTCTAATATTTGCTAACTTGATGTGAGCACCACATCGTATTGAGAAAATTTCGTTCTCATAGTCCTACTCGATCAACAACAAATCAACAACAATTTTATTCCACATGGTTCATATAAAACAGAATAATACACTCAGATAATTGATTATAGGTATACTGAGAAATCGGAAAAAAAACTTTCCCACCGCTAATAGCATAAAAGGCTAATCGCCGGAGGTGGGAAAGACGAAACAAACTTAAGGCAATAAAATAAGGCAAAACTGAGATAACAATACAATAACAAAAGGTCAAATAAGAAAATTAAATGGAAAAATTTACATCCAAAAAAGATAAATGAATAAATGAAATGAAAATAATTATTGTGCTTTCCATAAATTGCTACACTAATTGAGCAATTAAGAGACTTCAATATAATCATTTTCAAGCTCTAAACTTTCAAGAAGTATTTGTTTAATTTTGTTTCGGAACATGGATTTACTAAGAGATTTAACAGAATAAGAGATAGACTTCCAAATCGACACACAAATCCTTGTAAAAGATTTTTTCATTCGCTCAGTTTTGGAAGCTTTCACGTAGAAGCATTCATTTGACGATGATATGGTATTATAATTTTGAACCGTATTGGTTTGGGTGAATTGGCTAAGAATGTTAGTTGGGACGGACTACTCATGAATGTCATGCATACATTAAATAACAAACATGTTATTTAAAAAACGAAAAGGACAAAAAAAGACATTTTGCTTGGACAAAAAAGGGAACAGCATGTTCTCGAGAATTACCAAAAAAAATGGGGAAAGGAAGTTTTTGCACTACCAATGGCCTCTTAAAATATAAGTTTCTGTTTTCGATCCGTTTCAGGTCATGGTGCTTCTTACTGACGGGAACCAAACTGGATTTGACCTTGTTCCTGATCAGACACCTCTTGAGGATGCAATACAACCAATCAAGGATTTGGGTGTCAAGGTTATTGCCATTGGTATTGGAAGTGTAGACAGGGAGCAGCTGGAAACTTTGGTCACCAACCCGAATGATATTCTACAGGCTAAAAATTTTCAAGAACTCTTAACTTTAGTGAAGGCAACGGTTGAAAAGAGCTGTGAAGGTACGTATTTAAATAGTTAACTTCATATTGGCCCCTCGGCCCTAAAGATCTGCCTTTAACCTAAAAGAAAAGAAGATTGGGAGCTTTCTGGCCCCTCGCCTCCCCTCCCCGCTGATGATGATGCGAACAACCGGAACTATTTATGCATTCGGTAACAGCAAAAAGTATCTAAGAGTATAAGACTGGGAGACCCATTATAAACGAAAAGGGGGTTGGCGTCTATGAATCCCGTTTGTTATTCATTTTCGGGCAAACGATTTTCGTATAAACCGGACAAGCTGCATCTCCATACAGATGAGTGAAGTCAAAAATCCGTCGCGTTTGCAACAGCAGTGAAGAAACAAAAAAGCTCTGGCTACGAAAAGGATCATTTTACAAATGGCTCATATTTTGAGGCCAGTAATGTCTTGCTCCCCTTTAATCGCTAGACAGCTAGAGGGAGTAGGTTACGCACGAGCAAGCTCCTAGCCTCCCCCACCCCCTCTCCCCTTTCCAAACGGAGCGTCACAACGAAGGGTCAAATTTGATCAAGCGCTGTGGCGTACATCACAGTAAATTCACTAATTAATTCTTCTTGACGCAGTTACAATGTCTTGGTACAAAGCGGCAGTAATGTGATTGCCTCGTTATGTTTACTAGGTGGAAACAGCCCTGTGTCCAGTTTATTATCCCGTCTGTGATGGTATGAACATGAGAGGTTACCGGTTCAGCGAACAACGGCAGATGAATCATGCATTAACCGACATAAAATCGATTTCATTGACAAATGCCTTATAGCTCGCCAGTTTTTAAATTGTTTAAATTTATGATTTTTCAGTTGTCAGGGACAAAGCTTGCCTTATATTAGAGCGATTTTCGTATGACTTTGAAATGAAAACGCGCGAACGAAACAGAAACAACAAATAAACGGAAATAGAGTGATTTGATTGGTTTATCGTACGGTTACAAACGCGTGTGGCTTTTGGTTGGTTAAGCGAACGCTTGGGTGAAAAAACTTCATGCCCGAGAACTTTCTAGAAATATCTATACTTCGCTTTGACGTCATACTGCAACACGAGTGGCCAATCGAACAAAGCCTTCTCCATATTAGGGTTTTCTTTGGCGGGAAAACGAAGAGTCCTTATTTTGATCTTTTCATCCATTGGCTGATAAAACACTGAAATAACGAACACTCACAGGGTTCCTGACACTTACCGAAACCATTTTTTCAAGGCGATACGAAAATTGCTCTAACAATCTTCAGCTAACCGGCCCCTGTCTAGAGCATATTTCATTTTTAATCGGCATATAAAAAGTTGCTGGAAATACGCAACCTCGTTCCCAGGATCCCCTCCTACTCGTCTCCCAGAGCGATAGAGAGGACAAATAGGAGAGGAACCTGGGAACGAGGCTGGGAAATAGGCTTCTGTAGGAAAAATCTAATGAACTGTTTTTGATAGGTACCGGGGAAAGCACTTGTAGTGTTTTCATTTTACTTTTGTTATTATCTGTCGGGATATAACAAGCACGTTTCACGCAAATGACAATTGTTTGTTTTCACATGACGTCACCAAAATGCAAACTAAAAAACTATCGATCCTACCGAGATTTTACTTTCACGATGCATTAGAGTAGCTGAAAACTAATTTTCATACAAATTTTCGCTTCAAAAGGATTCTTGGTTTTGTGATAGAGTACGCTTGAATTTCTAAGCTTTTGCGTGACGCGCCATTTACATGACGGCCAAGAGAGCTGTCATGTAGGTTAAAAAATGACTTATTTTAGGAAATTTTGCTATCTAAACAGTTCATGTATTAGAAAAAGTATTACTTTAATGTTTTTGAGTTTCTCGAAGAATAAATTCACGCTTTTGTAGCAAAACTCGGTAACAGATGTTTCTGTTGGTTTCCGTCCGCCATGTTGGAGCTCATCCGGATGAACTCCAGCATGGCGTCTCCATACAAAGCTCTATAAATTTGGGTAAAACATTTCTTCGGATATCTCGTATACGAATTATTTCTTCGACCCAAATCTTGGCGAGGGTCTTTGTATATTTACCTCCTTTCATTTCCAAGATTCTGGACTTTATCTGTTGAATGGTTTTGATTTTGATTTTAATCTATTTTGAATGGCGTGACACTGAAAACCAGCAAGAGGCTGATTTAGCAACAGGACGGGAACGCCAGTTGACGACGGGAAAGCGCGCGGAAAGGACTAAACACGACTTCCGGAGCTTAATTTGCCGCTTTGCCATTGGTCAAGCCAGTTGTTTGATTTGCGCGCGCCGTCTTCAACTGACGTTTCCGTTCTGTTGCTAAATCAGCCTAATATTTCCGAAAGTGACGATGATGATGATAGAGATAACAATAATGATAATGATAATGATAACTGTGACCAAGAGCCATCTTGCTGTGACAGTTTGAAATAAAGCAAAACTCAATGCAGGGCTGGCAGTACGGCAAAGGGCTGATTTATCATAGGCCAATATTTCGGCTAACAAAATTAGCCTTACTCAGGGCCAGAACTATACGAGAGAAGATATCATTTAACTGCTAAAAGATATCTTCTCTCGGTATAGTTCTGGCCCTGAGTAAGGCTAATTTTGTTAGCCGAAATATTGGCCTATGATAAATCAGCCCTTTGCCGTACTGCCAGCCCTGCATTGAGTTTTGTTTTATTTCACACTTAAAGTGACGTCTGGCTACAACATCTCTTTAATTAGAGATCCGGCGAGAGGAACCAGTCGTTTATATTTACGCGTTGCGTGGACCTCGGCATTCAAACAGTTTTTCCTGAGACAGTTTCATGAGTTTGTTATAAGTCAGAACGATTATACTTGGGGATTCAATTCTAATATTTGCAAATGATTTTCAGTTTTAGTTTTATTTCAGTGATTTTGCTTCAGTAGGAACAGTAGCACTCATGCCAATAAAGCTTGTATTGATGTTGTTGTTCTTGTTTGTTATTATATTTCGTGGCTCAAGTGCGCCCATTGATGGGCTGACCTTATGTCGGGGACGCGTAGGAACCTTTAAGATAAAAAGACATGAACTGCAAATATGTTACCATTTTAATTTATTTTGTTTTCTTTGAATATTTTTCCTATGATATCACTCTTCCTGCTGTATAAAGGATCAGTTTACTGTAAGAAGTTTTAATTTTAAAGTTTAGTATTGAAGACTTTATTGATCCAGGTCTACTAAAGATCCGGTTGACTCTCACTGGTTTGTCGTTGTGGTTTTGCCTTCTCAAGTGTTTAGAAACCTTAATCCGGAGCGAGCACGCAATTCCTATATTAGGCCTTTGTCATGCGGTTTCACGGACCGGTTCATTTTTAGATACAGTTTAGAGCTTTTCTGGGCGAGATGGAAGCTCCGCTCCTTCTTTGAGTGTAATCGAAGCAAAAGATATGAATAAGAAAACCTTAACGTCATTAAATGGTCAAAAATACTACCATTAACAGGTCTGTAGGTTTTGCTGCCTGGTTTGTGTAACTTAAGATATTCTAAATTTGCGCCAAAATTGTTCTCGGTCCGTGAAAACGCTCTGACACGACTACAAATTGAAGTTACTCGCTTCGAGTTATGGGCGTCTGCAGGAAGCAGGAGGCAGGAAGCAAGATCCCGACAGTCTAGGTTCTTCGAAAACAAGTGAAAAAAGTCGAGCGAAAAGCGCTCGTCGAACCAGCCTTTTTTCGGACCTTTGCGTAAGCGTAGAAAGCCGACGGAGGAGAGTCTTCCGACTTCTGACTTCCGACTTCCGACTTCACATTTCGTACTTCAAACTTTACAAAGTTCGAACTCCGGATTTCTGATTTCTGACCGTTCAGACTCAATGCTGCATGGTTAGACGTCGGACCTCCCATCTCCCACTTCCCACTTCCCACTTCCGATTGATTCAATTTACAGCACTTATGAATGATAATACAATTTCTGCGGAAATATTTAAGCTTAAATTAAGCTGAAGAGATGCAAACAAGTAGCGCCCCACTAAAGAAGACAGTCGGTTGGATTGCACTCACCTCCCTCGAAGAAAGTGCAGCGGCATCCTGGCGATCGGCCATGTTCTATCTGTTGTCGACGTCTGGTTTGTTAGGGTGGAGAAGGTCTCCCAAGTCCACTCAAATGGGAAGTCTCTCGACCGACTCTCGACCACCATTTGAGCGAGGGTGGGTCAGGCCAATTGTGCCCACGATCTCCATCGGTCACTGACCCTCTGGTAAAAGTCCAATCCGAAAAGTTGAATGCCGAATGCGGAAACTTTGCGAGTACAATGCCTTAAGTCGGATGTCGGAAGCGAAAACTTAAAGGCCCATGTTCACCCTAGATGCATTGCGCGCCCTGTACTCAAGAAAAAAACATTTCGCGTAGTTGAAAATCGCTGCCTTCAGTGTGTAGAGTGAATCCTTGTTAATCTTCCACAGTTCGGAAAATTTGGTTTTAAAAAAAATGTCTAAGCAGGTGCTTTCGGTATTTTTCTTTACATCTTTCTGGATATTTTGGTCTGGTATCGAGCCTTTTTGTTTCTGTGAGTGTTTGTCTCACTGCAGTACTTTGGTTCCTTCTGTGAGTACCGGAGCACAGAATACGTAATACAAAAAAAAAGACGGGAAACAAAACAAATCCAAATAAAGACTAGTCCCAAGTGACCAAAAATACAAAGCTTTCCGGTACCTGCAGAAAGACCCAGAGTTGTACTGCATGTAGCAACCTCGTTTCCAGGTTCTCTCGACGGGTAGGAGAACGTTAACATGAACTACGATCGAAAAAAAAAAGGGCAATTCTGATGCAGACATTGCCAAACGATATTTCTCGGTTTGCCTCTTGAAAACCGTGTTTTACTTTGTGCCTGAATTAAAGCAAAGGTCAAGAAGTCGATTCAGACGTTACTAGGGAACTTAAGATGACTCAGGACTGGGAATGGGAAAAGACTGGAACGAGAACGTCAGTTTCGGCGGGATAAAGGAAACTTAAGATGCAGTCGGTCGGTAGGTCGACGACGACGACAATGAATGGAAACACAAATGTAAAACTGTGATGTTCGTTTGCCACAAAGTGTTTCGCAATGGCGTCTTTTAAAACAATGTAAGATCTTATTTTTTAACCCGTACGTCCAATTTCATTGACGATGAAGAATTTTTTGTGTTGTCTGACCTTTTCGAGTGGAAATTAAAAAACACCCGCTTTCCGAAGATTATTCAACTTTTAACCTAAATGAGATAACCGAGTCCGAGTGTCTGTTAGAGTTTATATTTGGAAAAAGAGACATTCTGATGTGATAGCTGTTTTCCATATCAAGTTTATTTCCTCTGTATTAAAGATAAATTTATGATTTGCCTTACCTAAATACGCACAAATAAATTTATCACTTACGAGTTCTCTCGCTCAGCCTCCATAGCTGTTGTCATTCTTCGAAGTAAAAACAATTCATTAGTCGAATTTTCAATCAACATCGCTTTTTAGGAGAAAAAAGGAACGATACCTGGATTTACGAGGATAAGAAAATGCAAAGGACTTAAAAAATCGCTTAAAACAGTGGATTTATACCTGCTGAAGCTTGTGGATTGCAGGACGACGTGATTCTACTTTGTTTGGCGTCGTCGACGACATCATGACAACGAAATGTATTGGTCACGCTTGCGCAGTACACTGTAACTCACTTCCGATGGTCGTCGACAAAGTCGTCGTCGTGGTTCTAAGTTCCCTACTGAGGGAGTAATAACGACTGGAAGTAATCGGATGAAATTCAGGCTAGCTCTATGGGTGTTCTTCACAAGGTACTGTAAGCATGACAATTTCAATCTTGCTTTGCAGCGGGGAAATGATGATGAGAAAGAGGAGATGGAAATTAAACTCCAAGCTACGAACTTTGTCAGACTGTAACTGACTTGGATTTTTTTTCCTCCGAGAAGCTATAATTAGTATTTTAAAGTGTGACTCTCAATCATAGAATGTGTTTGAATGAAATATTGTTATTTTATCTTTATTGCCTATATTTTTTTTCTACAAATCACGGCAAATCTAAGTTATGAGTTGAATAACACAGAAATAGTCAGCCTTTAGTTAACTTTGAATTTTAGCCCATTATACAAACATCTTAGCTCTGGCGGTTTGGATATTTAATACCATTTGTAGCCGTTAAACCTACCGGTTGTCACTGCTCCTTGACAGGCAAAGCGGCTCCCTTCTCAGTCAGTTAATTTTTTTTACTACCGCCCAGAATATTAAAACGTAACTACGTTGGCTAGCAAGGGCTCCCAGATGAATTACTATCAAGTAGAGTGCATATGGATCCCAGAAGCGAATGGGGGTACTCTCTATAACAGAAAAACTGTTTGAATGCAGAGTTCTACGCAACGCGTAATAAAAGTGACTGGTTCCTCTGGAATTTATTCCGCTGGAATTACAACCCACTCTCAACATGTCACGCCGTAAGGCAAGAGAAGCGTACCTCATGGATACAGGCAAAACCCTGTCACCAGACGGTCTGAACCGAAGGAATGAACATTGAACTGTTTCTATTTCTGTTTTATTGAATGTATAATCATTTTAATACCTGTATATCATCCTATCTAAGTATTTATAATGATAGTTAATTATTAACCACTTTAATGTAAATTTCAAATTTATATTTTAGGAGGCGTTAAAAATATGTTCTCTCGGTATAGCTCTGGACCTGAAGAAGGCTAATTTTGTTAGCGGAAATATTGGCCTATAATAAATGAGCCCTTTGCCGTAGGTAGTGCCAGCCTTGCATTCATTACCATTCCTATCAAGGAAGAAAATGTCACATCACCGAGTAAAATGATAGAAAGGTAGAAAATGTTCCATCACAGTACGGTAGTAAAATGATATCAAGGTAGAAATTGTCACATCACGGTAGTAAAATGATATAAATTAGCAACAGAAAACTTTTTCCGTGTTTGCATAGCGTGATATAAAGACGAGAGGGGCTGGGAGAATTCGAGGGTTTGTTTTACTGTCAAGAATTCTCCAAACCCCTCTCATGTTTATATCAGGATAGGCAAACCGCACAGGAAAAAGGTTTCTATTGCGTTTACACGATAACTTTCCTGAGGAAAAAAGCAAAACTCTGTTGTTTAGAGCATTGATCAAAAGAGAAATTCTTACCAGTTGCAAAGTCTTGTACACGACTAGTACTTCCTTGTACGCGTGATCAGCCTTAATTTGTTTTGCAAAAAAGATGCTTTCCAAAATACGGGTTTTTCTCGCTTAAAATGTCAGCTCAAGCAAAACAAAATTGACACAGCATGTTTCTTAAGATTTTTCAAGTTTCAACCGACGAGGAAATGGGTAAATAAAGTAAACTTGTCGAGTTTTTCAACTCAAAACCTTTTTTCAAATTCGTGCTTGCGTGATTAGAGCGCGAAAAGCAAACATCTTGACGTCGCAACCATGTTTACAGTCTCAGATGCAAACACCCCTCTAGGCCAATCAGAGCTCGCGTACTATCTTCGTTATTTTATAAAAAGGTAATAGTGGAAAATGTTCCATCACAGTAGTAAAATGATGGCAAGGAAGAAAATGTCACGTCACGGAAGTAAAATGATATCAAGGAAGAAAATGTCACATCACGATTGCAAAATAACATCGAGGAAGAATTTCAAAATGTCACATCACGGTAGTAAAACGATGTCAAGGAAGAAAATGTCACATCAAGGAAGTAAAATGATATCATAGAAGAAATGTCACATCACGGTAGTAAAATGTCACTTCACGGCAATAAAATGATATCAAGGTAGAAAATGTCACATCTCGGTAGTAAAATGATACCAAGGAAGAAAATATTCCATCAAGGTGAAAAATAATAATGGTTATTATTATATAGACACGAGTGTTTTACTGGGAAATATACCACTCGTAAAATTCATAAACGCTACATCCGGGACCCGAGTGGTTTATTTTCCATAATCTCACTAGTGAGTTTATGGATGACGTAATTTCGGTCATTTCCCTCTATAATTTTATCGATGTCTTTTTGTCTATATAATAAAAAGAACATTACACGGCGGCTTGAAGATATGAATTTTATTTTCTCGTGGCAAAAACAATATTTTACTCACTCGCTGCGCTCGTTCGTAAAATATTGTTTTGCCACTCGAAAATAAAATTCATATCTTCGCGCCACCGTGTAATATCCTCTATTTATACATGGTACTCACTATCTGTCTTCTCATTGGCTAAGAGACTACAGCTAATTTTGGAAATCAGCGCAACCTACAGATTAGTTAGTTATCTGCCAGCAAATTACTGACTTATCTGTAGGTTGCGCGCGCAATGCATGATTTCCACTAACAATATCAATTCAGGTTCCTTGCGACGGTGTGTTTGTCGATATTTTCTTGAAACAATGTATAATAAAACAATTATTAGGTTCGGTTTTTGTGATATCCCTAATAATCAAGGTCTCGGTCAGTGTTATCACCCTCGGCTTCGGCTCGGCTGATAACACTTTCCTCGACCTTGATTATTCCTGATACCACAAAAACCTCATCCAATGATTGGTTATAAGTAGATTCTATGACAGGACAGGGTTATTGGCTCATGGCAGGAACATTTCATAGATGTTACGCCAAATCAAACATGACGGTAAGCTGAATTCGAAGTAGGAGATAAAGATGAAAGATACATCTCAAAACTTGCAAGCCATAGGGGGGCGGGGGGGAGGGGTTACGACACCAGATCCGTGTACAACTGACACTTCAGAAACAGAGGAAGTACAACATCTAACACTGTCCTCTCTTCGCCAAGACATTTTAAATGGATTGAGTTATATTTAAGCCTGATTAAAAACTACAAAAATGTTAATCGTACTTTTTGGCAGAAAATAAAATCACGTACTAAAAAACAAAAACACCCTTTTTCTTGATACGCCATGGAAACTTAGAATGAAAACTGAATTGGAAACGACTCGAAACTCAGGAATTCCATTCGCGTTCTGCCGCGTACCTTGCCTTGTCCCCATTCACCTAAAAGACCGGTCAAGCTTCGGAAAAGACCAAAGCTGCGAGTAAATGGAATCGTTTAGGAATTTCCTGAGTCAGTTCTTCCTTTTTTAGCATCCTTGATGCAAGTTATGTTCAAGGTCATTGGTGGGTTCACAACACGTGACATTTTTTGGTGTAAGGTTACCATATTGAATTAATTGCATTGCGTTTAAAACCTAAGAACTCCACGGTGACGGCAAACTGGAGTTCAACTTTAACCGCGAAGGACGAAACATGCCATACCTAACTTTATTTCGCTGCTTGTAAGTTCATTTCAGACATCATGCAGTAAAAATATCATCACTGATGACCTAATCCGGTTAAATTCTGCTTCATTTTTCTAGGCTGTTCATCGGTTTGATTTTGCCTGTTATAGTCTCTGGTTTTTGGACTTCTTCCCTACGAAGAAGACGAATGCGACGGATGAGACATTCACATGGAGGAACGAAAGGTAATGGTAGTGGAAAGAGTGCTTAGTGATAAGAAGATAACTTTGAAAAAGCGCCCGAGTGACAAATCAGTCTGAAGATTACCTAATAGCATCATGAAAGAATGAAGCTGGATGCATATTTATGAGTTAACGGTCGAAAAGAGCAGGAGGCACGTTTTTGTTCAAATTTTTCCTTTTTTCCTTCGCTCGGGACATGACGATATATTATTGATTCTTTCTTAGAACGTTCTTTCAAAGCACAGAACAGAGCTACTACTGACAGGGGATTTGAAAATTTCATTGTTCTGTCCTGTCCTTCTAAAAGACGGGAAGTTCTGTCCTCAGCGCAGGGAAAAACTGGGAAAAAGCTTGAGTCCCGGCCGCCTTACCCAGGACAGCAAACAAGAAACATTTATAGTCAGTTAATACTCCGAAAACAACTGAGTACCTGACTTTTGTTAATTCTTCACGATGCCACTTCATTCATGATACGAGTGAAAGAGTGTTTGCTTCGAAGTGAAAAAACTAGTATACAGTCAAATCCCATTAATACTGACACTGAAGGGACTACAGCAAGTGTCCGCGTTTTAACTAACAGGGCGTCCGTATTAAGTGGGTCATGTTATTTAAGTAAAAAAAAAAAGACCCTTTTGCTAGAATTCTACATTTATATATTACTTAATCAAAATCTTTCTCTGCATAACTCTTTGATGCCAAAAACTGACGTCTGAAAATCATCCAATCCGGTACATCGTAGGGCTGGGAACATCGACATGCTGTCAACTGAAGGATTTTTTACCTTCAAAAAGGAAAAGTTTATTTACATGTAGCACACAGTTGATAATGAAGAGTCCGCAATGGCGAGGTCGACTTTCTATGAAAATTCGTTGATACAACAAGAAATAAGTGTCGGTTGTATATGTCCGCATTAACGGGTGTTCGTATTAAGCGGGGTGAATTTAGGGAAAATGTAAGGGCTTTTCCCTGGGGACAAAGAAAACTGTCCGTAGTAACAAGGAGTTAGTATTTCAGCGGTTGCTACTAACACGCGCCCTTGAATGTTTTTGTTGAAACCTGAGTTTTCGTGGACGTCAATAAACTGTTTCCATGGTTTTCTCACGAACTCTGACAGAGATGGTTCCCTCATCGCTGAATGAAGGGCGAAGACCTATAAGAATAATTTCATTAAGATAAAGGATTAAGTTGTTAAGACAACGAGGACTCTGCTAGCTGTGAAATAGCTGAAACACTCTCTATAGTTTATGTTAAGATTTTTAGGTTGTTTATTTATTTGATTGTATGAAAACACGGGAGCCGTGGACGAATAGAGAGGAGAAGTGTGACGTCACGTTACCATGGTAGCACTATTTCTGGATGACAACAAAACCAACGACGACGGCGACGGCGAGGAGAACGGCAAAAAAATGGAACGTTTATAATCATTAACAAAAAACACCTTTGCACGTGAATCATGCTATTTTGTACAGTTTCTTTGCCATCGTTGCACCACTACGACATGGAATTTCCTTATTTCACGAGCCCGCTTCATGGAGTAGGTGAACACAACACAAAAATTGTCGCTTTCTTTTTCTACACTTAGATAACGATAGATACGGTCCCCAAAAAAATTTCTCCAAGATTTGCCGAATTAAATGAAATTGAATAAGGTCGGTGAAGCTTGAAAAAGTGCGACCGGACTTTCAAGTAACTTTATCGGTTTGTTGTCATCCAAAATTTTGCTACCATGGCAACGTGACGTAAGGACTTCTCCTCTTTATTGCCAAGGAGTGTAAATTCAAAGAAACGGAAGATATCTCATTGCTCTGAATGGAGGCTGTTTTCGAAAATGAATTTTGTAACCTACAGATCTACTGATCATTCTTCGTGTTGTCGAATAGACTCAACAAGAACCAACGACGGCCTTACAACAACAAAAACAATTTATTAACGTTATACGGTTTGCCATTTACATGCATAGAAGAACTAGCAAGAACTCACAGGAGTTGCGAGCGTGTATTGAGAAATCTTATGTGGTTGTAAAGCTTTGTTACTTACAGTGTGTAACAAATTCGTACTCCTCGTATTCTTGACAAGAAGTGGTGTCGGATCCTGTAGCAAAATATTGGAAAAAACGACTTAAACGCCGACATGTCCTTCCGAGTGCTCGAGAAACAGGTAAAGAATCTTCTCTTGGCCAACGCGTAAAAACCATGGTAACGATTGATTGACGTCCACCAAAACGCAGGTTTGAACCGAAGAAAAAAACCTTGAGGACGCGTGTCACAAGTGGTAACAACTCTTCCCGCTGCTAAACTAGATTTCTCCTGCAAGAATTTACCGCTTTGTAGTCTAGTCTGTAATAAACTAGAAATATTAATTACTAGCTAGGGACCTTAAGATCCGAAAACGGCGATGGCAACAAGAATGTCAATAAAGCAACAGCCTGGTAAAACAAAAAACAACAATTCTTCATGTGCAGCACACTTTTTTTTGTACATTGCCTTGCCGCCACCGCACGATCCCAATTTCACGTTTTACGGAGGACTTAACTTTTCTTTCTCTTTCTGAAGTTCAGCAGATATGGTTCTTAGGAATTCAACTCCAGGATAATTCGCCTAAGCCTTTGACAAAGCAATTGAATTGATTTATCGCGATGAATATTGAACAGGGAAAGAGAACTCACTTTGTATAAGGAATCGTCGTTGCCATCGCCGTTCCCCGATCTTAAGGTTCCTACTTTTATCAACTAGAACGATCCTCACACTAACTCAAAGCCCCGTTGTGATCATGATCTTTCCTTCAAGGTCCGCATAATTTCTTTTCCCACGGCCACAACTTCGGTCCCTTTGGGCGATGGTCACTACATGGAAAGAGGTATCAAGTTCCCTGGCATCGAGGTAAGGTTTCGTCATCAAGATGTGCCCCATTCCCCCCGCCGGTTCGTCATTTCGGAAAGAATTTGTTTTACTAGACACAGACCCCCAAGCGGCCAGGGAGAAGGTGACGAGTTTAAGGTTGCGTTCCTTTTGACCAATCTAAATCCTGATTTTGCGATGATTTATAGTTCCATTAAGGACTAAACCATTCTTAGATTTTAATTTAAACGATCCATCTCCACGATTGGATCGTTCAGACTGGTATCTCAATCTGGTTTCAGATTTTCGTTCCATTTAACGAATTGAAACTGCTCTTCGATCGCCAGAATGAGCTCGTTTCTCGATAAACATGGCTGGCAAAATTTTTTATACTCCTCCGTTGTTTTCTGCCGCTTAAGGACGGTAGTGTATTTACTCAAGTTACACTGGGTTAACTCCATCCTAGGAGACCCATGGGCAGATAGTGGGGACGAGGAAAAGTCTAAACGGGCGGAAAAATATATGGCACGAAGAAAAGTAAAGAACGGGCGAGAAGAGCCCCTGGGGACAATGTCTTACCAGACCAGTTCCAAACAGTCGCCGCCGTTCTGGGTTCTGATTGGTGCCAGAAAACTTGTCTGGGTCTCTGAGGATGGGTTAACTCTAGATCCGTATTTATTTGAGAAGGTATTTTGTTAATACAATTAGGTTAGTTCTTACAATTGTCAATACAATTAGTTAGTTCTTCCGTAAATTATTTTTCTTATAGTTGATTGTAAATAGTGTAAGTTTCGTTTTTGACTTCATAGAAATTGTAAACAGGTTCATATTGTAATGCGCATTTGATTATTTTATAGAAAATGCGCAATATAAATATTAAATATTATTATTATTATGAAACGAAAGCGCATGGAGATTCTCACCGTGAAATGTCCGATGTTTGTGTTCAGGCCTCGCCTCAAAGCATTTCCTTCTTAATTGTCTTCTGAGCTTGTTTGGTTCAAATTCCAGATATTTTCAAGTTACAAGGACCAATAAGAACAGCTACTTGTTAAAGAGCTATTTTTTCTTCCATTGCTTCACGAGATGACGCTCAATTTAGCGAAAAGAAATAAAAACAGATGCGTGGAAATTGAGAAGATCAGAGCCGGAGCCATCTTTCATTCAAAATCCAAACAATCTGGACCGTATAAAATCCGAAAAATGTTTGGCTAAACGGGAACGCAACCTTAATGTCGCTCTAACCTATGAGCAGGCCTAGGAGCTCTTTTTTTCCTCTTTAGATACTTTCAATAATTGACACTTTTTAAGATAACGGGGGAAGGGCATCATATCAGGTTAATAGGGAGTTAGCTCTTTAAGCCCCAGTATCCACATACAAATTCTCCAAACTGATCTCCATACATTTCCTTGAAGAATTAGTTGAGAGAATTTGTTTAAAGATCAAAGTATTTTCTCTTGGGTGATCATTTTATTGATTCTCATAACTTATCTCTTTACAGTGTATGGATAATTGTAAGGAGAAAATTGATCTTGGACACTATTGGGACTTAAAGGGTTAAGATTGCAAAACGTTGACTTCCGGTTGACACGCATCTCTCAAGAACGCCATCACGCTTAAACTCCCTAATTTCGGTGGGAAGACAGTCAGTCATTAATTTATGCCCAAATCTTGTTTTTCGAAAATGGATTGAGTCTGTTGATTGGATGGCTGGAAAGAAAGCCAGGCTAATTCAACATACATGTCAAGCGGAAGAGAGATGGGGATGAACGAGCTCCCCCTAGACCGAGTTGGCTTTGCCCTTTCGGCGCTGACTCTCTTTCCAGGTCTGTTGACTGTGCCCCTGATGAGAATGACAGACCTTCTGAGCGGACTAAATTTTTTAAAATAACATCAGTCTATGTTCCGGTTTATATTAGTGAGCTCCCTAGAACTTAATAACAGTGTAACATAGCTATTTATCTATTTAGTTCTCGTACCATAGCTAAATGAGTATTCACCACGTACTTAATGCTATGCGTTCTTATTAAAAAATAACTAACGTATTTCTGGCTATTCTTCCCGCAGCTGCATGTAGTTTACGCTCAATGAACTTATGTGTGGTCATTGAACTACTGGTGTGGTCATTGAACTGCTGTGTGGTTATTGAACTAACAAAAAGAAAAACTTCCCCCTAAAAACGACTGCGTGGGAGGCTAATCTTATAGCTAGCTTCTTTAAATTTAGTAAAATCCAGATAGTGGTCTATTGTTGGTTTTCACATGACGTCACTAAAATTCAAACTAAAAAACTATCTATCCTACCGAGAATTTACTTTCACGATGCATTAGAGCAGCTGAAAACTAATTTTCATACAAATTTTCGCTTCAAAAGGGTTCTTGGTTTTGTCATAGAGGACGCTTGAATTTCTAAGTTTTTGCGTGACGCGGCATTTACATGACGGCCAAGAGAGCTGTCATGTAGGTTAAAAACATGACTTATTTCAGGAAATTTTGCTGTTTAAACAGATCATGTATTAGAAAAAGTATTACTTTAATGTTTATGAGTTTCTCGAGGAATAATTTCACGCTGTTGTAGCAAAACTCGGTAACAGATGTTTCTGTTGGTTTCCGTCCGCCATGTTGGAGCTCATGCAGGTGAGCACCAGCATGGCGTCCCCATACAAATCTCTATAAGTTTGGGTAAAACATTTCTTCGGATATCTCGTATACGAAATATTCCTCTGACCTGAATCTTGGCGAGGGTCTTTGTATATGTACCTCCTTTCATTTCCCAGATTCTGGACTTTATCTATCGGACGGTTCTGATTTTTATTTTGATCTATTTTGAATGGCGTGACACTGAAAACCAGCAATTATCAATGCTGCGTTCTGATTGGTTGAGCTACCACTAGGCTATATGTTATAGCCCACTAGTAGCGAAAAGCGCCGGCTTTGAAAACCTAAACAATGGCTTTTAATTCTAGCTTAAACTAGCTAAAGTTGTTTTGTCTCGATATTTTTGACCAACTAGTTGGATTTTACTAAAACAATTATTCCTCTCGCCCTTATGGCCTCTGAGTCAATAGCCCACTGACTCAGGGCTATTGACTCAGAGTCCATTCGGGCTCGAGGAATAATTGTTAAATAGCTCATTCACGTGCGACTAAGCAACTATTGCTCATTACAGCCAAAGCAACCCTATAACGATTTGCAAAAAGAGAACAAGGTTTCTGGCCAACAGTAATCCGGGAAGTTTTAAGAACGGATTGATATAATTGTCCTCTCATGCAGTATATTCGCCTCTTAACAACATTTTCTGAGTGCACCCCGTGTGGTTTTAAAAGTTGTCCCAGTGCTGGATAAAAAGGGCGTATTGCAAGACTTAGCGTCTGATTTTGCTTAATAACTGGTTATTTTCTTTGTTACCATCTATAGGTTATCATTCAGTTCAGTGCGGAAGTAATGTAACTATTAACAACACTGGTGAAATCACTAGTCCTCGATTCCCATTAAACTATCCTAATAATGCAAACTGTGAGTGGAAGATCTACGTGGATGAAGGCTCGCGAATAAAGCTAACGTTCATGGACTTTAAAGTAAGTGATAAATTAATGAGGGAACAAAGTTTTTGAGTGATTAACAACGACATTTGAAACTCTATTTTTATAGCAAGTCGCAACTATTGCATACATTGTATGCGACCTCTGCGATACCGGTGCAGCGCTCTAATCAATTGAGCTGGCAAGCAACATACCCGGGAAAGATGAAGATGAAATAATTAATATATGAATTTCAAATATTTAAACCACGGAATGAATACAAAGATATAGAGAAGATCCTCGCAGTTAAAGTGTCCCAGATTCATATCAAAATCTGCCGGATAAACACTCTTATATTGAATTTCACGACCACACCCCAAAGATTGGCTGACTCGAATGGACCGTAAATTTGGAACCTTTTTCAGTTTTACTCTCACACTAAATCCCAAATGCACCTCCAGGAAATAAAAACTCAATTTCTTAGCTTAAGGCCAAATGTGCTTTAAAGGAGTTTAGACACTTTTTTCGTTCGGGTTTTTCAGCTTATTTATTTTAAGTGTTCGACTCTTTTTAGAGAGCATTTTGGCTCGTCAAACGACAACGCGCGGACTCTAGGGCAAAATCTCGTTTTCGCATTTTCGTATTATAAATGCACCGCCGGAATACAAAACTACAGGAAATTTCTTTTCTTTTGATATATAATTTGCCTATATTGGAGAGAATTTTGACTCGGAAAATGGTATTTCAAAGTAGCTACTTATGGTGTTCAGCCATGTGGAGCTAGATCAGGAGTGATGGTTTCCGAACTCTTGATCCTGGTTTTGTAGACCACGCACCATTCACACTTTGCTCATAGCTTTCGGTTCAGAATGATACCTTGTTTTAGACTCAGGATCCCAAAAACCGCACCCAGTTCAGCGGCGCATCGCCATTTAGGACCAGGTAAGGGAGTCACCCCACCTGAGATTATAAACGGAAGTTACTTTCCTCCTTTCACCCCATGCCATCTGCAAGATATACGGGTTCATGAACCTGCTCCAAACTTAGCTTGCTATCTGTTGTGACAGCTACCTCGTCAGGTTTTCTCTAATGTACCTAACCTTCTTTGAAATTGAGCGGTTTTATACCGGACTTTCCCCTCGTTTCTTGTCTTTAAAACCTTCATTTCTCGATGACCATCATACCACCCGACATTCGGATTTTTCCATTTTTTTTAGTAATTTCGTTGACTGATAAGCCAGTAAATCGAAGAATACATGCTTATGCTCTCACATAGCTCAACGTTTTTTGCGTTAAGAGGGTTTATCTTTCATGATATTCACAAAAAACAAGGAAGGAGTTCGAGCAATTCAGGCTACAAAATACAAAAAATATGTGGCGGGAAAACATACTCGCCCACGCGCACTTGTTGCTCAGAAGCACTCAAATCGAATATTAGAGTCAAAAGATGGCACAAGAAGTATAAAATATTTAATTGCATTGAAAGACACAACTTTTGTTTAAACGATTTGCTTACCAAGCCCAATCGTACTGTATTATAGACTTATAGAGTAGAGGAACTAACGTTTGGGACACCCTGTGTGCAATTATGTAATTACTACTCGCTGAGTAACGTATGTTTTGCCTCCTAGTTGGAATCATGTCCGTTTGATTATTTGGAGGTTTTTAATGGTGGCACAAAAGATATAAAGAAACGTGTGGCTAAACTATGCGGAAGTGATTTACCTGATCCTATCGAGTCCAGTGGCAACACACTCATCCTAAAGTTCTCTTCAGATTACGCAACTGGCTACAAAGGGTTTAAGTTGCAGCTTACAAAAACAGGTGTGGCACTAGTTCTGTTGGTACATATCAAGAGTAATGAGTATTATTCTCTAAAATTGTACATATTTACCCTGATGTAATTATATATGCCTTTACAATGTGGTAGCAAGTGACTGCAAAATGCCGGATAAGCAATAGTATCTACAGCGAATCTCTGCCTAGTAGAGATCAGACAATGTGTCAAGCGATACGTATGCGAAAAACAATAATTAAAAACATTTTGTAAAATCACTTCGCCTCAAAAGTAGTCGCGGCCACGTGCATGAGAGAACGCGGATACGAGAGGATTCAACTGTAAGCTTTTTCCGGGAATTATTATTATTATGTTTTTTTTTTGTGGATAAAAAGTCGCTCAATTGGAGATGGTCGCCTACGAGAGGTTGTCGCACATGGAGGTTCGACCTCATATATATTTCTATAATGTCAATCTTACGTCTTTCAGCTCCATTGTGTGGCCCTGTGGGTGCTAGTGCGGATTATGCCTTCCTCATAGATGCTTCAGGCAGTATTCTCCCATCGGAATTTGTTATTTTGAAGACGTTCGTCAAACGAGTGATAGACCTTCTTCAGATTGGACCAAATCAGAACCGTGTTGGTGTGATTGAGTACAGCAAGGGTGCTAGTTTGCAGCTCAATTTTTCAAGATCCTACGACAAAGGAGAAATTAAGAGCTTTGTGGAAAAAGTGCCCCATACTGCAGGTATCACACGGATCGATTTGGCGCTGAAGGCTGCTTCGGAACAATTATTCACACACCAAGAAGGAATGAGAGACGGTTCAAGAAAGGTAAAGTTAAGCAGCTATCAATAAATTCACCATGATTTTCTTTAAGTGTCCCGGTAAGTCTGAAACAGGAATTTATGATTCCTTCTAATATTCCAAAACATGAACCCAAGGACCACAGAACCCAAGGACCTTACTCTTACAGAGACGATTTGACCCAAAATTTGTTCAAACTTACGGCTCCAGAGTACAAAAAGTCCACTTCCGGTTGACGTCCGTGGTTCAAAAACATTGCTGTTTATAAGCTTCCTGTTATCTCTTGGCCCCCACAACTACTAGACATGTTGCAGGTAACGAGCATAAAGAAAATTAAGTCATTTAAAGCTCGCTGTAGATTTTTTCATTCGCTCAGTTTTGGGAGCTTTCACGTAAAAGCATTCATCAGACAATGATATGGTCTTATAATTTTGAACCGTATTGGTTTGGTTGAATTGGCTAAGAATTAGGCTTAGCTATAAGTTGCCGATGAATCCCAAAAAAGTTGTCGATAAAAGTGTCTAAAAGTTGCCAAAAAGTTGCTGAATTTCCAAAAAGTTGCCGAAAAGTTGCCAAAATTTTTCTGCTTTTCGTACCTTTTTTGGGTGTTAAAGATTAAAAATTCGCACATTGCTTCTTATCAAAACTTTATTTGTCAAAGTCCAATGATAATATCAGAGGTTTTTTCCATTTCACTTGATCAACAAATAGTACATGGTCATATACACCAACCTCGTCCCCAGGGCTTTTCCCTTAAAAATGGGTGGGCCCCACCCATTTTTAAGGGAAAAGCCCTGGGGACGAGGTTGCATATACACACATAATGCGTAATTTTCCGCCACCTTGAAAAACGTGCAACGTGATACCGCTGACCTCGTGATAAGGCATCACAAAAATCAACCCATGGTGGGGGGGCCTTAGGCCCTAATTATTGTATTTTAGAATAAATTGAATAAATGTCTATCGAAAACTGACCAATGTGGCTCAAAACGTGAAGAAAGTGGCTTCAAAGAACCTCAAAAAGCCCAAAGCTGCCGAAAATTCTAAAAGTTGCCGAGCAACTTGTGGCTAAGCCTACGGAATGTTAGTTGGAATGAATTTCATGCATATATTAAATAACAAACATGTTATCTAAAAAACGAAAAGGACAAAGGAAGACATTTTGCTTGGACAAAAAAGGGAACAGCATGTTCTCGAAAATTACCAAAAAAAATGGGGAAAGCAAGTTTTTGCACTACCAATAGCCTCTTAAAATATAAGGTTCTCTTTTCGATCCGATGGCTGGCAACCAATTTGATGTGCGATTTTTTCAGGTCATGGTGCTTCTTATTTACGGGAACCAAACTGGGTTTGACCTTGTTCCTGAGCAGACACCTCTTGAGGATGCAATACAACCAATCAAGGATTTGGGTGTCAAGGTTATTGCCATTGGTATTGGAAGTGTAGACAGGGAGCAGCTGGAAACTTTGGTCACCAACCCGAATGATATTCTACAGGCTAAAAATTTTCAAGAACTCTTGACTTTAGTGAAGACAACGGTTGAAAAGAGCTGTGAAGGTAAGTATTTAAATAGTTTACTCCATATTGGCCCCTCAGCCCTAAAGATCTGCTTTTAACCTACAGAAGAAAAGAAGATTGGGAGCTTTCTGGCCCCTCGCCTCCCCTCCCCGCTGATGATGATGCGAACAACCGGAACTATTTATGCATTCGGTAACAGCGAAAAGTATCTAAGAGTATAAGACTGGGAGACCCATTATAAACGAAAAGGGGGTTGGCGTCTATGAATCCCGTTTCTTATTCATTTTTGGGCAAACGATTTTCGTATAAACCTGACAAGCTGCATCTCCATACAGATGAGTGAGTCCAAAATCCGTCGCGTTTGCAACAGCAGTGAAGAAACAAAAACGCTCTGGCTAAGGAAAGGATCATTTTACAAATGTGTCATATTTTAAGACCAGGAATGTCTTTGTTCGGCACAAGTAAGCTCCCAGCGCTCCCCACCCCCACCCCCCACCTCCCTCTCCTCTCCGACAAAAATGCGACTAAGCAACAACAAATTACCCATAGAGACAGGACGTTATTCGAGACCGTTTAAGAAACCTGAAGAAAGAATTTGCCTAATTTGTAACTTAAAGATAGTTATGGAGGACGAATAACATTTTTTAAATATATGCCTTGCTTGCCGGGAGAAAAGATGTTCGTTACTAGATTATTTGGGAAAAGAATAAAGAATAAAAATAAGCAGAATGTCACCTCGAACTATTCATGTTTCTAATAAACCCCCTAGCGGAAATACAAAAACTAATATCAAGGCATATATTTGAATGCTTTGAAAAAAGGAAATTGGAAGACGGTAGAAAGTAAATACTCTAGGACGTAATTAATTACTAACTTATTAGCCATATATGGTCAGGAATTTTTGTGTGTGTAACTTTTATTAGTTATTCGGAAATAGTTGATGTACTATTTATTGTATAAGAATCCAAATAGAAACATGTCTGTCTGTGTGTCCTCTCCGAACGGAGCGCCACATCGAAGGGTAAAATTTTATCAAGCGCTGTGGCGTACATACAATATTTATTTCTTCTCTTTGTTATCACTTATTTTTCTATTTCAAATTTCTTTCAATCACTACTTCAACGGTTTTTGTTTTCAACGTTCACTTGCTATCATAGTATCATATTGCACGCTATTTCTTATTTTCAAATTGTAACGTCTCATTATTTGTAAGACCCTGAAGAAGGAAGGCCGTGCCTTCCGAAATATTGGTTAAACTGAGATAATATATTCCCGACTGTAAAATCAGCCTTGCTTTTTTGTCTTATATTTTCACTGATTGCTGATTAGATCCTTTATTAGGATCCGGTCCTTCTTTTTTGTAAACTGGTCCTTGCTTATAAAAAAATTGAATTTGTGGCGTACATCGCAGTAAATTCACCAATTAATTCTTCTTGACGCCGTGATAATGTGTTAGTACAAAGCAGCAGTAATATAATTGCCCTTGTTGTGTTTACTAGGTGGGAACAGCCCTGTGACCAGGTTTTTGTCCAATCTGTGATGATGATGAACTGAACAACGCCAGATGAATCATGAATTAACCGACATAAACCAGATTTCATCCACAAATGACTTGTAGCTTGCCAGTTTTTTAAAATTGTTTTTTAGTTGTCAGGGACAAAGCTAGCCTTATATTAACAGTCTTTCGCTAATCAGCTCCTCTCTTTAGTGACTGGTCATTATTTATCGCTAGGGGTGGGGGTGGAGGATTTTGGGGGGATCACTTGATTTTTAGGAGAACAAAAGGAGGGATCAGTCGTAACTGAGAACCCAGAAGTGGGGATCATTGAACACTTTGGAAGGTTTCAGTGGGGACCACTCAAATTTGCTTGGAAAATGAAGACATTGGGAGGAGGAGATCGCGAAAGTTGCTCTTAGGGGGAATAAAATCAGTGAAATAACATTCAAAGGGGTATCGGCTAAATTTCACCTCGTTTAGCTCCACATCCTCCGCCCCGCCACCCCCTCCCCTCCCAGGCGATAAATAATGACCGGTCTCTAAGAGCATATTCCATTTTTAGAGCGACTTTCGTATGACCTTGAAAAATGGTTTCGATAAGTGTTCGTCATCTGTTTCATAAGCCAATGGATGAAAAGATCAAAACATGGACTCTTCGTTTACCCGCCAAAGAAAACCCTAATATGGAGAAGGCATTGTTCGATTGGCCAATCGTGTTGCAGTATGACGTCAAAGCGAAGGATCCATTGTTTTCTAGAAAGTTCTCGGGCGTGAAGTTTTTTTACGCGGGTGTTCGCTTAACCAACCAAAAGCCACGCACGTTTGTATCCGTTCGATAAACCAATCAAATCGCTCTATTTCCATTCTTTTGTTGTTTCTGTTTTGTTCGCGCGTTTTCATTTCAAGGTCATACGAAAATCGCTCTAATTTAAGTGGCAGAATTTGTCAGAAATATGCAACCTTGTTCCCAGGATCCTTCCTACTTGTCTCCCGGAGCGAGAGAGGAAATAGGCTCTGATGAACTGGCCTACGAGTAGTCATCCGTTTTTACTCAGGGATAGTAGAGCGAGCAAAACGCGAGCGCGCGTGAAAATCACCCCACGCGAGAAAGGCGAAACGCGGCGGTGAGAGAGAAATTCCATTTTTGTCTTTCCCCACCTTGTCTCGCCTTTCTCGCGTGGGGTGATTTTCACGCGCGCTCGCGTTTCTCTCCCTCTTTTATCCCTGAGGAAAATAGGGACTATTCGTAGTTTAGCCTCTATAGGTACCGGGGAAGCATTTTTTTCATTTTGCCTATGTTATCTGTCGGATACAACTCGCAATTTTCACGTAAATGGCAAACTGATTTCAGTCAGCAAAACCTACAGAACTAAAACTGATATTTTTTGTTCTTTAATCATGAAGTTTAGTTTTTCTTTTTGATGTCTTATACTTCGAATGCGCTCATAGACATGGTGGAGATTCTATTTTCGCGGGAAAAAGTGCCCTAAAATGTGCCTAAAAATAAACTAGTCCGTAAAAACGCTGTGGCATAGGCCTAGAATGGGAGTTGCTCGCTCCGGGTTATGGGCTCTGAAATGATAATGATAATTATAATGGTAGAGATAATAATAAATGATTATAATAATGATTATGGTAATAATATCTGCGACAGTTCGTTATAAAGTGAGAATGATATGTACTTGGGGATTCAATTCTTATCGGATTGCAAATGATTTTGAATTTTAATTTTATCTCAATGATTTTTCTTTAGTAGCACTTCTGTCAATAAAGCTTGCATTGATGTTATTGTTCTTGTCTGTGATTATATTTCGTGGTTAAAGTTCCTCCAGTGATATGACCGGGCTGACCTTAGGGACGGACCATTAGATAACTTATGGAGGGGGGCGGGCGAAGTACAAAAAAAATATTCGCGCAAGGGAAAATTAAATGAAAAAAATTCATGCACGCCAATTAATCCTAAGGAATTTGCTAACGAAAAAATTCCTGGGGCTCGAAAATTCCCCGCCTCCCCCCCCCCCCCCCACTACTTTTCTAATGGTCCGACTCCCCCTTATATCGAGGACATGAGGGAACCTTTAAAATACCAAATTTTAAAATTGAAATAGTAAACTGATCCATTACGGAAGGAGAGTGATAGAAAAAATAAAACAACAAAAATTAAATGGATAATTACATTTGGCAAATGTATTTCACTGTCTTATTTTTGTTTGTTTGTCTGTTTCTTTTTTCTTTATTTTTCTATCACTCGTCTGCTGCAAGGATCAGTTTCTGTTTTAATTTTGAAATTTGTTATTGAAGATTTTACTGATCCACAAATCTGCTAAAGATCCGTTTGACCCTCATACCTTCACTGGTCTCTCACAGTACACTCCGGGGGGGGGGGGGTACTCCCTTAAATAAGCT
>JBBMOI010000010.1:20027500-20052500 GCA_038088405.1 Porites divaricata | reverse complement strand
CACTCTCAAGGTCCAAAAATTTGATAAGCGCCAAGGGAGGTTAATCGAATAAATACGGTAACAAGATCCATTGGATAAATTGGCCATGGTTTCCCTAACACCTATTCACTGGATACTGATTTATCCGTTCAGGATAGCGCTATCCAGCTTTTGAACAACTGGGGCCAGATCCCACTGCATTTTTACTGCACTGCGTCTTTAAAATCTTACTAACGGCGATGTACAAATAAAACCTGTGGGTTGAGTTTGTTGTTTGTTCTATGGTCTCCTTTGCTCCAAGAGGTTTTTCTCCGGGTTCTCCGGTTTTCCCTTCTCCTCAAAACCATCACTTCCAAATTCCAATTTGATCTGGAGCGCACGGACACGTTTAAACGAGTCCATATGAATTCCTATGTGCTTCATGGGTAAAAACCAATTTATTTTAATTTCTTTTTAATTTTGTCATCCCTTTTTGGCCTAGCCTGCGACCAGGCTCCGCATTGGGGGGAAAAGAGAAAAAAATCGGTATGGGCGAAAAAAAAATCGGGTAACGATGCGAGCTGGGGAGGGGAAAGAATGGCGAAACGACAAATTTCCATACTCTATCGTACCCTTCAACTGATGAAATCCTGCCTAAGGCCTGAAAAAAGGTCCCCCTTTCGGGCGGCCCCCCCCCCCCCCCCCCATATGAGCCATTATAGGGGGTAGCCCTGGGGTAAATCTGACGAGTTTTGTAGTATATTCCTCATCAGAAACTGTCTATTTTTTTTATCCTTTTGTGTCTTGTATTAAAAAATAACCAGTAACTAAAATCTCTCAACATCCTATACGCGATCTAAATAAAATAAAACGGAAAAAGTGAACAACTGTTCCTGTTCTAGTGCCTTATCTTGAATCCCGAGATATGATCATCAACTTCAATTTCAAACTTTGTCTTCTTGAGAACTTCCTTATCTTCAAGGGAACTCTCCATGCAAGAACTGATAAAAATCTGATAAAAGACATTCTCATAGCAAGTGCAATGTGATCATTTACTCGGTGAGGTTAGCAAACTGTTCAAGCTGACCTTGCGAGGAATCATTTAACAACATCTAGTTTGGAAATTGCAGCTTTTCAGTAGATGAGTCTAATTTACCTACCGAATAATTATTTATCCTTTGGATAAACGTTTTGAAGATAGCGATAACCAACCAATATTGGGATATATTTTACCATGCAGGAATTACGCATCTTTGGGTGTGGCATGGCGACATCAAGTGTTTTTCTACCCTGGAGGCAAGTTTGAAGGCAAAGTCCTCTTCTTATCCATATCCGGTTTTAAAACGTATTAATCTTAATTTACAAGCAGCTTTTATTTTTACGAGTCAAATCTGTTTTGATGATATATATCCGGCTCTGTTTGTAAACCCAGCTGGGCCGGGCCGCTCATAAATTTTATACAGTTTTATTTTGACTGCCGGAGAAGAGCAATATTTCCACTTAACCTTGAGGATACTATATAAGAATAGAGTGAGGTTGTTTCTGCATTTTTTGTTCTTATCACTCGTTGAAGAACTTCATCTGTGATTTCAGACACTTTTCAACTAAACAACACACCAACAAAGCAAACAAAAATCGCTAATACTCAAGAGGAGGGAGAAATAAATTAAAGCTTTTCCCCCCAGAAATGGGGCATTTGTCAAGGGGAAAACCCTGGTTAACGAGGTTGAGTTAAGAATTCCGATTTTAATATTGCACTGAAAAATACACAAGATTGTTTAAGAAAAAAATAGATAGGAGAGTACCGTAACCCAGTTCTAGAACGGAATTTTTTCTAAGATATCTGAGTGAATGCGATTTAAAATTCAACTGAGAAAATTCATCTTAGTGCAGCGTCTTCGTTTCAAATATCATCCATATAAATCCATTTGGCCGTGACCTTGAACAGTTTACCTAGTAAATCACACTATTTGGAAAGTATATTAGCTCATAAATAAAAATTATAAAAAGGCACGAGCTGTACCTAACTGAATACGGATTTAGCGTTCATTTTTCCTTTCACCACATTTTTAAGGCCGGAAGTATTACGTAAGGCGACGCCTTTTTTTGATTCCATGAGTCGTGCTGCCTCTCATACCATGAAACAAACAATACTCCAAGATGCCAACGCAACTCTTAAAGTGAAGAAAATTCGGAGAATTTTTTTAACAAGGTATAGTAGTAACAAATAATATCAAGCGAAAGATCTGCCGGTCTAACAGTTTACATTCGGAAAGTTACACTAGGTACGATTTCATTCCCCGTGGACTCTGGCTCCAATTCGAGGGCGACTCTGTTTCTCCTTTTCTGCCTGCGAGCTCAACGTTACTGTTTAGTTTAGCTAGTGTCGTCCTGAATCAGTTTCAATTTCCCTCTCATCAGAGAAGATTTACATTCTTTAGCTGATTAATTTTTCGGAACAAGTTTTAAAGTCTTTACAAAAAAAACTAGAGTCAGAGGTATTTCTTATATTCATTACAAATAATTGAGGTTAGGACTTGTTAATTGATTCTCCGTGTCCTCGTGTTTCGAGCCTTACGGCTTCGTCCTCACAGCTGATAACTTTACTGAAAAACAAGAGACTCCAGTTAATGCACAAAATGCTAAACCATGAATGATAAGCCGGCGCTAATCTATTTCACCCTTCAAATAAAGTTTTCAAGCCAAAATTTCACCTGAGGAAATTGTCAGTTTTTCCACGTATTAATTACGTACATTTAGCATCTTTTAATAATTCAGATAGACTACTGAATCAAGGCTCACTCAATTCAGTTGAAAGTCTAGCACAACCCACACTATTTTCCCTTAACGTTGTTTTCTCGGCTGGCAGGATGACTAGGAATTAATCAATCAAACCGGTGAAATATTTTTGCAAATTAAGTCACTGGTCATTGCATCAGATTTCCAATGCCCACGGAGTGAACATTTTCTTGGTAAAAGTCTTGCTTACAGTTCGTCTTTCCCACCATTAAGCGAGTTTAGTCCAATCAATCTTTCAGCGCAGTCATAAAATATATCCAGCCAACCGATTGCTTCAACTAAACACATCAGTTTCAGTTGTCAGTTAGTTTATTGAGGGCATTGCAGTTTCGATTATAGAGTCGTATCACGTATTTTTGTAGTTAACCACTTTATGTAACTACTTGACCACAGAGGACACAACAGCTGAAAAAGTAACAAGGGAAATACGAGAATTGACAATTTGGAAGGAAAAGTCAACGTGAAAAAGCTTATCACTTCACCCGGCTGTGCCAGGAAAGTTAGACATTTGTGATTTTTTGCGCCATCCGAGTCTTAATATTTTTGGAACATTACTGCGGTTGATATAGTCATCTAGCGAAAGTGTGGTAAACAGTAGCAGTTTCGGGTAATGCCAATTAGAGCATCTCGCTATTTTTAGCTGTGTGACGATTTAAAGATAAATCCACAACAACATTTCCCGCATTTAATTGTTCGTGCTTTAACAAAAGGCATCTTCCCATAAATAGTCATCGGGCAATAAGAAAACTCTCATGCAATCTATTTCTTTTACAAACATTTTATACATTCGAGTTTTTGTTTGCTCTAGCAGTTAGGATCAGAGAGCAAGTAACTGAGTAAAGTCAGGGACATAACGAGGAAACAAACCCAGGTATGTCAGCTTCATGTAAACTTTGTCTTTTAATGGTAGTTCAATCTATTTTCTCAGTTAGAGATTTCTAATTCTGTAAGCTAATTTGATTTAAAAGACGTTTCTCTTGCTGGGAAGATTGAATGTCAGTCTAACAAAGCTACATCCAGGAGTCGTTAAAAACTTATTTAGGGTGGCTGGTTTGTTTTGCTAAAACCAAACGGTTTTGGTACGAGTTTTAAGAAAGACTCTCCGGACCTTGTGGCCGGAACCCATGCTTCATTCTTATGGCTTAACCTTCAGTTGTACGATACATTTGTCACTTTGTCGGAGACAAGACATTACAAGTTAGAGTTTTTTTCTAGTCACAGATTGAACTGCAGCAGTGACTTCTAATATTTTTTGTTTTATTTGGTTTTTCTCCACGCTATACACGATCTTTGTAATCTTTCCCTCCTTGGATGCCATATGATAGTATGATTGGTATCCGGCTCGGGGTTTGAGATGGCAGTGGCGCGCGTAACTGCCAGGACTTTTCGTTGGTACTGTTCGTGATGTACGAGGTGTTTTTGCTTTCAGCCTCTTTAAAGAAACAGTGATCCTCGAGCAAGTGTCGCTGTTTGTGATATTACTGAAAGGGTGCTATGTCACGCTGGGTTTCCAGTTTTTAGCTGAAGCTAAAATCTGCCTTCGCATCAATTGAATTCCATAAAAATAGTGGTCCAGTTTTGTAGCCATAATTAAAACTCTTTTCTGTCCCCTGTTGCTACGCGTGATGGCAAGATATACCTCAAGTATGTTAAGGCATGACTTGAGGCTAATTTCAATAAAATCTAATAATGATCATAACTTTGCGAAAATTTATCGGAACCTTCCAAAATTTGGCAACCTCGGAAAAATCGGTAACCTTAATTTTTCTGTAGCGTAAGAAGGCAGATATCTGTGTCACGTGACCACTTATGAACGAGTCCAGGAACGAAAAGAAAACTAAAAATGGGGTGGCGAGATGCCCCACAGTATATATCAAATACAGTATTTATGTTATTGTATTATCATTTCTCGCTTGAATCTGGCCGGAATGGTTGACTCACGTTTTTATTTAATTAGTAATTAAGCAAAATAGGTCACGTGACACTTTTCACCTGTTAATATCTTTTTAAGAAATTAAAAATTCTCTCCGTTCCGGCCACGGAAAAAATTCGTACGGCAAAACAAACATTTACACATGGTTCAAACTTCTTTTTGAATACCATTATGACGTCACGTTTCACGTGACTACATCACTTCAACCCCAATTAATTCAACGCCTCGAAAGAAAGTTTCTCGAAAATTTTTTGCAACTTTTAGAATTAAAATGCATGGCCGTAGAATAAAAACAGCTTTATCTTGGTGGGGGGTCGAGACCAAAAATTGAGCCATCCCTTAATATGCTTGAGACGGGCATGGATTGAAACTTTAAAAATGTGGGCCAACTTTTTCAATTAGTGATATGCCCGACAAATCATCCAAAAAACTGTTATTATAATAGTTACTTGCACCCCCAGAAAATGTGGGTGATATCTTCTTCATAACTCTACAAGTCTCAGCATTTTGTGTATGGGCCAAGGGCACTGAGCAATGACTTCAGCACAGAATCGACCTAAAACATCAATATCAACACCTAGTCGTTCAAAGGGACCGAAATCTGAAGAGAAAATCGTCTTTTCCCCTTTGGCCCCCGTTAAACCTTTAACTCCTAAAAGTGATCGACATCAATTTTCTCCTGATGATAACAATACATTGCGGAAGAGAAAAGATTATGAGAACTGATGCAATTTTCACCATGCAAAGAGAAAATAATTCGATCTTTTATCGAATTTTCCCGACAAGTTTTGTGAGGAAATGTTTGAAGATCAGTCTGGAGAATTAGGGCTTAAAGTGTTCACAATGAAATGTCAACGGCTAGCAAATGAAAGGTGTTAACAAAGATGCAATTTCCTGTGTTGCTGTTCATCAACTGAACGAGATTCCCTTTTGAACGCCTGCCACGCAGGCTAAGATTCATAATTCTAGATCTGTAGTGTATCAGTGTCTCATCTGTGAATAGAACATGCAACTGCGATGAGCTATTTGTGGCTGCCTTTTTCGTTCTTTCTTTAAAGTTGTTGTTGTTCTTGTCGTTTTGTGCTAAGACCAGGAAATAAACAGAAGGGTTTTATAAAGTCCATTTTAAGGAAGGTTTCGATATCGAACAGATTCAATCCACCTACATAAGCCCCCCGTACTAAACGTCACAACAGCTGAATGAGAATGAAAATTATCCTTTTCGGTACTTGAACAAAAACATCTCAGGCATTCTCAGTTTGTCTCTTGTGTTTTGTGTTTTGTCTTAAAATTAAGTTGTACATCTCTATCGCATATCTACATTTTTTAACGGCTGACGGCACAAGATATTTATCACAATGCATAGCCGCCGTCAAGAGCCTTTGTTGTAAAATCCGGTGCTAAATATCTGAAATGAGTTATTTCTTCACTGCCCTGATTATATGTAAAAACCGTGAGCCTTGCTTAAGAATCCCTTTATATTTCTTTCGCTTTTTTCGGCAAAAAAGAATTAAATCACACTTACCTTTAAACTACAGTTACGACATTGCCCAGTCAGGCTGGGAAATAAATCGTTCGCATCAATTTAAAATGGATCGCGCGCCTACTACAGACGGTCAACAGACTTGCTTTCAAAACAAAGTTACAAAGTTATCGGAGTGTCATATTCCCCGAAAAAAAATGATAATAACGCCTGATCGCAGGTTAAGTGTCAAAGCAATTATAAGTTGTTTATACTAATTTCTCACGATACATCAGTGAAATGCCAAGACATGTGTATTTCGAATTCTTACAAACGGGACTCAAAAGCAACGTCTGTGGAGCTTTTTTCTTTTGTCTGTGGGGAATTCTTTTATCATTTTAAAGAAACTCAGTTAAGGTAAGGAGGTTTGAAAGTGAGTTAGTCAATTTAGTTTTTAGTTATTTTTTTTATTACGGTGACCCTCTATTCGATGAAAAGCTTTGCGCACGAGAGGAATAAGTTCGTGTCGACAAATGGTGCCACAGCATCACCAATTACAGTCAGTTATACACTTAAAACCTTTTTAATGCACTTTCAAAAAGTTAACGGTGATGGACAGTGAATTAAAGTAACAACCTTAGTTTGGGGTAATTTTTTTTAGCTTTTGAAAATTTGTTTTATTTGACCGCGGTAAGCCTACCTTGGTATCAGGGTTTTTTCTTCTCTGGTGGGGCGATTGAGTGCGGCGGAGGCTGCTGTTTTTCGGGGTCGGCAACATGCAGGCCGAACCATGGTACGGTAAGCCCAGCGCCTCACCACATCCATCCTCGCCGTCCCCAGCCAGCGCCGCGTCTGTAAAAAGTCCCTGCATGCTCCCCTGCCTATAGTCTGCTGGCTTTTGGTTAACGAGGAGCTTTTTCTTCTGATCCACACCCTGTGTGCGCATTTACAGTATGCGATAATAGCTAAGAGAGAATGAGCTCATTCTCTCTTGGTTAAACATACAGCTGAACATATCTCTTGGGCCTACATCCGTGGGACACAGATTTTAACTCTAAATTTTTTTCTCATTATCTATTCTATCTGTTCTGCCAGTTCTTGGTACTTGGAATGAGTTTCAAAATGGCAAAAATATATAAAAAGATTGCCCTATTACCTCAAACCTGAAAATCGAAAAAATGTTTAGTGTCATCCTGGGCAACTGAACTTAACTGAGGAATGCGAGAGGCAAATGAATTCCTAAGGTACCCCCAAATTTCTCGACCGAAGATTGGCAGATTCCACCAAAACTCTCGACCAAATTTCTGGTCTAGCCTAACGCTCAAAACGTCAGTCGACTTGAGGAAGTCACCGGCATAATATAAACTTAAAACGATCTAGCCCTTGCAGACAATAAAAAGACCGAGGGGGCGATATTTGTAATAATTATAACCTGTTTATTTCTTAGAATTGCAAGAAATACTTGACAGTATAAATAACTCTAATTTTCAAAAAGGAGCTATAAGTAAGCTTCTTAAATTCAATTTTTTTAAAATTTGAATTCTTTTTAAGCCAGCATATTTAGTTCAGCCCCCCGCAATTTTAAGTCTGCTGCCCATCTTAACTTTTGACGAAAGAGTTGTACAATTTGCTTGATTTTAGCCTGCGTAGCAAGCGTTTCTGTGCGGTGTAGCAGCAAAGAAAGAGCTGACAAGAGTCAAAGACAGCGCGAAAAATGGCGCTAGTAAAAGGGAGGAGAGAGGTGGTTTTTTGGTTCTCGTTTAATTCCAAAAATCCCCTTCAACGGTTTTTTTTTGCTCCGAAACCAAACGGAAACGCTTGCTATATGCAAGCTAGCTTGATCTAAATAATTCGAAAATATAGACGTTATGAACACGTATACGTATACGTATCCCTCACAGGTTTTTAGACGAGATTAACCCTCCTCATGGAGCAAGGTCTATGAATAAATCTGGTTATGAATAATCCACGTATAGAATGATATATCATTTTTTTTATTTCTTGATCATGATATTATTCTCAAGAATGCTACTATCGCGTTATAGCTTGTTTCCGATCCTGTGGCTTTAACTCCCGCTGAGATCCCGACGGTAGTTCAAATCGTCAAATGTAAATTTTGTCGCCATATCTCGGTAAAATGCAATTTGTGCTATTTGTTTTTATTTCGAGTTGAACCCGGATGATAAGGTGCAAATAAATTAGTCTCCAGTCTTCTCCAATCTCATTGTACACGTTCCCATGTATAAGCAGGTGCCGAGCCGAAATGATTGGTAGAATTCCCAAACGCCGGGCCAAGCTAATCTTGAGGATTAAGTTTAATGATCCCATTTAAAAACTAAATTCAAAAACGTCTCACTCGGTTATGATAAGCTTTGAAGATTAAACCCGCCACGGTCGTACCGACAAACGGAAGGATCACATCTATGGATCGATAATACGGGACAATTTAGCCTCTTCCATTAGTTTACACCTCATCACGGCAGCTTCCTGTAAGTGAAGCTAAGAGTTCAACACATACAGGCTCATTCGCTTTTTATTTAACCCTGGGAAATTCACTCCTCAGATTGGCCCACCCTTTCCCCTCCTTCCCTTCCTCTCTTACTCCCCGTACCCCCGTCCCCCATTCACCCGGGTTCCCATCCCGGTCCTGTTCCTTCTCCGCCACATTTGCGACATTCCAAGGAGGACTTACCATGCCGCATCCAGCGCTTTATTGACAGAGAGTTTTAGTAGAAAAGTGCTGGTTGGAAAGAACCTGCAACAGGGTTCGGATCTTGGATCAGTACAGGGTTACTTATCGAGCCTCAGCTGTACCTTACCATCCTGGGACTCACGACCAAATCACTCCGGAAAATTGCTTCAAAAGTGCGAGGGTATTTGCTTCAACCAATCAAAAGCGCGGCACTACCCAGATCTGGGTGGGTAGCAACACGCTTGCTACGTCAGTCATTTCGTGTGGAAAACAGTGGTGGCGTCGCAAAATGTCGGCTGCTTCGGCTGTTTTCTCAGGCTGGCTAAATGTTAGTCTCCCCCGCAGCCGTTTTTTTGGATGCCACGCAACGCTCCCCGGAGCGTTGCGTGACATCCAAAAAACGGTTGCGAGGGAGACTAGCTAACTGTTAGTTTTAAGATTTGTAAAAGCTTTTTTATGGAGAGGGAGGGGCTGTTTACTGAAGGCAGACTCTGGTGCCTTACAACTGGAGCGTGGATGTATTGCTGGTTTTCAGTGTCACGCCATTCAAAAATAGATCAAAATAAAAAAATCAAAACCATTCAATAGATCAAGTCAAGAATCTGGGAAATGAAAGGAAGTACATATATAATGACCCTCGCCAATACTCAGGTCAGAGGAATATTTCGTATACGAGATATCCGAAGAAATGTTTTACCCAAACTTATAGAGATTTGAATGGAGACGCCATGCTGGTACTCACCTAAGTGAGCTCCAACATGGCGGACGGAAACCAACAGAAACATCTGTTAACGAGTTTCGCCACAAAAGCGTGAATTTATTCTTTGAGAAACTCATAAAAATAAAAGCAATACTTTTTCCAATACATGAAGTGTTTAGATAGTAAAATTTCCTGAAAAAAAATCATTTTTTTTAAATCTACAAGACAGCTTTCTTGGCCGTCATGTAAATGTCGCGTCACGCAAAAGCTTAGAAATTCAAGCGTACTCTATCACAAAACCAAGAACTCTTTTGACGCGAAAATTTGTGTGAAAATTAGTTTTCAGCTGCTGTAATACATCGTGAAAGTAAAATCTCGGTAGGATCGATAGTTTTTTAGTTTGAATTTTAGTGACGTCATGTGAAAACCAACAATACGATTTGATATTTTTTGCAGTAAAATGCTTTTTTGGAACTTTGACTATGAGTGTTCATTTTCTCTTGAGAACTGTCAATTTTCATTTGGTCTGAAAAAAAAATTCAGGGAAAATGCCACTAAAATGCTCGAATAATGCTGAGCTTTACTAAAATACTCGGAAGTAAAGACTCAGCCTATTCAAAATACGTCGTCAAACAGAGTAACAACAGAAAGAACATAAAGCGACAGAAAATTTTGTAAACAAGTCTGCACTCAAAAGCTCCGATAGAGCTGCCAGCAGGAAATTAAGGGAAAACAAGAACTTTAAGAGGTTCTTTGATATGAAATCTTGAATGTTCATCCAAGTACCTGGCGGTTTGTTTTTATTTTTTAGAAAAAAAAAAAAGCAGCGAAAACAAGCTTAAAAACTCTCTTGTTTGATGCCTCCCCTTATTACCAAACATCTTTCATAAGTATCGATGCCATCAACTGATTGAGAGAGATCTGGAGATACGGCAAATATTTCCATTTTTCGTTTGATGAGCTCGTTGGTTTCTATCGCGCACGACTCGGAAATGCTCTGCGAAAAATCGAATCCGAAAAAGTTACTTAAGATTATGACTATTGCCCCTAACTTTGAAGATTACGTGGGTTCTATTAAGAAGAGATCAAAAGTCGTGCTCATGTGAAAATCAATCAGCTCCTACAAGAACGAACACAGCCATGTGCGGAAGGCATTTCCGGTTTGAAATCCTCGTTATTGGCCACTTATTCATAGACCGGAAACTAGTAATTTCCAGAGATAACAGTGTGATTAATTGATTTTCATTCCCGTCGCACTGATGGTTTATATACAATAGAGAGCATGATCCCTGACCTAAAAAAAAATTGTTGATCATTGTTTTTTGCTTTGAAAGCAGTCTTTTGTGTCCTTTGTCAATAAAATCTGATACAACGCCGCAATGTCGAGTGATGCTCTTTGTTTCAATTTCCGGCTGCCGATAAAAAGATAACGTCATGTTTCCGTTTCCGGTCAATTTCCGTAGGCTTGTGGTGATTTGCTGTCACGTGCAGGAATTTTTATCTTTCATATTTCAATCTGGCTGTTATTAAAGCGAGAATATCGTTTGAGTCGCTTTATCAAGTGCCTGGGGTAGTCTTTTGTAACAACCTTCGAATCTTTCTCAAAACCCTGGCGCAAAGGCCATTTTTCAGCATTTTTTCCAAGGTGACAGTTCTTGTAATTTTCCCTCGGGTAATTTCCGGTAGAAAGCGAAGGGGTCACTTCATAATTATTTCACACTACAATAGCAGCGCTGACTTCTGTCTTGTCCTACTTTTTTCTTGTGGTTTCAGCTCTTGTGGGCGTAGGGCGGAAATATTAAGAGGCTGAAGCTTTGCGAGGTGGTAACATGTATTCAACCAACGAGATCAGTCATTCAGCTACAAACTGTGCCGAAAAACGACCACGTTTGGACGGTATTCCATTGAGTCACGAACCTCGAGTTTGGCGGTACAGCCCAAGACCTGAAATGTTCCCTTACCATACGGAGGCAACCGAACACAATAAATCAAACTCTAGGTAAGTTACTGACTTTGGCAGCGGGAAACATAAACAAAGGGCAAAAGATATTTGTTTTACTCCTTTTTCTTAGCTCTCTTTCGTTTAAAACAACTGCTTTTTACTGATCACTACGTGAGGCAGTAATCTTTCACGCGAAACCGTTAAAATCTAAATCAAGGAAATGCTGGTTGTCTTGTCATTTTTGTGGATAAATTTAGCTCGCACGTTAGCGCTATTTCCGTTTCAATCGGCTTTCTTTGGTTTTCCTAAATCCCCCAAACCTGCCATGATTTCCTTTGGTATCGTCTTATGACCGAAAAGGAAAATTATTAGGCCGGTCGTTCAAACAATATCTGAACACAGAAACTGTTTCGCTCTGTCGCTGATCTCGCCAGTAGAATCAATTTTACTCTTGGTTGTATTGGTTAGACTCCTCACTTGAAAAAAAAAACCAGCTCTGAAATTTACTGCTTATTCTTGTTGAATTTTGTCGTATTCGAGGTTTTTAAAACAGGTAAGGAACGAATATCGTAGTTGATCATTTTAAATTCCGCTTTTCTAAAGACTTTCACTTAATTACATTTTAAAAATTTGGTTTAAGATTTTAAGTTTTTTATTAGTCAGGGTTTGTCTGTGGGAAGTTCGTTGTACATTCACTGAAATGCCAGTATAAAAAAAACTCCCACTTTTATTTTAAACGTATATCTCCTTGCTGTTAAAATACCTGTATTTATTATCTTGTTATTTTCATTTTATTTTATGCGAGAGGAATTATCTGGAAACGCCTTCGGCTGCCGAAATTACCAGAGTATTGAATCGGCGGGTGAATTGGCAGATCGTTAAATATCTTGTTTGTTCTACTGCTAGCTGAAGAGAGTCAATACGGGCCAAATAAGGCTATTTCTTCAAATAAAGCCAAGAAAATAATATTATCGTACTTAGCTTATAAATTATTTCGTTTAGCTGTGAAAAAAGACCCTGAAAGTTTAAAAGTGAATTAATTTCATGTTTCGAATAGATTTGCAGCCAAAAAAGGTAACTCGAAGCCTTAAAAAATGTCTCTAAAAACTGAAAAATTTTTTTTAAGTCATGGTAGCCCTGCGAGTTTCCTTAGAAGTGCGGTGTAACAATACTTAGGACAAATAAATAAATTATTTTATAAATCGTGTATATATCTGTGTCTGCTTTTCCGGAATCATCCAATTAAAGATTTTCCCAATTTTTCCTCTTCTTCAGTTATTTTTCGCCTCAGTTCATTTCAATTTCCGCAGTGTTAAGGTTAAGTTTTGACATGTGCGATGAATTTAACGTAGAGATTTTGCTAAGGTAATTAAAATATTCCCCCGAAGAAGGAACGGTAAGTTTCTTTTCGATTAGGGAGTAGCCAAAAGCGTGACGTAAGACTGACGAAAAATTAATGAAATGCCATCTGCAGACATGTTGTTTTGGGCTTCGATTGAAGGTTGAAAACATGCCATCTTTCAATAGTCTTTGATGTTTTAAGCTTATTTTGCAATATGACTCTTTGCTGACAAGTGCAGATGACTAATAACACTTGAAACACTTAACAAACTTTATTGAAATTCCTTTTGTTGTAAAAAAAAAAAGAAGGAATGTTCTTCAGTTACGTTTTCACTACAAACGACAGGAAGCTTGCTTGCGAAGTGTTTTGAATTTTTGAGCTATGGACGAAATTTTGTGGTGTGACAATTAAGTCTGATAAGCACTCTTCAAATGTCCGTTTTCTCTTTCAGAGGAATTTGGGATATTCGTCGATATCTTAAAAAACACTTTTTTGGAGTAGAAGGCTTAAGTGTATATTTTCTATTTAAAAAAAATATTAACGTTTTACTTTTAGTTGACGTTTTTTCGTTACCGATTATGAACATTGTCCCAAATTCTTTAAAAATACTTTTTAGGCTGTAGAGAGTACTTTAGACCTCTAGAAACGCATTCTAAGCGGCGCCATAAAATATGTATCTGCTTGGTCATCGTGGAGGAACTTGAGTCTTTTCGAAATTACAAGGGCTTCAGCATTATTTTCGAAGCAATTTAGCGCATCACGAAATAGAAAATTTTTTTGATTCCTCCATCACATTTTGGGATCCGAAAATCGTAGGTTTCCTTCTTCCTACAAAACCTAACCTAGGGTGTGAAATGTGAAAAGTCACAATTCAGAAAATCTCAGGGAATTCCTTAGATAAGCTTCGAAAATTCTACATGAATGGAATGGTCATCTAGAAATTGTAAGCCTTCCTCAAGTAATAGAAAATTCTAGGCAATATTTGCTTCTCTAAAAAGATAATTTACAAAAAAAAAAAGTCGTTGGGTGCCCCTGCTCTGTGGCTTTAATTTACTTTCAATATTTCGTTTTTTAAAAAGTCCATTCTTCACTTTACTCAAGAGACGATGTAATGTAAATCAAGCATCCAAGATTTTTCTCATATAGTATAAATTTCTTGGTTCCTCAGAAGGGCTGATCAACAAAACAAACAGGCCCTAGCAGCCCTTTTTTACCTACAATTTGTCCGGAAATTTTCCCTGGCTGTCAGATTTAAGCAGAAACCAAAACCAGTAAAAGAAGAAGAGATCTAGTGTATGTTTCCTGACTAGACAAAAGCGAAAGTTTGTTAATACTACCAGACAGATAGTATCAAAAGGTCAATAAAACGAAAGAAGGGAATTTTAAGGGCGGGCGTTTTCCATCTTTTCTCTGAGATGTCGTCTTTGCTATAGTTTTAAAAGCTGTGAAATGCATTTTAAATATTTTAATTAGTGAATGCTGAGTTTGGGCCAAATTTGGAAGCTTATCTCACTGCTGCCTTGGTTTAGCTTGAAAGCACGTATTCCGCAAAGACGAAGTTCTAGTTTTACGTAACTTTAACCGCAAAAGGAAAGAGCCTTTTGTTTTCGAGTTCCTGTTTTGCTCGCACATATCATCACGTCTTCAAATTTTCGGCTTGGTTGCACTTTTATTCTTTGTTCGTTTCTTGGGAGAAATGAAGTCTGAAGCATCTAGGTAATTGCCTATTTTCTTTCCTGCGGGTTTGAACATCCCTTCCGAGGGAAGAGTGCCAGGTCACGATTTATGACAATCACAGAAATAAGCAAAAAAGTTTACATGTAAAGGCCGTTTTGAATAATTACTAGGTACTTTATCCTAATTCCCATCCTATTGTATTTGGTGAGCAACTCGAGAGCGGATTTTCACTAAACCTCTTTGTAGCTTTATAAGGTTTTGTTGCGTCAATGTTTCGTGACGTGGGCTATTTATATGCGATGAAACGAGCTATAAAGCATTTGCGTTAGTCTTCCACAACGGATAGTGTGTAATCATAAGCGTGGAATTTACTCGACTCGGCGGCGTATTTTAAAGGAAAATTGATCGATCTTTCTTATAATTTCTTCGTCCAGGTATTGATACTTTTTATGTCTAAGTTATAATTATACTTAATATTTCCGTATTCTCCTTGTTGTTCCGGAATTCCGTAATAGTTGTTGGTGAGGTGTAGTCTTTATTTTGAACGGGGGCTGTATTTGCTTTCCGGCAATCGAGGAATTTCGTCATGTGTTTTTTAAGGCTTTGTTTAGGGTTGTTTTTCACTGAACAAAACAGAATTAATAGTATCACTTTCAAGCAGCTCCAATCTTCATTCTTTCAGAATTTGACTTGTTCCCAAATAAAATTGCTTTCTTTTAATTCTTAGACTAATTGTCAGCCTTAATATTAATTAAAAATTGCTTTACACAAGCCGCCACTTGCCTGTGTATTTATCGATGTAATCCACAAAAAAAGATAAAAGACCGTGACTTCCGAAATATTTGTTAGCGTGAATCATGCAAAGAATACAAACAACTGCCGGCAGGAAATAATCTATTGAACATTTCCGGTTACACAGGGTGCATGCTAGTGCCTCATAAGCTTTTTATCACGCTATATATATATTTATTCTTCGCTTGGCGCGCGGTAGAAGTTAATATCCCGAGAGAAGAATTCACATATTCGCCTCGTTATTAACCGTTCATGGCTTGTGTTTTTCCAAGGTTGGACCCAACGCTGGCGTACCCCGTGCCTCTGCGACCGAGCGTTTTCCAACACGCTCGCTTTATCGACAAGATGCAGCCTGGTGTAGCCAGGATAAAACAAGAGAAGCATGAAGTTTACCACGATGAACCGTTAAGCGAAGGTATGTAGACTTACGAGATTTGCATAACCGGGATTTTTTGTACTTTAAAAAAGTTAACTTTTCGTAAATAATTTAATTCCTTGGTCAGTTCAACTAAGTTAACTGAATGATTTTTTTGAATGGCATAAAACGGTTAAATATTACTGATTTTCACTCGCAAAGGCGATGTGATGACGATACGTGAGGATATGTAAACAAATCTGTCTGGTATCTTTGGCAACAGCTTTTATGCCTCACAGCAATAGCAGTGAGTTTTACAGCAAGAGTGTTAGTTAATACTGCTTGTGTTCGGCGATGTTAATAACTCCCCAACACTAACCCTATGCTCATATGCTCGCTGTTTGACCCATGCTAGCTTATTAAAGCATTGCTTATCCTCCCGACATTGAAGTACGTGATCTGCTTTTTTCCTTAGTATTATCTTTTTGCACTATTATTTCTGCTTCTCGGTACCCAGGGCAATTGGTGATCATTTATCTTCTCGTTAGAGTGAATTTCCATTGTCGCGTATATATTTTACGTACGTACATAAAATAGAGGCAATGTATGTGAGGTCACGCGTAAAAACTAAAGTCAACTTTTTTTACTTTTACGCTCGACCTTCTATACATTGCCTCTATTTTGTTGACGGGCGTACGCACGTAAAAATGTGCAAACTAAATAGAAGTGAAAATCGTTTCACCAAAAATTTAAACTTTCGCTGACTTGGACATCCCTAAAAAATAGATAGTACTGTTGAACAGGCTGCGTAAGAGGTTTTATTTCGATGATAATTACACTGATACCATACGATTTCAGTGATCTACGGACTAAAAGAGTTAGCTGACAAACTACAGTATGTCACCTTTCTCAGTTTAACTCTGTCGTACATCATAAAAAACATTAAAAGTAATCGGATGGCTGCTAAATCATTTCGAAGGGGACAACTCTATTATGTACTATAATGTGTTGATCCAGTGTGTTTCTTTCTTTCTATCTGGGAAAAAATGCCGAAAGGAAAGATAGATAACAATAGTCTTTCCAACATAGCAATGAAAGCAGTACTGAAACCAATGTTATTAATAAATATTAATATTATGACATAACAGTAAATTGTGACATCCTTCCGCTGCCAGAAACGGCCAAATCGAAAATCGAATTTAAAAAAGTCTGCAAATTTAATTTAGTAAATATGAAAATACAAATTAAGCTGAACAGTGCGAGGAAGCTTTAGAGGGCTCTTGGGTGGGAGGGTGGGGGAGTGGGGGGGGGGAGGGGAGAGGAAGATCCTAGAAAGTTCGCCCGGAGACTAAGAAGCGCACTCCCAAAGAGTGATTTAAATGGTTACACCGTTAAGAGCTTATTCACATGGAGACTGAGATTTTCTGCGCAGGGCGTTGAAAGGACATTCGGTGACACTAACAGTCCTATTCCGGTCTACACATATCCAGCCTACAAATAAACATGTCTCCTGAGTCAACCTGCAAATACAGCCGTCTCTGACCTCGCCCCTCCCCGCTAGGTCTGCTAGGGGCGACGTTTCGAAGGAGACGAGGAGGCACATCTGCAACTTGCAGGCCACTCCGGAGTTCGTAAACCGTCAGTTACTGCGAAGGAGCTTGCAAGCCGTAGATTAGGAAACACTTAATTGGCGTGCCGTAAGATAGTGCTTCTCTTTTCCGCAGCAGATCCCAGGCGATGGAGCCGTGAGGATGTCTGCCGCTGGCTGCAGTGGATGTCTGAAGCTTTCAACCTCGGTAGTGTCAGACCTGACAGATTTCAAATGAACGGTAAAGCCCTCTGCTTGATGACCATGGACATGTTTCTGTACAGAGTTCCCGAAGGTGGGAACATTCTCTATCAGGATTTCCAGAGAAGACTAAGGAACGCTGTTGCCTTACAGAATTAAGCAGGTCGAGTTCTTGACCGCTTTTTACCATAGAAATATATGAGTGAATAAAGGATTTGGATGGGAGTTTTAGAAACTGAAGTAACCTGAAGATAGAGAGGAGTGATAACAGTTCACGATGAAAAGTGGAAAGAAAAGTCAGAAGATTCAGTGGAGAATTCGTTAAAAAGTCGTCGGTGTGACTGTACAAGAAAGCTCAAGAAAGCCTCTATGCGGGCTTCCGAGCACGCTTAGAAGCTCTATGCCTTATCCCGACTGGGAGGTTGTTGTAACTGTAAGTGCTAGTTTTTGACGAAACGAAAGAGATAATAAAAACTATATTTAAATACATATTATTTCCAAGAAGTTTAGAGTAAAAGGTGTCTTTGGTAGAAATTTCTAGACGTAGTGCAATATTGTCGGATAGCAAAAGAGATTATTTTAACACAAAGATTGCATTTAGAACATTCCGTGATTCTTTTTTTCTTTAAATATTTAATTATAATAGAGACATAACAGCGATGAGTTGACGACAAACAGAAAATGATGTACAAATACAATATGTCAAGGAATGAAAAATTGTAACATGCGCCCATACGTGTTCGTGAATATGTGAATATTGTGTAAAAATAGTCATTCGCTAATGGATATATATGGAGAAATAAACGCATTAGAAACATCGATGTTGCTGCTAGTCTATTTCGTGAGTTGTTAAGCGCAATATAAACAAGGGTTTCCGGAAATATTCTTGACGAGCTGATATTTTTGGCTTTGCGAGCGTCATGAATGCGAGTGAAAATACCGCCGCGGTTAATTCTCCGACTTTCACGCCTTTTTTTTTCAAAAAGCCGCCTATGTCTTCTGCACGCTATAAAAGCGCCGAATCACAGCCAAAACTGCGACGAAGGATTCTGGAAATGGGAAATTGCGCCTACACTTGCGTCTACGTTTTTTGCACTGGCCTTTTTTCTGTTGTTCTCTGCAATGACCACAAAAAGTAACACAAAGGTTTCGTCAAGAGGGTTTTGGCGCGATGGTTGTGCCTTTAAAAATGATCGAAAAACTCCGCAAAGTGTTCACGTTCCCTTAAATTCTTTGGTACAAAAAAATTGAAACTGAATTGAACAATTTCAAAATAAGTAAATGTCTTCAAGTGTATAAATTTGAAATTGGGATGGAAATGTAGTTATAAATGAAATGAGCTTTAATTATAGAAACGTACTTCATCCTCTTTGCTACGAAAATAACATTAAAGCAATTGATACATACATTGTGGTCTAAATTAACGGGCTAGTCGGTGTCTCATCAGACGGATTCAGTTCACCTCCCGAGGACATTGCTGCTTGGAATATATGAGTGCTCGTTCGGTCGAAAAATGTCGATGGATGTCGAGACGGGTTTACTTCTAATTTGCTGTTTTGTTCATAACCTAGCCGCTTGCATCATGCGGCATTTATAGAAGAAAGGTTTAAAATACATACAAAATACGGGATGAAAGCAACTTCCAAGCAAAGTGGAGCGGTATCTTCTTGCGCCACTGACAATTTCTCAGCTTTTCTCTTAAACTGTAGTGTCCACTGATGAACGTCTTATAGCTGAGTGTGTATTAAACTGATTGAAATGAACTGTGCAGCTCTTTCCTGAGATACCCATTTTTTATGCTCAACACGTCGCTCTTAGTTTGGACTCTGGTTTGGATGAGTTCCGGTGGACATACTAATTGAAGGAAGTGACCAATATTTTCCACGGCTGGTAATTGGGCTATACGAAGTCTATACGTTCGCTGGCTTACATTTCAGTGAGCCCGTTACAGTTCGCACTGCGACACTGAACAAGTAGACTTGCTTTTGAAATTGTTTACATCGTTTAGATTCTATAACTGAAGGTACTACAACTTTTTAAAAATGTAAAAGAGATCGAGTGTGACCATTTCTGAATGACAGCCGTAATGACTTCTTCTGAGCAGAATCTTAATTACCGGTGCATGTGTGACGACTCAATCACTGAATCACCCCATACCAGCAAAAGAGACAACTGAGCAGAGACTACAGCTGGTCCTGACTACTGAGAGTAGTTCTTTAATCAGGGGCACCCAACGAGAATATAGTTCAAAACCACTTAAACATAGCATTGTTAAACGTATTTTAGTGTTTAAACGGTAGATATAGGCATATTTTTATCCCCTAAAAAGTTTTCATCTGTTCGGATTTCCTAGCTGAAAGTCTAGTGATCCGAAAATTATAGGGTCTTATAGGGTTCAAAACTTACCTTTTCGAAAATTCCAGCCAGAAAAAAGGCTCCCGAAAATTCTAGGTGACCTTTTTAGGGTAAAAATCCGTTAAAAATGGCAATTATACCATTTGTTAGATGTTCGAAAATCCTAGGAGAGGCAGGCAAGCAAGAAATTTTACAACAAATGTTCCGAAAATTCTAGATCTCAAATCGTCTTCCGAACAGATATTTTCCGAAAATTGTCGTTGGGTGCCCCTGTTTAATGAGAATATATCCCGACAAGAGCCATAATATATGGCTCTTGATCCCTGCGAACATTACTTTTCCTTGATGCTGCCTTCGCTGGACCGTGATGTCGTACATACAAACTGAAATTCAATTAAACCGCAAAAACCTTCAAGTTTCCATTTCTCGATCATTAATTCCATCTAGATCCATCTCGACGGACTAACACAGCGTTACTCAACCGAGGTTGTGGTTTCCTAATTCACCCCATAATTGTCCTTTCCGTATTGTTTTATAATCCATTCCGGTTGAAAACAGAAAATTGGAGAGAGAAGAACCGAATCTTCAAGTAAAGGTGTATCAAGGACCCGGGGGTACGTACTCCAGTATAATGGCCCTAGCTGTACAAGGGGGTTCCGCAAAAAAGCGGTACTTATCGGAGGATTTCAAAGGATAGGCCGGTAATTCAAGAGTATAATAAAGCTCCGTTTAAACTGGTATCGACTCAGTGAGCTCAGATCTGAGGGCGCTTAATCAAAATGTTTTGAAAAGACGCGCTTTATTACGGGTCTGTAATTTTAATTTATTTATAGAGCGATTTTCGTATGACCTTGAAATGAAAGCGCGCGAACAAAACAGAAACGACAAACGAACGGAAATAGAGCGATTTGATTGGTTTATCGAACGGATACAAACGTGCGTGGCTTTTGGTTGGTTAAGCGAACGCTCGCGTAAAAAAACTTCATGCCCAAGAACTTTCTAGAAATCAATGGATCCTTCGCTTTGACGTCATACTGCAATACGATTGGCCAATCGAACAATGCCTTCTCCATATTAGGGTTTTCTTTGGCGGGAAAACGAAGAGTCCATGTTTTGATCTTTTCATCCATTGGCTTATGAAACAGATGACGAACACTTACCGAAACCATTTTTCAAGGTCATACGAAAATCGCTCTAATACCAGGGTTATGGGCTCCTGATAATAATGTTAAACGAAAATTACAAGAAGACTTCTTTTTAATTGATTTGTTCTTATTAAGCAGGTATGTGAGTAAGGGGTATCATTTTTAATGGAAGGTATATACTAAAGCCCGAAATACCTTTTCTGTCAAAAAATGGTACATAAAAGGGTAAGTGGTTGAACCTCAAGGTTGATCTTCCTCCGTATAAGACTTTGTTGAGTAGCCCTTTCTCAGATGACCTTTGATCAAGGAAGTCAGGGTAGTGTGATCAAGATTAAGCAAATGATACTCTCATGGTACTAAGTCTGAAGGCTAATCATATACTGTATTTTAACAAGCTATATCTAGTGACAACATGAATTTCTAAGGAATCAGATTTATATATGTACTAGCCAGGCTTGACGACAAAGCTGAACAACGGCAGAGGTCTTTGGGCTAAACTAGTATATCGTTTGCAAAAATCGCCAGGCTTCTGATGCATCCTCGTTCCCAGGGCTTTCTCTTTGAAAATATAAAATATCAGCAAGTCCACAGCGACATGACAAACCGTTGAGTAGAGCCGAATCTCCCAGTTGTAGACCTGGATCAGTACAATAAAAAACTTGTATACAATATAAAACAGCAAACTGATCCTTATACGACAAGGCGATGAACAATGAAACAAAAGAATAAAACAAAAAATATATATTTAAACAAATTTGCCCAATATTTTGGTTTGAAAGACAAACCTTCCCCAGGGGTTAAAAGAAAGAAACGGGCAGTTCTCTCCTAGCCGTCCCCAACCTCGTTCCCAGGGCGCTTTCCCCTCACCTCCCGAAAGCCAGGGAAAAGAGCCCTGGGGACGAGGTTAAACCGTCTCGCTCTTGCTCCGTAGGTCAGCACTTTTTAACATCTGTGGAAAGGCCCTTGGACACCTTATGAAGTTTACACAACGTAGTATTCCTTATCGTTTTGGATTAGCCGGTTGAGCACTGCGTTTTACAGATTAGGGTTAAGCACTTCCTTTACTGATTAGGGTTAAGCACTGTTTCGAAACTGTTTAGGTTCCTTTTTTGGGTTGGGGTTGACGCTATGTGTACTTTAATGTACCTTGTGTAAACTTCATAAGGTGTCCAAGGGCCTTTTGACGGATGTTAACGGGTGCTGACCTGCTCCGCAGGGATGGGTCAAGGAGAGAACCCTGGAAACTAGGTTGGCTCCTGATGTAGCCTATTGTGGCTGGTGCATCAGGAGTAGAAGGGGAAGGGAAGTTGGCTCACTCTGATTGGCTGTTAAAGCTCGAAAGTGATTATCCTGTGCTCAGTTACCTCCAATTCAGTTAGCAATTGTTAAGTATTGTCAGGGAAGCCGCAGCATTAACATCCTTTAGAATAATTACATCGATGACTATCGAAAATAGAGCGCTGTGATTGGCTAGGAGCTTGGCACTAACCCGCTATAATCACCGCGCGGTGATTATAGCATTGAAGGCTAGCAGTTTTCAAAATGGCAGCCACATTTTTTGATGTTTCGGGGTCGGAAATTGATCAATAATTTTATTTTCTCAAATAATCATCAATGTAATTATACTAAAACAATTAGTCGCCTCAGGCGACGTGAATATTGGCGAATAGTCACCTCGACTTCGTCTCGGTGACTATTCGCCGATATTCACGTCGCCTTCGGCGACTAATTGTTAAATAGTGCGACGTCCTCTAATGGGTTATGATTTCAGTGGTTGCACATGTTATGCTTTATATTAACTTAAGATAAAAGTGGTATATTCCTTTTATTTAGAATGGAAGACCAGGGAGGGTCGCAAATTCGAGGGGGTGTGCTTATTTGAATAGAAGCCTTAATTCGAGCCTTAACGTGCATACTGGTTCATATATCTGGTTTACATTCGCTTGCAATTCCACAAACTATATGATCACAGCATACCCATTACTTCATGTAGTATTACACTAGAACTGTATCTATTGCTTACCCATTACATACAACCTCCAAAGCCAGGGAAAAGCGCCCTGAGGACGAGGTTGCCATTCACTCAGTAGTGCCGGAAGTCATCGGAAAAGTAGGAGCCCACGGTCACTTGTAATCAGCCGTCAATGCCTTTAAAAGCGCCAAAACAGAACTGAACAAAGAGCACTACTGAAATCGACTTACAACAGGTGGAGATAGTTTTGGCCTGCCTGGTGAACTAATCATAAGATAGCAATTTTGAAAGGTAATAATTTTTTTTCCGTTTACACCATAAGACGCTACGGTCGACCACGTACAATGTATATTTATACAGTCACAACGCGAACCAAATTGAATTGAGTTCAAACACAACTCTGCTGTGATTCCTGTGTGCTGCGAAGAGCGAAATAGAAATTACTGAAGAGTTTCAGTTAGTAGAGGGAACGGGGGGTGGCCTGGGGCGTGTACCGGAAAATAAATAAGATAGGAATGAAAAGAGAAGAATTTTTCCCTCGGCTAGACCACATTGAGGCTTTTCTTTTGTCTTACTTAATCGGGCCAGTTCATGGGCGAGGGGAATACGATTCTCACTTAATCACGTTCTGTAAACACGTGTTTCGCTATGATCCAATTTTCTGCTCTCTACGAATATTGATCCTTGGGCTGAACAAGAGAGGTGTTAATGAATTTTTTTTTTTTTTTTTTACCCCGGTGAAGAGCAATGAGAGAGGTACTGGCGAGGTACCTTACCGAAATAATGTCTTAAATTTGACTGACTATTTTGTATTTGTTGATTCACTCAACGAATGCTTTTACTGTAATTATTATTTTTGTTATCAATATTTATTTTTTTATTTATTATGTTATGCCATGTTTTTTTTTAAAGTTTCAGAAACTCAACGGAGAGTGCATGAAAGCGTGTCCTAACTATATTCTCTGACAAGAGAAATTTTAATTCCATCTTGCCTCCAAACTCAGTGGAGCTGAAACGACTTGAAATGTGGTTTTCAAAGCTGTTATGATCAAATTCACGACTCTTTTTCTGGTCTCATTTATATTTCATTGAATATGGAGTAGACCCATTTCGATGTCCGAAAATTAATTCATACTTGGCTCAGACGCCTGGGAGCCAAAATAAAAGAAATTTAGTATTCATTGCTGAGGCTTAAAATGATATTTTTGCGGTTTTGTTCCCCTTAAATTCCTAAGCCTCGGTGCCAAGTCTGAATTTTAATATATCGAAATTGGTCCATTACGATACAACGTTACTGCTTTGAATTTCAAGAATTTTTCCCTTTTCCGATTCATTGGCATCCACAATGCATGTCCTCTCCTTCTGTCGGGTAGGAGGAACGATTTTGCTGAAGAACTGTATAGACAATTACCGTAAACGCATTTATTGCTCGTTTCCTTGAATTACAAAAAAGCTGACTGTGGTTAGACTCGCTAAAGAAAGACCGAAAAAATATAATAACCACATATAGTACTGTGTGAGTACTAATGAGCTGGACGCTGCATTAAGTATTAATGAAGGACATTTCTTTCTATTCTTCAAATTTCCGTTATCGTACAAACAGAAAAATCAGCTTGTTCGTCTGTGGTGGAAAACCGTAAGGAAGGTATTCTGAAATCATTTTTGTACTTTTGTAACATCGGTACTCGGATTTATTTATATTATCATATAATATGTGTAATTGGGGTATTTATAAGCAATTTAGCTCAAAGAGATGGGCCAAAGACGATTCACACAGATTTGATCTCTTTTATACGAGGGTGATGCTGGGCATATGACAATTTTTCACTGAAGAGGAGGTGGCTAGTGGTGGATATTCTTGGCGGTTCGGTTAATACTAACCACTAACTTAACCACCGACACTGAGCGCGCGAAAGCCACTATCCACTGTTTTAGTTAATAACCTTTTTTGTTCAATATGTTTGGAATTCATGAAGCGTCTGGCTGCAAATCCGTTGTCAAATGTTGTGTAATTTATGGGCGCTTTCCATTCAACCAAAAACTTTCGAAAATTTGGAAACGGTGGCAAATGGTACAGAAATTTTCCG
>JBBMOI010000010.1:20007500-20022500 GCA_038088405.1 Porites divaricata | reverse complement strand
ATGGGCAATGAAACAATTAATGTGCTTCATCAATTGGGTTCAATTGGTGAACGCTGCGAGTGATTCATCTTGTTGACGAGAAAATTTATTTCCTTTTTGAAGGAAGAGTTTCACCGGACAACGTTTGTCAATTACTATCGGACTGTAGAAGAGTTCAAGGCCCCATTTGAATCATCGGATTCTCCCGTAAGCATGGCTGGTCTGTCGCTGGTTTCCATAGAAACTAAAGTAGTACCATGCCCTTATAGAGAAAAGTGGTTGCAAAATCGGGGTGACCCAGCAAAGCATGCGCGGTGGTTTATGCCAACAACGAGGACCTGGAGTAATGCTACGTTTACTTCCGGTAAGAGAAAAGTTGCCCTATCAGACATAAATTGTTAACTCTTTATCAGATATAAAGAAACCCATTAAGCATTAATTTCTTTTGTTTTTTCTTTATGAATTATCAATGAATTTTTGAAGTTGTATTAAGTATATTTTATTGAATTAGTTAGGAAGAAAATTAGCAAATGTATATCAGCCGGTTTCTTTGAAATTTCCTTTCGAAAAGCTTGTTTCATTGTTGTAAATATACTTAAATTTAAAAATTTGGGGTTCTACTTTTTTAAATGCGCAATTTTTTTAGTAATTGTAAGCAAGACCAGGCTACTCGTAGGGGAAAGCTGTCAAAATACAAACAATTTCCCTGGGCTGCGCCAACAGAAAGAGTTTATGATTTCTCTGATTTTTTGGTAGTTAGTGCCTTGCTTTAGTGGCCTGGCGACAGCCTTGGTGAATTACCTGCGTTATTCTTTATGTGATTTAAAATTATCAGTACATAACTTGCATGTTGCTGTTAATATCTTCCTTAGCGCTGTCAGATTCTCGATCAGCTGAGGAAAAGGCTACCATTGTTGATGAATTCTTCAAGCGGTATGAAATCGAGGTGGCCAAGCATCCGGAGGACCATGGGATGGATTATGTTCATGCCTACATAGTTATTGCGAAGACCTGAGAGGCACTCACTCCACTTACCAACCCTGGGTGCGTCAGCTGTCATGAAATTCAGTCTCTATCATGTAACAGCTCTTGGACAGTCCAAGGGTACTTTTATGTTAGGACATCAAAATGAAATAAAAATTCTGTTTGTCGTCCATTCGTGAAGCCTTCATACTCTTACTTACTTCTAGTTAGTTTAAACGTAGACTCCACTGAGTTCCAGCCTTTTGAGCACCAATCAAGCCTACAATATAAGCGATAATGTGTTGAAACAGAAATTTCTTGCCTGGACCCTACGACGCTTATTCCGCGTGGCCTATGCATTTTCATTCATGTGGTCCGCCAAGTTTTCTTTTCGGATACGTCACCGAAATGCTTTGACCGCGAGGGCCTGGGAAAGACGCCGTACGGGCACTAGGCCAAGAAATCTCTGGAACTTCACGCTAAACTATTAATTTGGTCACGCTGCTTTCTTTTGTATTTTTGATAGAGAAGGAGGGCCCACAGCCTGGACTAGTCAATCTGGTTTCTCTCGTAAAACTGTTTTTTCCGAGTGATCACATCTGTTTATTGATAAACCGATGGTCATAACCAAGCCCACTGTAGAAAGCGTACAGCTATTAGGCCTGGGTTCGAAACTATGTCCTAGTATTCTTGTCTCCTGGGCCACTCGGCTTAATTTGTATCGAAGACCACGTGACCAAGAATCGACGGGCACTGGGACGAGAATGATATTCTAGCAACATGCCACGCATTGCTAAGCAAAGGTGTTATAGCTAATTTTTCATCGCGGGTAATTTTGGCTTTTTTTTTTTGTTTTTGGGTATGGTAATGTGTGCTAATGAAGTTAAAACAAAAGAAAAATAAAAATTACCTGAGATAGAAAATTACCTATGACAAAGGTCTTGCTCAATTAATGCAGTTCTCGAGTTCAGCCAATAGAAAGGCCCTGCTGGCAGGGTGTAATTTGCTGCTCTCCTCGCCCAATTTTGAGTCACGTGTATTTAGAAACAGTCTGATGACCGTAATGTACAAGTCAACATTGGGGAAATCAGTGGTCAGGATGCAAAATGTTGGCTGTTTTTTTCAGGGAAATATACCAGACGAGGGGCACCAACAGCATCGTCGGGGGTTAGGTGTAGGAAAATAACTCTCTTTATCATGCAAACTGAATGCTGTGATTTTTATTGTCCACCTTCCACAGTGTACTTATAAAGCTGCAGCAACAATAATATGCATAAAGGAAAACAAGTGCAGGCATTGCTTTAAATAAAACATTTTTCCAACAATTAACATTCATAGCAATAATTCGTGACAATGTATCATGACTAAGACATCTGGTGCTGAACTCCATTCATCAGAAACAGAAACACAACAGGTGAATAATTTGCTTTAAAATTCAAATTTTTAGAGACTCAATTTTTGCACCCTTTCACTCCATGCAGTCAGCACTCCTCTTGTTCTGCCTTGAAAACGTACATCACCCACCCACTTTTAAATATCTTGTTAAGTACACTAGTAACACAATTAATTTGTGGTTAACACAAAACTGAATTATCTTAAGGCCTGTTTACATGGAGGTGGAGGACCGCAAGTGAGGTACCCACTTAGCTGGGGTAACATGCCAGTCCACATTATCTCTTATAATTATGGTCACCTGGCCCACCTATTGTAGTTTTACGAGGGATGTTTCACAGAAACACTATATGGACAGGCGGGTGAGCCCACCTATGCGGGTTACTTCGCCTTCCTGGGCTCCCCCTCCCTGCCACCTCCACGTGACCAGGCACTAGATTTTTAATGTCAACCTTCTAATTTTACTTTAACACCACAGCACTAGCAAGAAAAATCTGTACTTAGAGAATAAGTTCATTCCTTGTTTTTGCTTTAGATACGCCATTTACTAAGATAATATTCACCACAAAAATAGGGTTTCTTTAAACCATTTACATCTTAATTACTGAGAAATGTAATCAACCCATTTCAACAGAAACCAAACAAACAACTTCGTGCTGCAAAGTTGGATATGCAAACAATTTACATTCTGTTGCATTCGTGTCATATACAGTGGAAGCATTAATAGAGAGATTTAGAACCACGTTTAAGGCAAAAGCCAAACTTCAACTTGTGTCATGTGATATAGTTTTCCCTTTAGTTGTTGTTGACCTTATTTTCTCGAATAAGCACTGCGGCATTCATTTCATCTTTCACACCTTAAATGTTGTGTCTGTTTGAGAGTGGCATAAATTTGAGGGCGGTGTTTATTTGAAAGTTGCATGCGACAAAGAATTATTTTAACTATGGTGTTGTTATTTTCCGCATTAAGCTAACAGAATTTGATTATATCAGGGCCGCAGCACTTATTCGATTAAATACATTCCTCTTTATTTAGGCTCAGCAATAATCAATGAATTATGTTGCAGTTTTTTTTGGTCTGCTCATTTCCAAATTGGAGAAATTGTCAACTTGACTTTGACCTTTGTCGAAAACGTAATTCTAAATCATTTCAAAAATGTTCTTCCATTCTGTCAACAAGTTCATATTTTAATATTGCAGTATATCGTATGTATTACTTATTCAGATCCTTGTTATCCTGGCTCCCTGATTGCGACGCCATTAAGTCAAAAACTCGCCTCGTGTTTTCAGCTGAGGCCCTGGCTACCTCCTCCGCATCAACTCCAAGACATTTTGCCACGATGTGCGCCACGATGGGTAAAGTGCAGGGCTCATTTCGTCCTCGCTTGCACCTTTTAAGAAGAGACTTACAAACATCATCCAGCTCTTTATCAGAGGCATTTGGTGTCATGTATGGAGCATTGCTTTCAAGCAGAATTCTGTCGAGTGGAAGCACTCCTTCTTTGAGAGCATCGCGCAAAGCTTTGCCTGGGACCTCTAAAGACAGCAAAACAAAAGACAATTGATTAGAAAGTGCAGATATGAGAAAGAGCAAACCCTTTAAAATCCAGACAGAGACTGAGGCCTAAATTTGGTACTTTTTTACAATCAAACATAACGAGCATTGCTGTAAATGGCAGGAGCAAAACCCAAGCCTCATCCAATTTCTGTTTCTTAATGGAAGAAGACATTCACAACGCAAACCACTGGCCACAACCAATACGCCTGCATGCATCACGCAAAGAGTTTCAAAAATTAATTGCTTAATTAGTCGCTTATCGTCCTTTTCAGAAAAGAAAAATGCATTTCACGGTCTTCAAGAAACACTATGAACTATGAATCAAAAAATATACCTGGCTTTTCACTGACAAAGATTTTCCTTGGTGTTTTTAAAAAAATTCTCACTGAATTTTCCCTGACCTTGAAAAAAATAAAATTATTCTTTTTCCCTGACCAAAGTGACTCTGAATTTTTATCCCAAAATGCTTTTTTTTCTTGTGACCAAGACCCCCACAAAAGAGCTTTACAAGGGGAAATGTTTTGAAATTAAAATCTTGGGAGTTGCAGTGCTGGTTTAGATCCCCAACCTTGCCTGCTTAGACTTTTAATTTTGTAACTGTCAAAACCAAGAGTTAAATTTTTAATTTCTAGGTTACTTCATTTAACTTCTGATTTCATACAAAATTCTAAGAATACTGAACATTCACCTTTACAAATGAAACCACAGATTCCAATATAGAATCCCATTGAAACATAAGCACTCATTTCAGAAACACTGCCAGTAAAACAGTGGATCACAATAGAAGGTAATCTGCCACTAAACTGGCTCAAAACTTCAATGAACTTCTGGTGGGAACCTCGCTCATGAGCCAAAAGTGGTTTCTGAACTTCACAAGCAATGGCAACCTGACGAGAAAAAAATGCAGGCCATCCAATGTTACAATGTACATTAGAGACATGAGGGCTGTGTTATGAGGACTGTAGGTTAAGAAAACACAGGAGTCAATACGCTGCATTCTTTATTGAATTCGCCACAGTGACAGGGGATGAAACGATACTTTTTACTTTATTTTATTTATTAATTTTATTTTACATTTGCCACATAGAAAAAAATATTACAGAAAGAAAATGAAAAATATCTATATAATTTTTATTATTACTAAGATTGCACTTTTGTAACAGATGGCGTGGCAAGGAAGACCAGTAGACGCTAAATAGCTTGTAGAAAATTGGGCTCCTCATACTTAATATCAGCTGCCATATCATGGTCAGGCAAGTTTGATTTATAGCTCTCTCAATGAGGTAATTTTTTAATTTGTAACCACCCAGCCTATGAAAGGCTGTACCACACCACCGGGGTCTATGCCCTCTACTCTTTACGAACAGCAGAGTGGGTCTTTCAAGTCCCACAAGAATCAGAACAGTGAAAGAGCTGTCAGACGGTGCCCACAGTTTTACATCCTTATCTGAGAAGACTGGAATGTCTAACCATTTGTAGATGTCACAACAGAAAGGCAGCACATTCTCCTTAGGTATTTTAAGACCTGGAGTGTTGGTCTAGCCAGGGTTTGAACTCACAACCCCTTTCTCTGTAGACCAGCGCTTATCCAATTTGGCCAGCCAGCGGTTGGCTTGATCTTGAAAACGAGCCTGTATCTAGCAGACACCTCTATCCTCTGGGCATCATCTACACACAAATTCTCCACAATGATCTCCAAACATTTTTAAAAGAATTAGTTGAAAACAAACAAACTAATGTACTAAAAAATATTTGATCATGTATGAACAAACTGATTGACTGCTTGATTGATTGATTGACTAACTGATTGCTTCCTTACTTGGTTGGTATATAACAAACACTTAATGACTGGTCCCTCAGGAAACAGTTAATTTTGTTTCCCTCAAAACTCAGTGTTTCACTAGCTAGGCTTTGCCTTGGTTGAGATTCGCAGCAAACAAAATCAACTGTTTTCTGGGGGACCAATCTTTAAGTGGAAATTTTGATGCTGGAAATATTCATTAAACCTCACTGCAAGGGTGGTAGTCACTCAATACTCGCAGGCTACAGTGCACTGCTACTCTCTGACATCATAGATTTTATTTTGGCAGGAAACAGTTTCATTGTTAGATGTCATGTGTCCCCAAAGTAAACAATGAGAGTGCACGCTGTTGGGAAGAAATTTCCAGCTATATAGCAACAATTAATTTATTGGCTGAGTGACTAATTAATGGATTGATTGATTGCTTGCAATATTGACTAACTGATCAATTCAAGACAAGACCTGTTTTGTGAATGCTTCAATCTGGGCCTTCTCTGATGAATAATTCTTGTGAAAATCCAACCCAACTTCACCAATGGCCATGACTACAGGATCTTTAGCTAATTCTTCAATCTCTTTTGCCGTTTTACTGTTCCATTCCTTCTCTGTAAAATGTGGATGTACCCCTACGGAAGCAAACAACACTCCAGGATATGCCTTGGCTTGAAGGACAGCTGACTGGCTCATCTGTAAGGTATTCCCTGTAAGAATCATTTGCTTGATTCCAACAACTCCTGCTTGCTCTATCACATTTCGAATGTCTCTTGCAAAACTAAGAGATGTAACAAGAAGAAGCAGCAAAATAAGATCTTAGTATGAATGCTTAAACAGCGTTAGAAATGGTAGTAAATTATTACATAGCAAGGACTTGAAAACTGCCAAATGGAAAGATAACAAGCAAATATCACACAAGGGAGAGTTATTACAAAATGCTTCTCTTTAATAGTTCAAAATATCAGATCAAACTTTTCTAAGACTCATATAATCCTTTGGGCACTATTTTCTGTCCCTATACAAGACAAAAACAATAATTACAGTGGAACCCCCTTAGCAGAGTCAACAATGGGCCAAAAAAATTTGGCCGTATAAACAGATGACCGTATTAACGAGGGTTTTTTTTACAAGAAAATGCACGGCCATTTTGCCACGTAGCCAAAAAAAAGTGGCTGTAATAGCAACGCGACTGTAATACTGAGGTGGCTGTAAGGAAGGGTTCCACTGTTTTTGTCTGTCTGACATGAAAACCACAAGTCATTATTTCAGGAAAATTCATCAGTGCTGGGTATTGTAACCATGGACCACATGATCAAAAACTGCAGAGCACAAATTGTTTTTATCAATAAGTGGGTGGAATATTTTGACGATGATTGACCTTTCAACAACCTCCACAGTAGTTGTCCTCAAAGTCAAAGCAAGCTAATTGTTTCACATCAGTTGATGGTATTTAAATCTGGTTATTGACCTGAATAATCAATTGAATCATGATGTTATTGGCTTTGAAGACCAAGTCTGATTACTGTGTTTTGATCCCTCTTTTAACACAATACATGAATAACTTGTTTGTTGTTAGTCAAATGGTTGGTTGTCCAGTCATTCTATTGCTGTCAGTTTTGCTTGAGTTCGATGACCAGAGTTTAATTATTTTTATACTACTACATGAGAAATTTCTGCAATTTGATTGGCTTAGAGCAGTAGTATTTCAGCTTAATTTGAAATACCTACATGTGAAAATTACAAACCTTTTGAGGGTAGTAGTATAAACAAATAATAGCAATGATGATTCGTACATGACATTTGGCACAAATACCACTAGTTATATTTCAAAAATTGTCTCAAATTTCACTCGCCTAACGGCTTGTGAAATTACATATAACAATTTGGAAATATCACTCGTGGTATTTATGCCAAATATCACTACTAATCATGCTATTACCTATACAAATACCATCAAATGACGTGATACAACTCAATTGCAACATTTTGCATAACACAACTTACACTTTGTTTGGCAGATTTACACCCACATCGATAAGCTGCAAAACCCTGTCCTCGGGAATTTTCACAACATCGTTAGGACCCTGAGGGCGGCGCCTGTTTTTTGAATTCTTTGGGGAATAATAGTTGTTTGTGTCGTAGCTGTAACTAGCAAGCTGAGGTATGAGATAAGAGGGTGGTATCATAGATGGAATGGACACTCTTCCACTGTAGCTAGCTCTAGAGTTCCTTGCTGGTTGAACTTTGATGAATTTGTCATGAAGCTTAGTTCCATTTAGTTGAAGTAAGTGATCTGGAAAAGAAACAATACATAAATATACGTGCATATATACTAATTATTCCAAATGGCGACAAAAGGACAATACTACTTTTCATAAGTAGGTAGGTAAAATATTATTGTCTTGATGAGCATACAATTATTGTAGTCCTGAATAAGGACTGTTGTTGACACTTGACAGTCACTGATGTTTTGAATCTGTGCAGTAGTCACCTTTTCATATATATTTATGTTTGTTAGCCCTAAATACCTTGATGGCATTTGTAGAATTTAAAAGAATATATACATTGAAAAAGGGCAACAAAGGCCAATTCAGGCCATCTGATAGGGTGTGATAAAAAATCAGAAATTGTGCGATATTTCCGGGTAGATTGTGCGATAAGACAGGACCATCAAGCGATAAATTATGCAATTTTTTCATAGCTAATTTACATTGTTTTACCAGGTTTCAAATGAGAAAAACCACAATAATGTTGTTTAACGGGCAATTTGAATGTAAAGGAATAATAAAACATCTATTTTAAAACAAAATAGTTAAATTTGTCCGATTATTTTGAACCGCAAAAGAAGAAAGACACTTGCTTAATATTACATGATGCCCTTACAACACTGATCACACTGCTTATCTCTGAAAAAATGGCTGCCCAGATACCGTGATTGAGGGTTTCAGATGTCTTGCAAGGCTTTCTTTCGTAGTAAATCCCCTTAAATAACATTGAGATTGTGCAATCGGATCCGATTTGAGGTCAACTGTGTGAAATCGCACCATCGTGAAATATCAGATGGCCTGCCAATTATCATGAAACAATAATCAAATGAATGACAGTCTTTGAAGAGCTACCTGTACTGGACCTGACCTCCTAGAAGGATGCACGTAGAAAATTACCAACTACACTACACAATAGTGAGTGGTAATAATTATCATATTTAAATTATTTCATTATTGCATGCCTTTAACATTAATGTATGTGCTTCAAAAGGATAGATGAAACTTACTTGAAAGATGTTCAGGAACATTGATAAATGCAAAGCCTTGTGGTTCAACAGCTAATTCAATCCACGATGATGAGCGGAGATATGGTGTAGCATCAAGACCAAAGTGATGGGCCAAGTCTTCTTTGGAAGTCTTCAAAGGAAGATTTCCTGTATAGATCATACAAATAAATAACACAACAATGAGAATACAGCTACTTCAAACAATATTTCCTCAATGCCACCAAAAAAAATTTACTGGTGTATTTAAGAAAGAGCTTAGAATTTGCCAGTTATTTGCATTGTTGTTTGCTGCCTATCCCCCAGCCCTCACCTAAAAAATAAAATACACAAGATAGGCTGTAAGCTCTGTTAGGTACAGTCCTGGGGAGGAAGGGGGAGGTACTCAAGGAAAGTTCTGAGCATATTTCAATCATATACACTTCATAGAAGTGTACAAAAACTCGTGTCTAAATACTGAATACCAAAAATCTAGGAAAACAAGATACTTTCTACCTGTATTGTGACACCAAAATACCTTATACCCAAAACTGGACCTGTTCAATGATACCATTATGCATCAGTCAATTCCACCTGCGCTCAGGCCTTCCCTGGGCTAACCCCCGGGAATTAGCCTTTTTTTTTTTCCATGGATGGCAAATTCCCGGGGGGGGGGGGAGCACTTAAGCTGTCAAATGCCCGGCAGTGGGGACGAAAGTAGAGGGCGAATGCCCCGCCCCTGGGATCGTTTTAATGCCAGTTTTCATTTTCGTACGCTGCAATAGATCGCAAAGTTGTTCTAGCAAAGAAATGAAGCGTGTTTCGAGGCCCAATTCACGTTTTCTGAAATTTGAAGGTCGCAAAATGAGTTGAATGAGTTGGCAGCAGTTGCAAACCGATGATAAAAAACCATTCAGGCACCAAAACACCACTAAAACTGTGGCCTGTTATTGTAGTCCTTGATTTCAAATTTGCAAGCCTTTAATATTTCCAAAAGCAGGAATTTTATTAATTACCATATAGAATGAATCAAATGCAGCCTGTTGTGAAAAACGCCACAATTCATTCACGCTCTCACTATTTGCTTTGAAATTATGGCTTTTTAGATTACAGTACATATTGAAATAAGAAAACATACCTTTAAAAACGTCGACAAGTTTTTCCAGCCCTTGCTGGACAAGCCAATCAGCCACAAACTGCTGATCTTTATCTCGGAAATTCTCCATGTTGACCACGTTTTAAAGTTAACCACATGCGTGTTAAAAGCCCGGGGGTGCCCCCCGGGATTGGCCAATGTCCGGCCTCCGGGTCGCGCTAAATTAGCTAAAGCCCCTCCCCCGGGACTGACAAGGCTGGCAAATGCCCCGCGGTTGCCCAGTGTTCCAGTTTGGGCCATACTACAGGGCAAACTGAATTTAGTTTTCTAACCCTAATCACTAAACGGCGTTCCGCAAAATACCCTTGCCGCCTCGAAAACGTATTCCATTCCCCACAAGAACTGCAGAATGTTCAAACATTCTGTCCAGGCATTTCGGATGAATGGCCCCGCGCCAACACGTGGGCGACATGACCACGTCGCGAATACGATCTACAAAGCTTGCTGATTTGTTTTTTTATTTCTGTACATCTACCCTCACGTTTACTTCAATTCAGTCTTCCACACTACTCATTTAAAAACGACTTTTCAGGAGTAGCAGAGAAAGCCTATTTTCAGTGAATGAGGAGTGCGCGCGTCAACAAAATGTTTCTCACCTCTAAGTTTGGATTTCGAAATGTGGCGATGGCAAAATGAAAGCATTTTAAAAGCAACGCGGAGGAAAACGCAGCACGAACGGATAAAAATAAAGTCCAAAACAACGGGAAAGTATGGGAAAACAATTCAAACAGCAATTTTGGGCAGAAATTTAAGCTAAAAAGAGGTGACGAATTTTGAGTCTTCATCTGCAATTAAAAAGCTCGATTCGACGAAGTCGTTTCAAGGTATTTAAAGAAAAAATACTCAGATAAAGCAAAATTGCGTCAACTCACCGACATAGAAGCGTCTGCTCGTTGCCATTCTTCAGAGTAACTGAAAACAGGCGTCAATGCAAAGAAGCTATAAAGGTCGAATACTCTACACCTCTTGAAGCGAAGTCGGCCAGCTGATCTATCTGGACACGACAGTCACGCACTCGGGTTACACGTGATTGGCCAACACATCGATGGCGGGAACCCGGCCTTCACATTGTGAATTAAGGGCCCAGCGTTAAATTTTAACCTGAGCTTCTTTTTCTTTTCATCGAAAGCACTCTTTCGGATAACTTTCTATATTCTTTTAAGAGTATCCAATCATCAAATTGTAGACAAAGAGAATTTAAAAACTGAATTTGTTTTTTTTAAGCTCTCATATCTGAGTTCAAATTTCCCACTAACCCTTGGGTTATTTAACCCAGCTTCGAACAACCTGGCCCTGGGGGCCTGGATTAACCCAAATTTTTAAGCAAGATTTCCTTGTATTAGAACGTCAGGAGCCCTCCTGGAACGTGTAACTCGAACTTACAAATTACCGTTTGACCCTTTCTTCGAAAAAAAGAAATGATAACATAATACAAATGATGTTACTCTAACCAACGCATTACATGTAGAAGGTAAACTACAATTCAAACCGTGGAACAAAATTTTAATCCTGGATTAACGCTAATCGGCCTTTCAGGAACCTGCTCGAGTGATTTAAGGCATGGCTCCTCGCTCCATTGTGGGCTTTTATCATTTTTTCTTGTTTGTCTGCCATCTCTTTTCATTTTTACTTAAACATAAGTGCTTAAGATTGGAACCATTTTTGGACCTCACACTGTGCCTCTTGAGGTCACGTGAGCAGCCACGCCCATAATTATGCAAAGATTAGTATTTTCAGATTACGCCATGAATATGACTTTTGAAGCTCCCGTATATTTTTCCATAGTGTCAAGTTTAAAGTCGAATGAGTCAAATTAAACGGAGAATTCCAAAATATTTTATTCCTATGCAATTATCAAATGTTTTCTCCTCGACCCAGTCCCACTCTCAACTGGAAATGTTATAGTTCACTCAAAATAAGTAATTTTGAAAAAGCCCGATTAATTCCATAAAGCTTGTGTTAATGGTTATTGAAAGGAAATAAATCACAACTACTATTTGTAAAATGTCGTAAAATTGGACCGAATTAAATGGCAAAAATATGGGCGTGACAAGTCACGTGACTAAGATAGCTCATTAGTGACAACGGATAAGAACATTTTTAAAGAAGTGATTACCGCATGCAAAGTTTCAAGTCTAAAAGTAAAATATCCTTTAAACTAGATCACCCCCTTACAAATTTCGAGAGACCCATTCCTTAATTCACCCGAGTGGCCCAGTTGTTCGAACGCCGGTTAGCGCTGAACCCGGGGTTAAATTTTAACCCGCTATTCTTTTTCTTTTTATCAAAAGCACTCTCTCGGATAATTTTCTTTATTCTTTTTAAAGTATCCAATCAACAAATTGTAGGCGAGGAGAATTAAACTGAATTTGCTTTTTAGCTCTTATAGCTGAATTCAAATTTCGCACTAACCCTGAGTTACCCTAGCTTCGAAAAACCCAGCCCTGGAGTATAAGACTTGCAGTGGGCGGAGCACTTAGTCCCCAGGGCTCAATGTAAAACAATATTATAGAGCGTTGTCACTCACGTGGCCAGCATCTATGCAAATTTATTGGAACAAAAGTAAGTGTTTTCATAAGAAGAGTTCAACTCCCACAGAACTGGTTTTGACACCACATGGCTGCCATTTCATTGTTTGGTCAGCACTCGTTAACATCCGTCGAAAGGCCCTTGGACACCTTATGAAGTTTACACAAGGTAGATTAAAGTACACATAGCATCAACCCCAACCCCAAAAAGGAACCTAACCAGTTTCGAAACAGTGCTTAACCCTAATCAGTAAAGGTAGTGCTTAACCGGCTAATCCAAAACGATAAGGAATACTACGTTGTGTAAACTCCATAAGGTGTCCAAGGGCCTTTCAACAGATGTTAAAAAGTGCTGACCTCATTGTTTTGGGACACCAATATGGCCGCTGTGACGTAATGTGAAAACACTCTATAAACTTACCTTGTTACTTACCTTTTTTGACCTACCTTTTGTGCTATGTTGTGTTGTTTTTGATAGTTGGTCTCTGAATTTCTTTTGACCACTTTATTTGTAATATTTTTGGTGTATTTTTGTTATACTTTTTCTTTTTTTTTTGTTGGTTCACGCTGAGGAATTTTGCGGCTGGGTATGGTTTTGTTTTGTCTACGAAACCGGACTCAAAAGCGTAAACTTCTTTTACATACTGATACTTTTCTTTGTCAGGCCTTAAGAGGTTTCATTTATAACTAAATACAACATGCAGTGTAGTTGTATATACCAAACCATAATTGACAGAGAGACTAAAAATATCACATCAAATTTATTGGAAAGAAACATAACATGAAAAGAAATATGTCTTAATCGCTGAGCCTCTAGAGCTTATTAAAAATAATGACCGAGCGCGTAGTTTTCCATAGTTTTAGAAATTGCAGGTTATCCAAACCTTTTGGGTAAACAGTGATTGTTCTTTATCATCAAAGCCGAGAAACTTAAGAAAACTCGAGATAAAAATTGCTCGTTGAAAAAAGAGACCTTTGTTGATAAGTTGATAATCTAGTTGAGATAGACCATCAGAAGTATTTGGAGCCTGCTGGTCGCTCTAGCAGGCACATGCACAAATTCTCATACAAAGTCCCGGCGTCTAAAACAAATTATCATCTGTTTTCTTTTTTTCCTAATACTATCAGGGACTGGAATAGCCTACCCCTGAATGTTGTTGAGGCGCAAAGTGTAAATTCTTTCCGAGCTAAGCTAGACATGTTTTGATTGTTTGTATTTGATTGTTATTATTTCTTAATATTATTGTAAGGCCGCTGACCTCTTGCTAAGAATCATCTCATCGATGGAGAGCAAGTATTTGGAAAATAAGTCGCACACAAGAAGCATTTTGACTCTCAATAGAATACGCATGGGACTTCGATCTAAAAAAACAATTTAATGCAGTGAGAAAAACCCGCATTTTCGGTTCAACGATGAATAATCAAACGCGGACGCATTCAGAAAGAAAGTTTGCCGTCTCGATTAAACCTGACAAAACTTATTAAATAGTTTGCAACTTCAAAGAACAATATCCATATTTCGACCGATAGCTCCTGCGGAATAAATATTGAATTAAAGTAAAAAGTAGTGCGAAGGAACAAAATAAAAACAAGCTTCAAACCTTTTTGTGGAGAATAATATATATATTTTTTGGATCTTTAATCAATGCGCACAAATTTGACAAAAATGTCTTAAAACATGCAATACCGGGTTTGAAACGCCACGTTTATCATCTCTAGTCAAGTTGCACAAAAAACATTCTACTCCCAAAATCTGTAAATAAAAAATTAAATTACCAACATCTTTTCATTGGACTGGTGACAAAAACCGCCACAGAATCAACCCCTCTGACTTATGAGAGGTTTTTATAAAATTTTTATAAAAATAGAAAGCTAGATTTACTGATGTAAGAACACCCTGGCAGCAAAGACTTTCTTATCGCTTGATCGATTTTGGCTTACTCGAGAAAGACCGTACCGCGTCGTGCAGTCTGCATAAATTGAGTAACTACTTCGTTGAGCATGTGCGGCGTTGCTAGGTATAGTTTCTTCACCCGGTTACGAATCCATGCCTATTTAACAATTTGTCGCCTCAGGCGACGTGATTCATCTCGGTGACTGTTCGCCAATATTCACGTCGCCTAAGGCGACTAATTGTTTTAGTATAATTACCTTGGTGGTTATTCGAGAAAATAAAATTATTGATCAATTTCAGACTCCGAAACATCAAAAAATCTGGCTGCCATTTTGAAAACTACTAGCCTTCAACGTTATAATCACCGCGCGGTGATTAAAGCGGGAAAAAGGGAAGCTCCTAGCCAGTCACAGCGCTCTATTTTCAATAATCATCAATGTAATTATACTAATTAACAATTAGTCGCCGAAGGCGACGTGACTATT
>JBBMOI010000010.1:19955000-20005000 GCA_038088405.1 Porites divaricata | reverse complement strand
AGTTACACAATTCTTGATTTGGAGTTGTGTCACGTAGGAAATCAACAGGAATGCACTCAACAATATAATTTTTATACGCTACAGTGTAAGGAATAAGTTTAAGTCCTGAACTGTAGTGAAAAAGAGAAAAAACTTACCAAAACAATTAATAGAGGCCATTCTAAGTACTAACACTGAATATGACATAGAGTAAACATTTCACCAGAATCCAGTTTGAAAAGGTTTGAACAGCAAACATCATGCAGTAATATTTTCATTTGAGTGATTGTTGAAAATATGCTTTAATATACATGCAGTGTTTATTGGTTGTTGTTGCAAAAGGCAAGAGTACTTGCTTGCCATTTCTGTTTGCAAGATTTCTGTTTTGTTCTGTTAATACAGTAGAACCTCGGATAATAACTCTAATTCCCACTAACTCAAACTGTTTTTTGTTTCCCTTCAGAGTTAATTTTACTGGGGTTCTACTGTATAATGGTTAAGTCTTTCATGCACCCGTTAATGTCACTTTGCATAAATTGTTTTCATACCATTTATCATGAACAAACATACAGTGGATATAAAATTAATAAGAGTCTCAGTTTGATAATGCATGCATTGCCAAGTACAGAAATCTTACATTGTCTGTGCCTTATGCATTGCTATCAAAGTAACATGTTTGAAATTTCCTGTGTGAGAAAATTTTCAAGATTGCATGTAAAACAACACTTACAATGACACTAAACCCATGCTAAAAAAGTCTTCTATATTGATGCTAGAGGAAGTTGCCCTAAATGAGAATACTTACATGTATTTGGATGTTTTTATGGCAACCTATTAAAGCAGACAGGCATAGTTAATCTCCACTACGTTTTTGTAGAACCCGGTCTTAACCAAAAAAAAAAACAAATACAAATCTAAATTTTGGTTTTGTTACATGGTACCTCAAACAATCAAGGGATGGTTAAATTTTCTTATTCTTTTGCAAAAGTAGATACTTCCCAAACTGTAGAACACATTTACCTTGGCACTTATTTCCTTCTCGTTGATTACTCAATGTTTTATGGTGTGTTTCTTTAAGAGGCAGGATATTCTAAAATTGCTTTGAATTCTATTATTTAAGTTATATAAATGCCTTGTGGTTTTGATAAAATTAATCTTAGGGTGGCATTACTTGTACCAATCTGAAGATGATAATGATTATTATCTTCAGACTGGTAAAAGAAATAATAATTTTTTTTGCATTACTATAATGCTATAGCATTGTGAGCTACTTGTAAAAGGCTATTGTATATTTTTACATGTACTGTATTGTATGTCAAACAGCTCTTCAGTCCATTCAGATTTATTGTGTTCATCCAGAGACACTTACAGTACTGTTAAACAAAAAAGTGCATTGTGCTGTGTAATTTTGTGCTTCCTTCATAAGTGTCAGTGTTGTTGTTTTTATAATTATTTTGCTGAAGGTGCTTCAGTATTGTTTTGGCAGACAAAAATAATTTCCATTATTTTATTTTGTCAGTCAGCTTGAAGCATTTTACTGAACCTAATCATCTCTTGGTTCACCAAGGATTGGTTAGTGTGTAACAGATTACTTCACCTGCACTGTGGTTTTTATTTGCAATTAAAGATTCATTCTCTCTTTTGAAGTTGTTAAAAAAATATTGTGGTTTGCAGTACAGATATTTAACTCTTAAACTTGCTTTAACTCTCTTTATCATTGTGGTCATCAGCTGAAAACTGTTGATGTGAATATCTTATGCCAGTGCATCGAAGTATAGGCCATGATGTGAACTCCAGTAACATTTTTTGTTTACTCTTAAATCAACAGTGTGATGTTTTGTATGTCCCCTAGTGTATATTTTTGTACAGCTTTCTATCCATTATTGATGATTTGAGTTCCATTTGTTTTTATTGTACTAGAAATTTAAAAAGTCTCTCTTGTTAACCTTGTCAATGTATGCCTAAACATGTTTTTAATGCTCTTTGGTTTTTGGATTTGTAATAAATACTGTTTCAATCATTTCCATACCAGGCACCATTTACACCATGTACTGATTCTCATTTTGTATAGTTTTGTTTTCTGATGAGTGCAAATAGTTTGGGTTGTGCTCTATCACTGCCCAGTGGCCCCAGGCATCATAGTTTTGTTCTCAGTGGCTAGAAAATCTTAGTTTTGTGGCAGTTTTTGTACACAGCTTTAGCTTTTGTGGCAGCTTTTGTACACAAACTTTGATAGTTTGTGTACAAATCATACGAAACGCAATTAAACAACATCTGGTGGATTTTTTTTGCAGGCATTCAGTAGCATGAGTTTCAGCCATTCAACATGGCACTAATATCTGACTTTTGACTTAATATTGTTTGGATATATTTCAGGTTATCAATGCCGCTGTGGAGAATCTGAATGAGGACTTGGACTATGACCCTCAAGTAGTCATCTCTTGCGATAAACTGACCAGACATGTTGATGTTAACACTGGTGACTGGATTGTAGACAAGAACTCATCCAGACTTTGTACTACAGATAGGAAAGAAATCTTGAAGTAAGAACAAAATGAGGCAAATTAAAATATTTATTGTACGTGCGTTGCACTGATCTCGATAGCCAAATTAGGTCAAATGTCTTAAAGCAGCACCCACACTAAAATATGGACCCGTTAACAGCTGCATCACTGTACTCGGCATTTGAATCATGAAGATATTTCAATGTTATGCTTCTAAACACCTTTAGCAGTGATAACAAGAACGCTCTTAGTAGCGTTGAGACTCGCGTGCTTGGAGTAAAGCAACCGGGGCTGTTATACTACTTTTTCGTTTGGAATACAAAACGAGTGTTGTATGTAATAATGTATATACTAAAAAAGTAGAAAAAATTGCAAGGAGAGACAGGCCGCACATCTTAGCCTCAAACCGGTGTGAAGCCTTTGAAAACCTTCTACATATTGATATTGCTCCATTGAGTACTACTCTTTCAGGGATTTTACACTCGAAAAATTGAATGATGATTTTTTTCGGTATCAGGGGCCCATGACTCTGTCAGTGTAAATATACATAGCTTCTTTGTACCGGACCAAGAAACGGCTCGGTACAGTATATGTTCAGCACAGGGAAAAAGTGCAAGTTTAACAGAACCTTATACAACACACAGTTAATTCAGTTCGCGCGTATTCCTGCTGAATTTGTTGTCCGTTTTATAAAATATCAATATCGCGTGAAAGTAATGACATTTTCCATAGCTGCTTAGTATCTACTTTTAATGTCTCTGTACAGTCTCAGAGTACATTGTTTGGAGTTGTACACAGCATTCATTTTAGATAGATAGATAGACAGACAGACATAGACAGATAGATAGACAGACAGACAGACAGACAGACAGATAGATAGGTAGATAGACAGATGGATAGATAGACAGATGGATAGATAGGTAGGTGGGTAGCTAAGAACCGTAGTTTACGGCACGATAAAAAGATCAGCATTGCTCGTGGGGTCGTGCATACAACAATTACAAGAAAAATAAGGAGTACTGAAAGCAAATGTACACTTAAAAATTAAAAACTGTTAAAGTTTTTTCTTGTATTACAGTATCACCGGGATAAAGCGTTTCATTTTCCAGGAAAATTTCTCTTTCTCGTCAAAACAATCACTGACTCAGACAGACTCGGATTAGTTTACTTGAATTTAGTGTTCAGTACAGAGAACGAGGTTATGTTCTGTGAAATTTATCTACAGTCTGTGGCCCATATCACCACTGATCCACGATTTATTTATTTATTTTATTTTCAAGTTCTTTTTAACCAATCCTCGATCCCTGATTTCTCGATCCTCGATCCTGATTTTCCAGTAAACCTTGAAGTTTTGCTCATTAAGATTATTCTTTTTTTTTTTCAACCACTGAAGTGATCAGTTGTTCCAAAATAATCAACACTTTCAAGCTATAGAATTCTTGGACCAACCCGTTCTGGAAAAGCTCGATATGGGATTTCTATTCTGTGGACATGAAGTGCTGCAAGACCCGTATAAACACATCCGTGACACATTAGGGTGGATTTCCACTGATGCGTTTTTGGCTCCGCACGTTAACACACGTTAATTTTAATCACGTAAATTAAATAGAGGTATGACATAAAGTACTGAGATTAAACGTCAAATTAAGCGAGATTCTACTTTTACGCTCACATAATTGTACGTGCGGCCTTTCATACATTGCCTTTATTTTATTTGCGAACGCACTACGCATGTTCGCACGTGCAGCGCAACTAAACACCTTAACAACTGCGAAAATCTATCATTTAAATATATAAAACAAAGTGAATCTATTTAACTGTACATTTCCTGTAATTGCAACAATATTCTGAGAAACGTAACGCCTTAAAAAGCCACAAAATCGTGAGGATTTCCCAGCTATAATATTTTCTCATCCTGCTTGGGGATATTTCCTTTTTAAAGTGCCTGCATGTCGTGCATAATTGCACGAAAATCAAGGACCTCCATTTGAGGATAATTACATCATTGCCAAACTTGTACGCGTCATTTCAGTCATCGCCGAAAATAAACCACATTCTCATCACGAGATCATTTCCATACAATGAAAGTCGTCACGATTCTTATCCCCAGTTTCCACGGTCTTCGCTAGGAACGCGAGGCCTACAAACTAGGTCGGGCAAAAAAAAAACGACTGCATTTTAAGATTCTCGTGCTGCTCAAGCATGCTCGACTAAAAGACGTAAAAATTGTGAAGAATCAAGATGGTGGAGTTGAAGTGCCCTTGTTTGACCTTAAGCAATATTATATGGTTAGATGCCAAAATGTGATTGATTCTTACACATCAACTCATAGTACCTTCAACCTCATTGGCCCCTGCAACAAATATCCAAGCATACAAAGATACAAAGCCACGAAGATACATATGCTCAAACCACTGACATACAAACCTAATACAAATAAAGTACATTGTATAGCACTTTATGAGAAGTCACTTGAGGCTATTCCAGGCACCCCCTGTTCTTGTTTTCTTACTTTATTCCTTTTTGTCTTAGGTACTGCCAGGCTGTGTACCCCTCGAAAGACATCAGAAACATTGTTGAGGCCAACAATCGTGTTGTAGTGGATAACAGTTCAGTCACCCCTTACCGCTGCCTTGGTGAGTAGGGAAATGTTAGTCTGAAGTTAACAATCATTAAATTAGCTGTCCTGCTTGAAGCTTTTTTATTTTTTCTTTAGATGTTTAGTTGCTCTAGATTTATTTTCTTGACAATAAAATTGTGTTACACGTACATGCTAATATGTTTAGAAAAAAAGATGGAACTTACATTGGATTCAAAGTTAGATGCTTTGGTCCCTTATGCTAGGCTAAAATATTGAAAATTTGCCTTGTTGAAAATGGCAATTGTGTCACAAATGTCCTAAGCTGAGATTGAGCTAGGATCAAGATTGAACTAAAACGTGTGATAAAATGCAATATTAAAATTTGTATTTTTGGTCTGTAGCAGGCAATTTTGAATCAGATGCCCTGCTGGTGCCTCCAAAGTGCCGTTTTCAGCACATGCACTCTGACAGTCAATGCAAGTCACATGACGAGTGGCGCAAGCAAGCCTCTGACAAGTGCAAAAGTGAAAACATGAGCCTGGGTGATTATGGTGTCCTCATTCCATGTGAAATTGGACTTTATACTGGTGTGGAATTTGTGTGTTGCCCTGAAGGTGATGGAGAAGTAGCCACTGAGGCTGTTAAGCCTGTTAGTGTTTCTCTTGTTTCAAGCACTTCCAAGCCAGTAAGTGTTCTGGAACACTTGAAGAGTGAGATTAGCAAGTTTGCAAAGCATGTTGAAGCAAGTTCAATTGGTATGTAGATGTTCAGTTATTCATTTTACTCCCAGAATTGTAGAAGCGTTATAACTTGGCTCATATGTGACAACATATTTCAAACATCTTTTTTTTATTTTTGACAATATGATTGTGGGTCATTTACACAATAATGCATGTTGTTTTTGTTTTAGGCTGTGATCCAAAGAAATACCATGATAAGCGTGATCAGATGGAAGAAACTCATCGACAGAAAGTTCAGGACTTGTTACAACAGTGGCAGCAGGCCGAAAAGCGCTACAAGCTGTTAAAGAGCGGTGATGAGAATCAGGCAGCCGGTGCTGTAGCTGGTAAGTTTTTGATTAACCCTTCCACTCTAACAGTCAACTACAAAATCATCAAATGTGCCTTTTGCAGTGACTAGTATGGGTTTACTAGCCATATTGAACAACTAACAATCAGACATTGGTTACTCTTGATGCCCACAATGCAAAACTAATACAGTCAACTCTCGCCCTACGGACACCCCGCTATAACAGACACCTCAAAAAATAAGAACAGCAGCTAAATCCCTTGCAAAAATAAATTAGAGAAGTTTGACTGAAATAAACTCCCACTATTCCGAACTCTAGCTGATGAGGACACTAACTAAAGGTCCCTACCGTGTCTGCTATAAAGGGAGTTGACCGTATATGGTATTAAAATGAAAAAGTAAAATCACAGCCTACCAGCAGAGCTTTGCTTTCTCTCGCCAATTGTGGCATACTCAAGAAATACTCTGCCAGAATCAAGCAAGATCTTTGTTGAACCATATGTACATGTTGTTAAGATACAGTTGTTAACCCAGGCCTAATAGCCTTGCACTTGATACAGCAGGCTCGGTTTTGACCATTTGTTTATCAATAAATGGATGCTTCCTTTCAAAAAACCAAAACAAGATTGGCTATTCCAGAGGCTCAGGCTGCAGTGATTACTTAACAATTAGTGCCGAAGGCGATATGAATAGCAACGAATAGTCACTGAGACAAAGTCAAGGTGACTATTCGCTGATATTCATGTCGCCTGCTTACATTGATGAGTGTTCGAGAAAATAAAATTATTGATCAATTTCTGTCTCCAAAACATCAACAAATCTGGCTGTCATTTTGAAAACTGCTAGCCTTCAATGTTATAATCAACTGCGCAGTGATTATACTGGGATGAAGCGAAGTTCCTAGCCAATCATAGCACTCTTTTTGCGATATTCATCAGTGTAATAAAGCTTAACGTGATTCAGGCAGAGCCTCTTTTTCTTCTCCTTGATCAAGAAGAAGCCAAAAGGAGGTTCTGCTAGAAGGCTGCATGACTCATTTCTGTTTGTAAAGACTCCTGTTTCTAGGAAAAGAAGCCTTCTGTCTCGGAACTTTTTTGTGTCCAGCTGCAAATCTTAGTAATTACTGGCATCTCATGAGATACTGCATGAATGGTATTTTTTTAGATGAACTTGAAAGCTTCAAGAACATGCTGAACTCCTTTGATGATCAGGCCAAGCTGGAACGTTTACGACTGAAGGAAGAGCACCACCAATGTACCCAGATAAACCTCAATGACAAGAAGAACCGGGCGCTACGTGACTTTGTAGCTGCTATTGAGGAGGTACCTAGAGATGGTGACAAGATTAAGGAAGCCCTGAAGCGGCATTTAACTGCCTGCACAAAAGATCGTCTTCACAAGTAAGCCAACAAAGAGAAATGGTGTTCTTACCAGGATTTTCTACATTTTGGGTCCACAGGACCCATAGAGAAAGTAAAAGGGGGTCATGAGGGAGAAACAAACCTGAGTTAAAAGAGTAAAAACCCTGTACTTTCTTAGATTCAATTTTTACATACAGTTAACTCAACGTTTTATAGCTCTGAGCTAGAGTAAAGATACCATAACCAATTAAATTTTGGCTTATATCATAAGAAAATGTACGTATGTGTACATAGGTTTATGTACATTTGTAATAGGTTTTTTTCCTTTGCGTCCTTGGGACCCTTTGGGCTAATTAAATGTATAGGGCGGCACTTCCTGAAGAAGTGCAGCAATGCTGCAATGCTGCAGTCTGGTAAGAACGCTGTTTTCAAAGGGAAGCACATGGTGCAATTCGTTACTGAAATAATTTATTATTGCCGAGTATAATATAAAGCAAACGTACAGTAACCTGTGGTTTTCAGTTGTTCTCCTTACACACCCAAAGAAGGTCATTTCAAATAGTGAGGAGGTGAGAAAATATAAAGCTTGGCAGGTTTGCGTGTACTCTTGCTCTTCTTTAGCCCAACATTTTTATTTTTCAGCTTGCGTTACCTTGAGTATGTCCAGAAACACCGCCCAGAGAAAGCTGAAGAAGCTCGAGAGGCTCTACAAACCCACTTGAAACTCATAAATAACCTTGTTAACGAATCCTTGATTTTGCTGTACAAACTCCCAGAGATTGCTCGTGAGTTCCAAGTTAACTTGCCAGACTGGATTCCTAAACCCCCTGCTCTTGTAAGTGACCAAGTTCTGAACTAAAATGTAGTGAAATGTAAGAGACAAGTTCTGCCTGAATGTGCGAAAAAAACCATTTTTTTTGGCCAACAAGAAGTTTTTCGTGATATGTCAAGCACTTTGTACCCTACACATTATTGACCTTCAATAGCACAGTCAAACGTCCGTGTGTGACCACCTCTTATAAATGTCCACCTTTACAGAAAAACAGAATTTTCTCAGTCCACTCAGGTTAGTTGGTGTCTCTTGAAATGACTGCCTACTGTAAGTGACTGTGACCACGTTAAGCAGTGACTCTTTATTAATTTACTTTGTTGTTACCTCCTGTTTGTAACCTTCACTGCACACATTGTTTGATTCCCACATACACTGTATGAACTAAGTAACGAAACTGAGAGTATGAGGAAATTTTGTTTGTGAAAACATGGTACTGCTTGTATGTTGCTTCACACTTTCTGTCATGTTTACTTGAACAGCTCACCCAAAAACCAACATATTTTCGTTGACATTTTGTGGTCATGTTACTTGAACAACCTTCAGAGAAGTCGACATATTTTACTAGACTTTTTGTTTATATGTTCACTTAAACAGCCCACAGAGAAACCAACAATAGAAAAAAGCTCTGCTGCTAAGGATCCTACTGACCCACCCAGTAAAGGAGAGGATTATCAAGATAAAACCGTTTCTGAAAAGGAGGACCCTATAACTAAAGGTGCGTATACTTGGTTGGACTGTTTCCTTCTCTTCCTTTTAACGCACAAGTGTTATTGTTGGGGATGTACTTGAAGGATTTAGGTGCAAGCATCATTCATGACTGGGTCAGTTTGTGCTGCATGAATACAGTAGAACCCTGGTAACTTGAACTCAAAAGGGAAGGGAAAAACAGTTGAAGTTAGCGCAGTGTGCAAAGAAAGTAGTGTCCGAAAACCAGTTGAAGTTAGCGCAGTGTGCAAAGAAAGTAGTGTCCGAAAAACAGTTGAAGTTAGCGCAGTGTGCAAAGAAAGTAGTGTCCGATAGCCTGGGGCTAGTGGATTTTGGTATCCCGTGAGTGATTTCTATTCTAACTTTTCATTGGCAAATGAAGTTTTTTTGGGAATTCAAATTACAGAAGAACTGTAACCAATGCTCATCAAACCTTTTTCGTACTAGTTGAAACGACGTTTGGGTTAGTACGTGCTAGCTACAGCTTGCCCGAATGACAAGCTGTAAAACTGACTTCCTTTGCACCCTGAGTTGAAGGGCAGTATCGAGTTATGCAAGTTCGAGTTATCATGGTTCTACCGTATAGTGATACCATAAACTTCTGCTTTTGAGCCCTGGGATTATACAACCTCGTGAGAGGTTTAAGGAGGGCTTATACGGTACTGTACATGTAGATGAGGAGCTTAAACGGGGGGGTGGGGGGTGGGGTATTATAACCCAATTGATTCTAAAGAAAGTGTTTCAAACAAGGTATTGTACCTAACACTGCTGATCAAAATACATTCTGAAGGTACTTGTTTTCTTAAGCTTCAAAAAAATTTACCTACCCCTCCCCTTACCCAACATTTTGCCTTAAGTGAGAACCAAGTGTTAATGTTGACTTAGGTGAGGGGTAGGTGGGCAGTTTCCCAGAAACCTAAATTCATCCTTGATTTCAATACGAGCTGGAGGGGGCTTATAAGCGGATGTTTTTCTTGTTTACAGGTGGATTGGGGGGAGGGGTAGTGTTATAAGCAGGGGTTTACGGAAATTTGTTGTCTTCCAGCTCATGGTGTTGCAGCTGCAAGGAAGGCAAAGGATGATAAACCAGGTGATGTTAAACCTGACCCTGGTGATGATGATGAAGACGTCACTGAGAATGAGGAAGGCGAGTTCCGGAAGACATACCATTCTCAAGCCACCTTCTCTGCTGTCATTGGACTAAGCTGTGGGGCCCTGGTTATCATGGTGATCATTGTTGTTGCCATGGCAATGCGTCGCAGTCGCCCCAGGAACAACACCAAGACGGTACTTGTAGACGGAGATGACGACAACTCCACAGAGAAAAGTCACCTTGTTAACATGCAGGAGAATGGCTATGAAAACCCCACTTACCGGTTTTATGACTACTAAGTAACATTTTATGAGAGTAAAACAGTTTTGACTAAGACAGCCATCAATACCCTGCACTGACGTCTTGTGGAATTGGTTTTAGCTAAGTTCTTTGTAGCCCGGCGCTCTACAACAATGCGCGAGATTGTCTGGTCATTTGTGTAGGGTATTTTCCGGATCTCGTTGAGGATCTCTGATTGTATTTAGCTCTATTTTGGTAGTAGGCGCCAAAGCGTTCTCAAATGCACAACCGCAGAAAGGCAGCTTTTTATAGTCCTTATCATACAGTAGATTATTTGGCAAGAGAGTTAAGCAGTGGAACAACACTTTCTCAGTAAAACAAAATTTGATTCACAAATGACAAGTAAAGCATGAGAGCTCAGTTTCTTCGTTTTCTCTTTTGATTGACGTTCACTTCTGTTGTTACCGATAATCAGTAAGAGTTTTATATCCATTTCTCATGATCCTTATGTAAAGGAAAGCAAACTTGAGAAAGGTATCATTGTAATTTTTCTACCTTTAACTCTCTTGTTAACTCATAGATTTTATAACTTAGGAATCAGGGGTCAAACGATAATAGTTAGAACTTAAAGTATTTAACTCCATTAACATCCTTCGGACACATAAAAGTATTTATTGGGCAAAGAGCCATAAAAATTGTAAGGTTTGACCGAGTGAAGCTCAACGTCTATGTAAGCAGTTCTTTCAGTAGCGCCGTGATCATTCTGAACAGTTTTAAACTCCCTGCCTCCGCCCTTCAGTTTCGCATTTATTTCGAGGAAGGGAGTTAAGAGAGCTTGCCTCCCAAACGGACAATCTTAGGGTCTTCGTCACGCTTTCATTCTCTGCGAACGGTCGTGAGGGACGAACGCCTGATGAAGCTGTAAGGATATTTGCGTTGGAGGCTATTGAGAGGGAAAGACTTCTTTTCTTTTCGGCGTGGATTGGAAGATTTTTCTCGACCTGTTCTTGTTGGCTTTGAAGTTACGTCAGGACGAACCAGTAGCCTCACAGGAGCGCAATAAGGCCAGCTTGCATGCTCGCAAATCTAAGGGTATAAGGGGACAGGTGTTCAGTCCAGTTGAATTACCTTCGGAGAGGAATAAAGTCATTTCTCACGCTAGTTCGGTGTGCGTAAGAGAGTTATCGTCGTGTGGCCCTTGTAAACCAGGAAACGCCCAAGATTTCGAAGCAGTTGACCTGGCGTGATAATTTTAGTGTGTGATCGGAAACTTCGAGGAATATCTCAAAACGTTATAAAAGTTATGTGTACACGATTCAACTTAATCGCATGCGGTGTGCTTAGGATGGACCTTCAACCTGAACAGTAAACTTAAGATTAAACCTTCAATCTCAAATCAGTCGTACATTTCATTTAGTCGTTACGATTTGTGTCCTTGGCTTATCGAAACAAAATTTGCCTTAACTTTGTTCTGGAGTATTCCTGAATGAAAGTAAGCGGTACACTCTTCCTCACCGAGTGTTGGACGAGTTCACTGACCTACTGTAATTAAAAGACTATGGGTTGACTTGGGCTCCCTGTAGGAACAGTAAAGAGAAATATCAAGCATTTTAACCGATGATCATGGGTTATAACGCCGACTTAAACTGTTACAAGATGTGTAGTACTAGACACGGTAAGCATTTTAAGGGAGCCTTGAAAGCTGTAATGTAGAACACTGGTATTTGGCTATTAAATCAGTATAACATTTTAGTACCTTAAATCTTGCTCTCGTGTTTGTTTTTATGAAATGCCCTTTTACATGTAGTACCCTGGCTTTCTCTCATGTTCCCTCGTGCATGGGAGGACATGGCGTGACCTTAGTTACGTAAGATTTCACTCTAAGAGTAGTTGCCCCATTCAACGTAATAGGGACCTTAAGATCCGAGCACGGCGACGGCAGTGAAAACGTCGCTGAAAAAGTGACCTAGCGTTCTTTCAATTTTCATCGCGATTGCCCCAAGTCACTACCTTTGCCAAATGTAGGTGAACCCTCCTAAAGTTTAATTCCTAAGAATCATATCCAAGTTCAGAAATAGAGAAGAAATTTCGTCGTGTACTTCCTCAGTGAAACGTGAAATTCGGCAGTGACGGCAAAGAAGCGTACAAAATAGCGTGATGCACGTGCAAAGTTGTTGTTTTGTATATAAAACGTATCGCTTTTTTGACGTCCTCGTTGCCGTCGCCGTCATCGGATCTAAAGGTCCCTGTTAACTTATCCAGGTTTTTATATGAGAAAGGAAGTTACTTGCACTGCTTAGAGTCAACAATAATTGTGTTCTATCATGAAAGTAGGTTCCTTATTATGATGGGGTTAGATGGGAGTAGTTAAGTGTCCTCGGACTCCCTATTTTCACTAAGGCGGGTAATGTTTCGTCTTTCCTGCGCCAGTACTGCCACGTGTACAAATCGGATTTGACCAGATCTCGCCTTCGGCTTCGTCAACAAGAGATCTGGCTACGAGATTATTTCGGAGGTACTCACCGTACTCTCCCTTTTGACTCGTACCCAGATCTCTTGTAATGTCCCCACCCCAACTTTTAACTCAGTCACGTTTAACTTTTACAACAAGATCAAAGGAAAATGCCCGTAAGCAAACAGATAAAGTGTTCGTTTTTGGAGCTGTCAGCTTATTGGAATGATCCTGGAAAAGACCACACGGGAGCAGGGAGAGTGATCCCTAACTTCCGTAGGTTCTCGCACCATTCACATTCGGTCAGCACTTTTTAACATCTGTCGAAAGGCCCTTGGACACCTTATGAAGTTTACACAACTTATTATTCCTTATCGTTTTGGATTAGCCGGTTAAGCACTACCTTTACTGATTAGGGTTAAGCACTGTTTCGAAACTGGTTAGGTTCCTTTTTTGGGTTGGGGTTGATGCTATGTGTACTTTAATCTACCTTGTGTAAACTTCATAAGGTGTCCAAGGGCCTTTCGACGGATGTTAACGAGTGCTGACCTTCACATTCAACCTATCGTTCCCAGGGTTCTCTGCAATTTGTTGCGTTGATAAATCAATGAAAGTATTGCTTATTTTCAAACAGAGGGGGGACCGTGTATTATGGGACCGAGCTCTTTAAAATTCCCAACCATAAATCTCTAATCCAATCCCGCTTGATTTAAAACCAGAGAGGGAGAGACGAGCAGGAGGGAGCCCTGGGAACGAAGTTACATTCACATTAAACATATTAGAGAGCTTTAGCATCAACGACGGCGACTAAAGCGAAAACGTCAGTTTTAAAATGAATTCCCGTTTTTCAATCTTTGTCGCTTTTATTCCAATTAGCTGAAAATGGCAAGTGTAGGCGAATTTCCCTGGAGTTGATTTCTTGAGGACCGCACTCAAGTTTAGAGAGAGAAAAAGAGATTCGCCGTCGCTTGTTAACGTCCTCCATAAAACTTGCAATTAGGCATTTTCACGTCGTAGTCGTGCAAGGACGGTAAAGAAATGTACAAAAAAGCGTGATGCACGTGCAAAGTTGTTGTTTTGCCTAATAAAGCTATTGCTTTTCTGACGTCCTATTAGGGACTTTAAGATCCAACGACGCGGACGGCGACGAGAAAGTCAAAAAAACAATAGGTTTCCTAAGCAAAACAACAGCTTTGCACGTGCATCACACTTTTTTTTTGTACATTTCTTTCCCGTTTTTGCACGACTACGACGTGAAAATGGCTAATTTGGTGTTTTATGGAGGACGCAAAGAAGCAACGACGAAATTTTATTTCTCTTTCTGAGCTTGGATATGGTCCCTTCAAATTCAGCTTCAGGACTGTTCGCCTACATTTGACAAAGTAATTGGGTACGAATAATCCCCTATAAAGACTGAAAGACCGCAAATACACTTTTTTAAGCGACGTTCTCGTGGCCGTCGCGTCGTTGGATCTTAAAGTCCCTATTTGCCGCCGCCGCCGTCGTTTATAGTGCTAAAGCTCCCTATTGTAAATACAGGAAAACAGTACAGAACCACGGTGTTAAATGATTGTCTCAAATACATTAAAGGGACACCTTCAACCAGCGTGCATTGCGGTCGTGCACTTCACCCAAATCATTTGCTGTAATACAGAAATTATGAACATCCTGATTGTGTTGAAAATCGGAATGTATCTTAACAAGCTAAGGTAATAGCAGGCTGTGATACGCTTGTTAAAAGAAACATAGATCAACTCAAACACAGAAATCACGAAAGTGATTTCCGTATTACAGCAAATGATTTCGGTGAAGTGCACGACCGCCATGTACACTGGTTGAAGCCGGGTGACCCTTTAAGAGCTAGTCATAGCCAAGTACTAGGATCGATCGGGTGCTCTCAGTTTAGTGGAGCTTAGAAACAAAAGAAAGCTCAAAATCATTTTATATGTGGTTTTAAATTATTTCAAGTTTGCAAAACTTTCAATAACAATCTGTTGCGCTAACAGTTTATGTTCCTGGCCTCTGTTACAAATGACCCTCCCTCCTCGTCCCCCGTCTTGAAGAAGTGAACTAAACTAAAGCTCTAGGGCTCTTAGAGTGCTTATGATTTGTAAGTCCCTATTCTGTGAAATGGTGCTAACTTCTTTTTAGAGTTACAGTTAGAAATAAAAGACTTAAAGGAGATCTTACGATGGCCACTTCTCATTAAACCCGCATTTGTTTGTCACTATTCTGTCAAATGAAGTTACAGCTTTTCTCACAGTTTTGACAACGGACGCAGTTAGAAATGAAAGAATTAAAAGCTCTTACGGTATAGCTTGTTCACAGACCTTCTATTTTCTTTTTAAAGACTGCCGAGCGCGCATATGAAAAAAAAAAAAAGAAAAACTACGGGAGATTTATTGACCGAAAGAGGTCGTTCTCGCGCAGTCGAATTGTCGTCCGTGGACAGGCTATTACGGTAGACCTCTTGCATACATATTTTTTCATAGAAGACCCTAAGACATGAAGGGAACAGTTGGAGGAGTAAGTCCTAGTGTTTCGGTGACATATTTTTGTGCCTTGGCTGCTTCGCGAAGGGAAAACGTCTGTGCCAGTTCGGTTTCTGTTCTCACCAAGTCGATCGCTTTGTTAAATAACTCTATTGCTCTGTCCAGGTTACCCCTGTGGGAAAAAGTGAAAAACGAAAAAGGTTAAAGAGGTTAAATTTCAAATGCTAGCATTATTAAGGAACGAGGAAGGTATGATTCGAACAAGTCTCCTAGAATCTTCGCAAAAAAATCTCGGACGCATTTGCGAGTTAACTGACAAAAAGGATTAGCAGCAGACAAAGGGTGGCTTTCTAAAAGTCAAAACATTTCACTGAAAGTTTTCGCTGAAAACTCATTCTTCTGCCCTACAAACGTTTTAGGAAAGTGCTGATCTGGCTAGGCAGTCCTGATTAATAAAGGAATTCTCTTTACGTCTGTTCTGGTGAGTGGTTTGACCGTAGATGTGGCTCAAAGCAATTTAGGCGAGGTTAACCACGAGACAATGCTGGCCAGCGGTCTCCATTGTTAATCGTATGTGGGGCGGGCTTGGGGCTTTTTCAGGGCCCCTGTATTTTTACAGCGCTCCTTTTGAGGTCAAGTCATTTTGCACTAATGGTTTTAACCTTCGAATACAGCCGTCTCTCCTCGCTGTTCGCCGCTAGGGACATTTCGGGTCTCCCGCGAAACGTCCCTAGCGGCGAGGGCCGAGGAGAGGTGGCTTTATTTGCAGGCTAGTATGGCCAGCTAGTTCCGTCATATGGCAGGCACCCTAAGAATATTTAATACAGCACCTTTGAACTTCAAGCGTGGCTAAGGTTTCGTAAGCAAAGTCACACTTCTCGTCGATCTCTAAGGCTTCTTTAACCAATTCAACTGCTTTCTCCACGTCTTGTCGTGATTGTAACATCAGCATGCTTCAAAGTAAATTATAAGAATGTGTTAGAACGAAGTTTGTTTGCAAGTCATCGACCTGCACTCTAAAGCTGAAAACACCTTGCCTCACTTTCTAAACCAATCAGTTAAAACCGCCGCAATTATCTTAAAAACGGACACATTGTCCTTGCCTGCAAGCACAAGTCTCTCGTGAAGAGAGAAAAACAAGACCTCTGCCCGCCCCCGATGCGTTTCTTATCGCACATGAACTGGCGTTTCCTTTACAAACAGTAACGTTTTAGTCACGTGAGACACAACTTACAGAACCAGTTTGCCGCCAATTACAACCATGGGCTCAGAAATTCCCAGCGTTAAGTCTCAACAGGGCATGCGCATTCCACTTTAAACGAAACTGGTTTTGAAAACCACTGGGTCGGTTACTTAAACGAAGTCTAACTTGAGCCGCGGTCTTGAGAAATCTTTGGATCTCCAGATCTCTTCCTTAGTGCATTGTTTTAAGAAGATAAATGCTTTTCTTCTCTGCTCTATATACTTTCATGAACCAGTATAAAATAAACGGTGTTTAGATAAAGTTGTTGGGCAAATTGAAAATGGCTTAGACCGCGGTTTTGTTAAACACTGGCTGAACTCCGTTCAATAACTGCCCCGGTAGGTTTCGACAACAAATATGGTCGGTTGCTAAATAAAAGAACGCGTCGGAGGCCAGCAGAGATCTCCTTCCTTTCTACCAGTTTTTTTCTCGAAATGAGAGCCCTCTGCTAACAGGGAAACATTAGGGCCATTTATACGAGGAAAAATAAGACGCGAACTGGACCATTTATACGAGCATGTCTTATTTAAGACGAAAACAGCTCGTATAAATGGTTCGCGTCTTATTTCTGTTCTGGACTCGTTTTCATGTGAATGTTGCCCGTAGCAACGGCAATCCAACGAGAATCCAAATTTTCCCGCCAAAAATTAACGCATGCGTACCATGCGTTCGCGTCTTATGCAAGACGCGAAGGTCATTTATACGAAGTTTTTCTCGTCTTAGCTAAGACGCGTCTTATCTAAGAACAGGTGTTAAGGGCTGTTCTAAAATAAGACGCGTCTTAGCTAAGTCGCGTCTTATTTTAGACGAAATGTACAGTTTATACGGAAAGTTCACGTCTTATTTTTCGTCGTATAAATGGCCCTATTGTCCATACTGATCTTCTTACATTCTTATGGTAATTTATGAGGAGAATTTGTACGAAAATAGAGGCGTTCACCTCCTCTAGATAAAATCAAATACCTTGAAAAAGGTTTAAAACATTTGCTACGTTTTATTTTGGCCATACGTACATATTATTAAATCAAGAACTGTTGACCCGTGAAGCAGCTTCCTTTTAATTAAGGAGTGTTTCCTTCGATATCCAGACAGAGTGAAATCACCGGAAAAAACTCCACACAGGGTTTAATACTGCATTTTTTTCCCAACTCAATCTTTGAGTTTGGACATCGGATAAATCACTGCTTATAGAAAGAATGTAATTACCTCTTGGTTAATACATTTTTTAAACCAGGCAACGTTAAAAAGTCATTTTGATACAAACCCTTTATAGACGAGGTGAACCGGGTTATAGGGTTCAAGCTTTATTGCCGTGTCAAAGTGTTCCTCAGCTTTTGCAAACTGCTGCATGTCTTGTAGTACCTGGCATTAATGCAAATCAGAGCATTACGATAAATTATGTTTAAATTTGAACGCAAGTACGGGGCATGAAACAAGCAGATCATAGTTCAACCCGGCCTGGCTGCCTTGCTGTTTTATAGGGGTTAAGACGCTGTCCACCAATATTGACGGGGCGGGTATGGGAAAAGAAGCAGTGGATCTAAAGGTTTTAATTTGAGGACTGCTATGTTAAGTGCTCGATCTCAACGATGGAAAAAGGCATCTTAGCCTGTTCCAGGCGTTCAGATTGTGGGGACGACACAAAGAGATGCGACAAGGAAAAACAGCAGGGGGTGGGGTAGGGGGATAAGAGCCTCCTCTCTTCCTCTCCCTCTCTTATTTTTTCCCGCTCTCTCTGACTTTGTGGCGCACTCCACCATCTGAACGGTTACCGGTTGTTTTGATACAAAGTTGTCTCGATACAAATTAATTCCCTCAAAGTGTACATAGTTTTACTACGTACTTGGTTTGAAGAACGAAGAATAATAAATTTTCACCCAAAATGTTTTTCTTGTTCAATTGCAAACTTTACCTGATCGAAATTTTTGTGCAATTTCTCTGCTTGAATTCGTATCGAAACGACCGGTTTCCATCTGAACGCCTGGAAAAGGCTAAAGGGATCTGTAAGCAGTGTGCTTAAAGTGATGTAAAAGAATATAGCCGACTTTGGATTTTAGAATCCTTCACAAACCTGTGCAAAAAGACTGTGGGCATCTGCTGAGTCGGGGTAATTCTCCACGGTTTTCTGTAACATTTCTACTGCTCCATGAGCAAGGATTGGAGATTGCTGCAAGGCAGCAGACTTGTAAATGCAATATGCAAGTTGGATCCTAGCTGGAATGAAAGTGTCATTTAGGGATATGCACTTCTCAAAATCTTCTTTAGCTTGAGTGAGTCTTTCAGACAGGAAATTGATCTGAAAGAGAGCCAAGAAAAAATGAATAAGTGGACAAATGGCTCAGTACAGTGTTATTAAAAAAAGCACTTTGAGTGTCAATGTATTTGGTAGCAAACTACTAATTGGAGGCACTATTTTAACCTCTCCTTCAGGAGACGGACCGCCATTTTAAGTGGTCTTTCGAGCCACGTGAAGGTCTAACTGCTTACAGTGCAAGGGAAGTAACTTCATTTCTCAGTTATTTTAAGACCCTGAGTATTGGTCCGGCCCCGAGGATCGAACCCACCACCTCCAACTCTGCAGTCGAGTTCTCTGCTGGCTGAGCTAATCTTGCCGCAGTTAGAAAATGATTCTTCCCATATTTTCTGTAAAACAAGTCTGTATTTAGCGGACACCTTTAATGAGCAGACACCAGTGAAGATCCCCTGGCTGTCCCCTTAACACATGTTCCATGGAACATAGCAGTCAGAAAAGATGTCATGCAAAAATTACGATTTTGCCTGGCAGAGAACTGTCCCTTTGGTATCTGAATTAAGGAGGTTTGACTTTAATGCAGATACCTCTGTAATGCAGTCACTTGGCTCTGTCCCTTTGGTATCTGAATAAAGGAGGTTTAACTGTGATACAAACACCTCTTTAATGTGGACACTTGGCCCTATCCCTTTGGTATCTGAATAAAGGAGGTTTGACTGTAATACAAACACTTCTTTAATGTGGACACTTGGCTCTGTCCCTTTGGTATCTGAATAAAGGAGGTTTGACTGTAATATTATACAGACACCTCTTTAATGTGGACACTTGGCTCTGTCCCTTTGGTATCTGTATTACAGAGGTTTGACTGTAATACAGACACCTCTCTAATGCAGACACTTGGCTCTGTCCCTTTGGTATCTGTATTACGGAGGTTTGACTGTAATACAGACACCTCTCTAATGCAGACACTTGGCTCTGTCCCTTTGGTATCTGAATAAAGGAGGTTTGACTGTAATACAGAGACCTGGTCTCTTTTGAGTCTATATTAAGAGGGTTTAACCACCATAATTCATTATTAATTGTGAATTTCATTATTGAGAGGTATGCATTTTCAAAAAATGCTGAAATAGCACTAACCTGTCCCCTGTGGTGATAAATATCTGAATTATCAGGATCAAGTTCTATTGCCTTATCAAAATCTCTGACACATTCCTGTACACTTTCGGCTTGTAGCTGCATACTTCCACGTTTGATCAGGCAGTTTACCTTCAACTGAAAGAACAATCTCTAGGGAATTGGTGATTTAAATTAATTTATTCACATGTGATTTAAAGTACCAAGAGAATAAAAATATAAACATATGCAGTTTGTTATGTGGTGGACATTCTGAAATTTAAATACATGGCCAAATGGATCATGTTCTGGATCATTCTACTGTGGTCTGGAGAGGCTAAGAAATTTGCAACTTTTTTGAAGATCTGGTTCAATGCTCGCCAAAGAGTTTGTGGTTCCAGAATAATGGGTATTTGAAACTGGGTAATTGGCAGTTAGGTGTGAATTATTCTTGGCAGAATGCAGGTAAATTAACACAAGGAGGTTGCAAGAGTACCTTGGTCAAGTCTTCTGGACTATCAGCATCTATTACTTGTGTCAAATCCTGGATTGCTTCATCTACATTTGATATCAGTGTGTACATAGTTCCTCTCAGAGCAAAAGCCCTGAGGTAAAGTGGTCCTGGGCCTTGATAAAAGTGTGTACATGATAATATTAAGATATGACTCTTAAAGAATTTTGATTTTTTAGCACTCTTTAACGTGATAAAGATTAGCAAAATCTCTGAAGCAACAAAGGGGCAAAACTAACTTGGTCTCTGAGTGGTGGCTGCAAAAATCAAGTATCTGACACTTATGTCAAATACAGCATGTTTTGAATTCCCCATCAAAAGATGTTACAAAGTGCTACATGCATTAGAGCACAAGTGTTTACAGATGCAACGGAGATGTGCTTGATGTGACTGGCATAATTATGAGCCGCCTGCCTTCTTAGATTTATTTCCTTAGAGTCACCAATTCTTGGCAGGGTCACTGCAACAGCATGTGGCACCAATTACCGCGGGCCTGTAACACTTCCTCCCCCCCTCCCCCCATGAGATATAGACCACCACCCTGGGGACTTCATCCCCTACTCTTAATGAACACAAACTATAATTATGTGCACGGGTTGTGAGATGGGGCGTACAGTTTCTTGTCCTCATCCGAGAAGACTAGAAAGTCTAAGTGTTTGCAGATGTCTTTACAAAGGCAGCACTTTCTCCTAAGTCATTTAGAGACCCAAAGCATTGGTTTGGCCAATGTTTAAACAAGCAGCCTCCCGCTTGCCAGACTAGTGCTTATCCAATTTCTGACAATATGCTCTTACAATCCTTTGTGTTACCTCTGGTATTAAATGGTTAAGAAAGAACACATAGTCCTATGTCTACCTGTCTCAATTTGCTGTGTGCACAAGTCCACTATGTTTTCATATCTCTTCTTTTTCATCTGTTTAACAGCTTCTAGAAAAGGTGAATCCTCTGGCACATCTTCCATAGAATTCACTTCTAAAGTGTTATCTACAACAAACCAAGATACATATAAGAGTCAGGTAATTATTCATTACTTTCAAACTAACCTTAAAGACGGGGAAAATAACCCACAACTATTACAAAACCTAATTATATAAATCCACCAATAAACTATAACTTGTTGCGTGGGAGAATTTAGTCATCAAGATGGAAGAAACTACCCTGAAAATTGGTCTCTAATGTGTGATGTGGGCACCCTGAAACTCTTTCAAGGGATCGAGGTAAGGCCAGAGGGAGCAAAATTCATTGTTGAATATTAAATAAAAAATATTCTGTTAATTAAAAAGACTTTTTATGCCTGTTAGTGGCTAAAACTTACCATGACGAAAAGATTCTAAATAAGCTTTGATGTAAGTTGGCGAAGGTAGAGTCATCTTCCTTCTCTGCAAAGATTAAGTAAACAAGGGAAACTTTAACAAAGAAAGCTCGTTGTTACAAAACTTGTTAGCTGCCAGGTCATTCAAAAATCACTAGGGAAGAAAGTAGACAGTCATGTTCAACAGGCACAGATCTAAGATAAATAAAACTGACAGATTTCCTAAAGGAGGGCCGAAGGTGCAAGCTTCTAGGGGGGTAGGAGTTTGTTTATTCTTGACAATGGAAAATGAACAACTTTTTATATTAAAGACAATAACGACTAATTACGTTTCTGGATGCAGTAGAGACCATGGATGTCCTTACAGCAAGCAATAACGACGTTAATTTTGTCGCAACATGAACCATACATTTTGCATGACCATTACATCATCGTTTCATTTTAAGAGAATAAACAAAGTTGACCGCAATTTCGCATATTGGCAAATTGTATCTCTTGTTTGCCCCCTGAGATACCACATGACATTGCTTTTATCCCATCAATCCTAAAGCGTGTGCAACGATGGCAGGTACCGTGAATAAGGTCTATTAACTCATAACAAGACTTGGTAAACAAAGAATTGACTGAACACTACAAATAGTAAATTCCAGATTTCATTTCACAAACAAGATTTTTACACTTGCATCATTCCATTTTGCAAGGAAAAGTCATACTCTGCTATATATAAATAATTTATTGTTCACTAATCACGGTTTTCATTAAGAATAATTATTCTAGTAGCATGAGAAAGGTGTAACATTACAGTTAACCAACTGCCTCGCTTAAGTGGAAGGTGGGTGCCTGGGATACCCAGGGGCTTCCACTGTGGCCAGCCAGCCCCTAGATAGAAAAACTGCCCCCATGGCTGGCAAATCCCCGCAACCCAGCCATGAGTCCCCATTCCAGGCACCCGTCACACAGATGAAACAGTGGAAGGAAGAAAAAGGGGATGGGAGGGGGGGAAGACGCTGAAAGACCGCTCCACAAAAAAACACAGTACAAACCCTCAAAACTCACAGATCCTAGCTGTATACAAAGCTACATAAACCATGTGAGCCTGCACTTATGGGATTGACCACTGGATCCATGCTAAGCCCGTGGGCTACTTGACCACTACGCTTGTGGACCGCATGACCGCTTGACTTGTGGACCGCATGACCGCTTAACTTGTGGACCGCCAAACTTGAGGACCGCTTAACCGTTAAGCTTGAGGACCGCTTAACCGCTAAGCTTGAGAACCGCTAAACCGCTAAGCTTGTGAACCGCTTGACCGCTAAACTTGAGAACCGCTAGACCGCTAAACTTGAGAACCGCTTGACCGCTAAACTTGTGAACCGCTTGACCGCTAAGCTCGTGGTGGTTAACTTAGTTAAATTGCATTTAACCAAATGAGAATATTGTGAAAGAGACTCCACGTCTGAATATAATATAGTCCTAGGTGTCAAATGTTTGCTGGAGAATTAAGCATAGTAAATGGAGAAAACTCCGATCTCCGATGCCTAATGAACTCCATGACTAATACTAAGCACAGGTAATGTAGTTGATACCTTACAATACTCCTGAGCTTTTTCTTTCCCTATTTCCTTCAAGACCCTGTCTGCTTGCATCATCCAGTTAGGGTTGTTAAAACCTTCAATCATACACACAGCTGTGAGATCTGTTGATGGAAATGGAGGAGATGCAGTGACTTACGATGATCCATAACCACAACAATCGATAACAAACATGATAAACTGCTAAAGCTTCAATAATATTATTACAGGAAATTCCAGGAATGATGTCATCAGGCACACTTCCTTAGTATTCTGATTCAGTCAATTGTTGCAACTCATGGCTCAGGCAGGAAATCATAAAAATTTTCTACGCAAAAAGGCATCCAAAATACCTCAACAAAATTTATACATGTACCAAAAAACCACACAGGCAAAGCTGGCAAGGTACTAAGAATCTAGTTAAGCTTCATTTCAAGCGATTCCACAATTATGATGACATCAAGAACACTTCCTTAGCATTTGGTCAATCTTTGTAAGTCTGATGGCTCAAGCAGGAACAAATCATAACTTTTTTCCAGGCAAAAAGGCATCCAAATGACCTAAATGAAATTGTATACTGGAAAACATACAGGGATAGTTGTAGTCATGCTACAAGCTTCAGGACACCCACACAGACTCAATTTCTGTAGTACTGAGCACAGTATTTTGTTTTGAAGAACTTATTCTTCCTAAATACGTGAAGAGCACAGTTAAAGCTCATTGTTTTACCTTGCAAACACTCCTCCTTTCTGTTTAGTTGTTCATAGGCCCGTGCTCTCTTCATGAAGGCTTTGGAATACTTTGTATTGAATTCTATGGCTGAGAAAACAAGGATAATACCACAGGCTTAACATCCTGCTCTGGTTGTGCCATGGACTGACAGTTCTTTATATATATATGTATAAAATTATATATGGCAGCTTCAGTACTTAATCATTGTAATTATACACAATAAATAAAAATAGTTGGTCAGATAATACAACATGGTTTCAAATCAAGATTTTCCAAAAGTGCCACATTAAAATTTAATTTTGTCTTCTATAAAGTTAAGGCTGGCACTTAACTAACCTTTACTAGCATCTGCAAGGACTTGCTCAAAGTTTTTCTACAATAAAAACAGATTATTTAAGTCAGTATACTGTTACAAACAGAGCTATTAAAAGATTATTCACTTTTAAGTTTTAAAAAGAAAGGCCAGCAGCTTCCAAATATTCAAATCTTTACAAATCTTTATTATTTTGTTATTATATTATCCATAAATAAAGTTAGAATTCATTGTTTACTTACTTAAATTTAGCATTTTTTTTACGAATTATGCAATTTCCTCAAATTGTGTGATTGGATGTGATTTGAGGTCAATTGTGCGAAATTGCACCATTGCGTAATATCAGATGGCCTATTTGTCTACAAATTATGAAAAAGGCAATATTGTGCAAGGGTCATCATTATGTTTTAAAGACATTTTCCCAATCTTAATGTTATTTAAGATGATTTACCACTAAAGAAAGCCTTGCAAGACATCTGAAAACTTCGATCGCAGTATCTGGGCAGCCATTTTGATTTCAGAGATAAGCAGTGTAGTCAGTGGTGTAAGGGTATCATGTCATATTAAGCAAGTGTCCTTTTTCTTTTGCCGTTCAAAATAATCAGACAAATTTAACTACTTTGTTTTAAAATAGATGTTTTATTATTCCTTTACATTCAAATTGCCCGTTAAACAACATTAAAGTGGTTTTTCTCCTTTGAAACCTGGTAAAACAATGTAAATTAGCCCTGAAAAAATTGCATAGTTTATCACATAATAGTGTGTTATCACACAATCTACCCGGAAAATATCACACAATTTCTGATGTTTTATCGCACCCTATCAGATGGCCTGGACAAATGGTATTTGTACTACTTGCCTAACTAGCTGACTTTTGTTGCATGATTGTCCACAAGTGATTTACCCAAAATGACATCCTAAAATTTGATGTCAGCTTAATCAGTGAAAATGTTTACCTGTTGCTCATAAGCTGCTGCTCTGTTTTGGTAATATGTTGCAAGATCAGTCTTGTTTCCCTCTGGACAGAGGCTAATAGCTTCTGTGTAGCATTTAATGGCTTGATCATATTTTTGACCCTTGAAATACTTGTTGCCTTTTAGTTTAACTGCTTGAGCTTTTTCTGCAGGAGACAGCTGTATACAAGATGAAAAATACCAACAAACATACTCATATTAACCCTTTCACACTTAATAGTGGAGAAAGCAAAACAAAAAACAAAAAGTCATTGCCAACTGAGGCCATCCCAGTATTAAATGCAAGCACGCCTGTGAAGATTACACAAGGTCAACTTTGCAGGTACATGTATATTGGCAGTAAGACTGTGATGATCTTGTTGCTGGCAGCGTATGTTCTTACATGTATGTGTTGGAACAGTATCACAGTTGGTACGGGCAGCTACATTTCAGAGGTAGATCAGTGGCATATGAGAGCAATGGACTGATTGCCACTTTTCTCATTCTTGTATTTACTAAAAAATCTCGCAGCAACTACAGAATTCATGGCCATACTTCAACGTCTTAAACAGAAGTGGATCGGTGTTTAATGGCTCAATGGTTCGGTGGCTCATCAGTCTGGACACCCACCGAGTAGTTGAGTACCTCACAAGAACTTCTAATTTAAGTGGTAGACTAAAACAACATTGCCTTTTGTGTTGAGGGTTAGAGTTATTGTTTATGTGATTATCCTATTTTTTTCACAACCAATCGTGTGGGCCGTTCAGTGAGGTGCTCTTTGACCCGAGCCGAACAATAAATTTGCCCTGTATTTTGCAGTTAAGCCAATCATTCAAAATACGATCAAAAGAAATAAAATTAAACAACTAAGGAGAATTTGCATCCTCATATGTCACGCACGGGGCTGATCAAGACGATCGATGAGTGTGGAGGGATGTGTCAGGCTTGCGCCAGGAACGTAAATCACCGGGCACTTTTCTAGTTTAAGGGATAGTTTGACAACTTCAACTCAATGTACCTGTTCCTGCTCAGAAACGTCTTCGCTGTCAGGAGCTTCGTTGGCAGGCGCATCACTCTGTTTGCTTGTTGTGTCATTTTCTGTACCTTCTTGATCCTCCACTGCGCTTTGCGAGGACTTCCAATAATAAAACGCGCCTAACACGCAACCTACGGCAACGGGCGCCCCAATTAAGGCTGCGATTTGCCATTTGGTTAAGCCACCACCTGTCTCCTGCGTACTCATAATAAAATAAGCCAAAGAAACTCAATTATGGACTTGGGTTTTCGTGTTCCACTACTCACCTGGAAGCCATATTGAAATTTTTGCGCACGTGTGATATTTTGCGCATAAACTAGAAACCTATCCGCTGCTATCCGCTGGTACTTTCATGCGGGCTCCTAAATTGCGAGGCTACAAATTGTCAAATAGGAGCAAAGATGGCGACCTCAACGCGACTGAAATTGGCTGAATAGTAGAATGTAAATGCTGCTTGATTGAACTCGTTAAAAGACTATTCGGAGTTCTGTATGTCTGGGACACGTTTAACACGCAAGGTGACGGTGGAAGGCAGCAAAAAGCTACCTGAAGGTGGTGGTCAAAGTTCAAGTTCGGGTTCCGGGACAAGGAGAAGCGTGTTTGACAGACTCGGCCCTGGAACGAGCGAAGTGAGTATTAGGAATGATTAATAAAAAACCTGGCTGTTTGTAAGAGTTTTTCAGTCTCCAGGGTTCACTGCTGATCGATAGTTGGTTCTGATCATATCCGCGAAAAATTAAAAAAAAGCGAACAATTCTTGCAAGTACCTGGCGTCGGTTGTTCAGAGGCTGGATAGCGCATGTCCCTTTAATACCGAGGAGAAACTGAAAATAAGGCCCATCCTCGGTGTAAGAACCGGTTAAACTCATGGGTGCTGAGAACAAGGAAAACAAGTAAGTCAGCACAATAGAACCTAGAAAAACAAAAGGTACACTGAGGTAAACCCCAAAATAACATTTATGCAAAACTCTGGGGGCGGGTGAGGGGGCAAACAAGGTGAATTATGGTAGATTTGCAAGTGGCACATTATTATTAATGAGGAACGCCAAGATTTTGCCTATAGGTCAACTCGTCTAACTTATCAATCATTTTATTTCCTAGTCCTTTATTGGTATACGTTAACAGCAAAAATACAACAAGCTAGATTACCTGAGCATTTTTTCTAGTGACATTCTTTAAGAGTAATAAATACATGACTTTGACCTTATGTTTGGCATCATTACCTGCAGTTGCAGATGAGTTAACCAAAGTGACAGGCAAGTTGGTGCATAAATGAATCTCGTAAGCTTCTTTACTCTCTGTGTGCACTTTAAGTATATCTGTCTATTTCAAGAATTCTGCCTGTTCCAGAATGCTGTAAATGCCAGAATAGTGCCTTAAGTACATATTTGATTTTCTTCTTATAGCTTGTATGCAAACCAGAATATTTCCATGCCAAAACCTGCTCTGAATAAGTGTATTTATGCATTCATGAGACAATAATTGGTTGTGATTTTAGCGAGCAAGACCCAGAGAACCATATCCTCCTGAAAAATGCAGAAACTGGCTGCGAGATGGTAGATGTCAGTTTGGAAGAAACTGCAAATTTCTTCATGGGCCATTTAGTGAACCTAAGCAGAGAACAAAAAGTCTAAGAAGTGTTGTGAGAAGTGATGTTGATAGGTGGGTATAAAACATGATTTATTGGAGTCTTGCAACTGTGTTCCTTAAATCCTTTGACTTTTTAGTGTGAAAGAACCAATGCACATGCATTAAATACTTTTTTTAATGCCTTCACTCCTAGACCAAGTTATGACTGGATGTTTTCGCACCATAACTTTCAAATTTGAGTACAAATCAAAATCCTATTGGTTAAGCCCCAATTAATAAACCATAGACCTTTTGCATAATGCTATTTATTCTTGGGATTTTACGGAAACAAATATTGATTTTTTTTTTTTAACTTTTAGTTAAAAAGGTTTGAAACCAGGAGTCATTTCAAAAGTAGGTTGACTTTGATCTTCCGGGTGAACGTACGTAGTCCTGAATAGGACTGTAGTTGTTGAAAGTGACTGACATTTCGACAACCTGTCAATCTTCAGAGTCAAAGTGAGTTGTATCTCGTCAGTTGATGGTATTAAACTCTGGTTATTGACCTAGCAATAGCAATGTTATTGGTTGTCTGTCAGTTAAGCCATGATGTTATTGGCTATGAAGATTTGCAAAGTAACTGATGCATTTCAATCTGTCTATTGTCACAGTTAAACAGTCATCTATTGTTAGTCAAATTGTCAGTTCTCCAGTCATTCTCTCGTGGTTAGTTTTGCTTGATTTTGTCAGTAAGTCATTTGCACAGTGCCAGTAACTGTTGACTATGATTCAATGGGATTTCTGACTACCGCACAGGTTGTGGAAAGGTCAGTCACTGTCAACAACAACAGTCCCATTCAGGACTACATTTACCCAGACGATCAAACTCAACCTACTTTTGAAAGGGTCAGTATTGTTAAGGATCCCTTCCATTTTTTATCCATTAAAAAATGATCAGTATAGAACCTCTTAATCGCCTCCTGAATAGTGTAGTTAATGTGATTAGAATGAATTTCCTACATGAAATAAGCTGTTTTCCTGCAAGAATTTGTATTCTAATGCAATGGACCATTGATGTTCTCTCTTGGAACGTTTTTCTCTTGGGTGGGTTATTTTAATTTTAATGAAGTCTGATTAACTTAGGACATGGTTAAATATCATTAGTTAGACCTTCATATCTTTTTCTAAATTAGTTATTGAGATAAATGCTTTCTGGTGTTTGAATTAAACAGAGCTTGTTGGGCAAACTAAAAGTGGCTTAGAATGTAGTTTTGATTTCATAATACATTACAATACAAGTACTATAACTTGTACAATAATATTATTTTGTTCATGGCAACAGAAATCATAAAGCACGAAAAAAATTATTAGTTTTACATTATTTACTATTGTCAATGACAGTCCCAAAGAGGTGTAGTTGTAAATAGATTATTGATATTGGCGTGCTTTCTGTGAAAGATATGCCGACTGGCTAAGCTCAATTTTATCAATAACAGTGTCCCTTTGTTTAGTGATAAATCTCCTAGTTAAAAAAAAAAAAACAAACAAAATCTAATACTTTTGGATTAACTGTTCCTTTGATTGTTGTTTTTTTTTTTGTTATTTATCTGGCGGCCCACCCAGATCAGAGGAACGAGGTAAGTTACGCAAAATTATTAAATTTCACCTTGCAGTTGTAAAATTCACATGGGAATCAATGGGTAAGGTACATATAGACCCCCAGTCACTGGCATGTGCAGTAACAGTAATCTACTTAATCGCTCCCAATGTGTGGCTTCATAGCTCAGTTGGTAGAGCAACGCACTGGCAATGCGGAGGTCATGGGTTCGAATCCCGTGGAAGCCCTGATTTTTTTTTCTTCAGGCTTCTTCTTTCCAATTGCTTAAATTGGAAAATTTACTGCGATGATCATTCTTTACTTTCAGTAATCTATTTACTTTAACCCAAAGCATACAACTGCATTTATGCAAACGTTCTCCATTCTTGTCAGTCTTAGAGTGAATGAGTGCATCTTGTGATGGGTCAAACTTTTGAGTCTGTGTATGATATCCCTTGATGCGATGATTCAAATGAAACCTCTTCAGCAGTACTTTCACATGGTGCTTTTTATTTAGTATGTAGTTTTAACTTTGGGTCTGTGGATGAAATCCTATGGTGTTACCATTCATTTGAAACCTCTTCAGCAGTACTTTCACATGATACTATTTATTGTAGTTTGTAGTTCTAACTTCTGAGTCTGTGGATGAAATCCTATGGTGTGACGATTCAAGTGAAACCTTTTTGGCAGTACTTTCACATGGTGCTACTTGTGTTTTAGCATTTTACAAAGTTAAATTTTGGCCACTCTTGGGAGTGAAAGGGTTAAAATATTGGTGCATGTTATGATTTTCAGATGAAGGAGGTCTTGGTGGTCGGACTCGGAGTTTGGACAGCTTAGAGCCCGGGGACGAGGAAGAGATTCCAGTCAAAAGGAAGAAAAGCAGGCCACTTGAAGAATCAGCGGACCCTGGCAAGAAAAGTGAAAAGCTAAAGCGAAGACAGCATGTTGAGAAACAATCTTCAGAAGGTGCATTGTACATCTTGTACGCATATTTATAGAGAATTTCCTTGCAGTTTGTCCCCGTTTTGAAACCTAATTTGATAAGCCATTTGTGTCTTCTAGAGTTGCTTCATTGCAGTGCGAGGTCCGAAGTTTTTCCTCCCTCCCGAATGACCAAAATGGTCGATTTTCACTTTAGTTTTTGAACCTGCGAGTTTTCACTGTGGAAAGAGAAGACTTCACCTCCCCTCTTTGTGGGTATAATGCCAAGGGCGAGGCATTTTTTCTTTCTTTCAGAGCTTGACCCATGCTCCGAATCTTAGCTAGCTAAACTGGTTAAAGGTTTTGATCTAATGTAATGTCGTTTTCTTTAATCAGGCGAAGGGGAGAATGAAGACGAACGTAAAAAACGCAGGAAGAAAGTAAAGAAGCGACATCTCAGTGGGAGTGTTGTCGTTACGAAGCCCCACAGCCCAGAGCAAGAACAGAAAAACTGGGGAGACGACGATTCTGAAGAGGAGAGAAATGAAACGTTAGACTGGGAAGAGAGAGGAGAGCTAGACTTTGAGAGGCAGCTGAATTTAGAAAAGAGAAGACAAGATCTTCAGCGACAATTAGCGCTTATGGATGAAGAAGAAGCTGCGAGGGAAAAAGCTGAGAGGAAAATCAGAGAGCCAAAAAAGGACAGAGAAGAAGAAGCTAAACCTGTCGTTCCCGTCGTGCATAGCAAGCTCCATCCCGAGAAGTCGTCCGTGTCACCTGGGGACGAGTTCTCGCCAGTCTCTTCGCAGTCAACACCAAAGAAAAAGAAAAAGAAGGTAGATGGCGAACCGAAAAAAGTAAAGACCAAGCACAAGTTGTCGCCAGCAGAAAAGGAGCTTAAGAAAAAAAAAGGCGTCAAGGCGGTGGCTGAAGGCGTGAAAGCTAATACTGGCGAGGAAAGGACACGAAAAATCACAGAATTGTCGCCAGAACCGTCAAAAAGTAATACCAGTAGAGAACAGCCTGAGTTTGAAGTTGTCGTTGAGGAAAAATCACGAGCAGTCAAAAAGAAGCAGTCGAAGAACAAACTGAAGGTGAATAGCAGTGAAGATGCGTATGAAAGTCCCTCGAATGTCGCAGTACGGCGATCCCAGAGACCGCTGTCTTCTGAGGAAATCCTGCGAGACAAGAGGGCGTTTAGTCCCGAAGAACAGAGGCAACCTGCGGAAAAGTTGCGTCGACGGATAGCTTTGTCTTCTCCAGAAACTGCTGATTCCCCAACTTTTCGGTACGCCAGTGAGGAGAGGCGAAGGGTTACGAATCTCCCCGATGGGAGCCCTCGGAAACCTTTGCATGATGTCCATGGCAACAGACCTCCGGGTGAATCGGACTACAAGGCTAAATCAAAGGGTTATGACAAGCATTTTAGACAAGAGGACTCTCCGGGGGGTACACCGGAGCATGGCCGCCGAGCAGCGGTCAAGGAACAGCGTCATGTCGAGGAAGGACGGGTTGAGAGAAGAAAGGTCATTGTCGAGGAACCACGGCCGCGAAGTCCATCTCCCGAAGATATGCCCCCACGGGGCCCGATTACACCACCCCAAGAGCAGAGAAGGCGGCGAACACCTCCCAGGGAAGATAGAAGAGGGCCACGAACTCCCCCTGGTGAGCCTGAATATGATAATGATGTACAAAAGCATCCGATAAGTGAGCGAGCCCCACCCAGGCGGCGGGGACCTCAAACGCCTCCTCACCCTTCCACCCCCCCGGTGCGGGCAAGATTTGACAAAAAACGTGAAGAAGTTCACGAGGGACGGCCCGAGTCTGTGCCTTATCGCGAAGATTTGCCGAGGCCTAAAGATCGAGCTGACCGTGACATAAGGTACTCAAGGGCGAGGGGTGAAGAGGTACCTGATGAGTTGTCTCGAGGTGGCCGAGGACATCCTTCGACAGAGGAAGACTTCCCTAGAAGTCGAGTTCAGGATGAAGAGCTCGGTCGTGCACGACATCGTGATGACCGTCAAGAAGACTTCCATCAACGCGGGCGCCCGAGGGACGACCGAGCTGACGATTTTCATCGAACACGGGATACTGAACCAGAACGAAGCGATGATCACCACCGAAATCGGGTCGACGATCCAAGAGGTGATGAGTTCCAGCGGCGAAAACCCGAAGGAGACGACGATTATCTTCGTAGAAGGGAAGAACGAGATGAAGGTCATTTTCGTGGACGGAATCGGGAGCTGGAAAAAGACGACGAGCGCCATCGTCGTAGAGACGAACGCGGTGATGAGCATCAACGAGGCAGAGGTCGTGACGAGTACGAAGACGAACTGCAAAGGCCCCGTGGTCGGGATATTGCCAGGCGTCAGTTTGAAGGCGATGACAGGCACTGGGAGGGACGCGGGGAGAGAGATTCTAAAGAAGGACAGTTTATTGATCGAGACAGACGGCGAAATGACATACCGCGGCAGGATGTGGCTGACAAGTAAGTTGAGAGTCCCCAGTAGGCTTTTCGGGATTCGGTGGTCGCTTTATTTGAAGGCCCACACCACTGTTCGAAAAGAGTAGGAGACGTAGACCCCGGTGGTGTAGCCAACCTTTCCTGGGCTGGGTGGGTTATCTGTAAGGAGAGATCTTAATATTTTGTTAACCATGATCCTCCTTCAGGTGTCGAAATGGCTACCTGTAAAAAGTGTATTTATGTATGTCTGCACGCAGGCTGTATCGCACCTTAGTTTTTGGGATGACAGGGATTCTGTCTTTAAAAACTCTAGATTTTGCAGGTTCCATATTCAGCTTCTGCCTAACATGCTCATTTCAGATCTTTATCTTTCAGTCGCGCTCGTGAAAGACCTGGCGAAAGACCACGTGACAGAGATGGTCGTCATCCTCCTCCCGGACCTGACTATCACAGACGCACTTCCCCCATCTCCCATGGGCCGCGACGATCTCCCCCGCCACACGGTCCCCCACGGGGTCCGCATCGTTATATGGAGCGCCGGCGAAGTTTATCCCCAGGCGGTCGCAGAGATGAAGGTTACCGGCCGGGACCTCCGAGAGATCAGGGTGGTTATGGTATGGGAAGAGAGCCAATGCGTGGAAGAGGTGGATATTCAGCGCCTTTTGACAGCCGTGGTAGACCAATGGACGACGGACGAAGGCGAAATTCACCCCCACCTAGACAGTATGCGGATAGGGGCAGAGGGGCTCCTCGTGGGAGGGGAGGTAGAGGTAGGTGTGGCCGGGTCAACGTGCTGTCACAAGTTGTATTTAGGAAAATCTCCTCCTCGAGAATAAGTTAAAGTAAGGGATTCGTAGATGTTTTTGTAACAGTTTAAAAAGCAACTTTCAGGTGCTGCAAACGTTTTTGCTATGGAATGTCCACAGTCCCCAATTTTTTCGTAAGATCGTCAGGATTGAGCTGTTACCAGTACAGGCGGCCATGTTGGTTTTGTATGTACCGAGGGGTCGGGCGTTGGTGTTTATAGCGGTGGGGGAGGAAGGCCTCCACCCAGACCCTCCTCCGCCCCTTAAGTAGGTGTGACACTCGCCTCCTCGCCAGACGCGGAACATTTGAAACCAAGATGGCCACCCGTAACGCAAAGCCCTCGATCTCGACGATCTTACGGAAAAATAGGGGACAATAAACAGCCTAATGTAGTGTTTAGCCTGTATAATTGCTCGCATATTACTTAGCGTAGGTCTGTAAAATACTGTATTGCTTAAAGGCAGATGTAAACGCAGTATATAGTTTGGCCATCATTCCTCGTGTTTAAAGTCACAATACAAGTTCTTTCTTTTGTTGAACTTCGATTTGTTCGTTCGCTTTAATAAAGTAAGTGATTTGTTTGACCAGCGGGCCGAGGCTTCCCCGACAGAATGCGTCCGCCAGGGGAGAGGTTCCAAGAACCTCCTCGCGACAGGGGAGCACCGTGGGATCCTGAACGTCGCCGTGAAAGGGAGCATCCACGTGACCGGGGCCGACCACATGATGAATCACGTGATAGAGAAAGACGACCGAGAACTGAGCTGTCTCCAGGCCGCGGACCGAGACACTGGGAAGACAAGAGAGGCGGTAGGTTTTTAACAATCTAGATTATAAACAATTTAACCCATTCGCCCCTGAACCGCCCGTAACCGCCCGTGCGGATCCACGTTCTTTCTACGTCATCAGTTTTAACGGTCAAGGCCAACTTTGTCCGCTAACTTGTGCAGAGTGAAGAGATCTTTCAAACCATACCAGAATGAGAACAATTCAGTGAAGGACACCGGAGAAAAAGGCAAAAAACCATGTAAGAATGACCTGTAAATCTCCATGAAAATCTTGTTCCATTGCCCACCTACCTTTCCTTTCACCTAATCCTAAGTTCCTAAAAGCTTTCCTAAAAACTCTTCTCACCAAAATGAAGCCTACTAAATGCCCAGCAAGGGAAAAAAAATGAGGCAAGAAAAGCGAAAAAAGAGGGAAGGAGAGAAAGCAGAAAGTACAAGTCAAGACTGCTGTTTCACTTTTAAACCCAAAAACTGCGCATGCCCGAACTTTGCAAGCTGATATTTTGCATCTGGATCAGGAGACCGTGAAGTGTACGACCTGTAAACGGGTTTGTGGTAAGTTTTAGCTCTTTATAGCATGACAGTGACCAGAAAACCACTCGACTAACTTCAAAACGCGTTTTTCGGCAAAATCTCCAGGAGCGAATGGGTGAAAGTGTTTAAATCGTCTTCGCTTATTTACAAATCTGATTCAAGTACACTGCGGCAGGATTTGCTCAGTCGGTAGAGCGCTTGACTGCAGAGCGGAAGGTCGCGGGTTCGATTCCCAGGGCCGGACCATTACTCAGGGTTTTGAAATAACTGAGAAATGAAGGTACTCCCTTTGCACTGCAAGCGGCGAGACCTACGCGTGGCTCGGATGACCACGTAAAATGGCGGTCCCCAGTTAGCACTTTCGTGCTAAACACATTGACACTCAAATAGAGTGAATTTTTTTTTACTAAGAGGAGTTAAAGGAAGAGTCAGAAGAGAGCCTTAGATTCTAAGACAAGGGCGATTACGAGAACGAGATTTTCTCAATACTAACTAGTGCGTACGCGTGAAACAGCGTCAATTTGGCGGGAAAACGCGATAGCCGGCCTCATTCTACTACGGGTTTTAGCGAAAGTGTCCAAGACCTACTTATGACTTAATTTTTACTCGCCAATTTCGTAGGGAGCCCAGGGCGTGGTAGTAGCCCCCCACGTGACCGGCGAGCGCATGAGCAGGAGAAAATACCGCGTGAAGTGGAGGAAGATCGCAGACGTAGATCAGACAATGAAGAGGACGAGTGGGAATATGAAGAAGATATTGGAGATGACAAAGAAAGAATACCAAAACAAGGTGAAAGGTACGTGAAGTACAGTATTAAGGCTGACAACTCACTAAGCCACCTCCCCTTGTTTTACCACCTTGCGTTCCGTTGGCGCGACTCAACCCCACCCTGTTACTTTGTACCTTTTCGTATAGAGTACCTGTTAGAAAGGCTACCACCAGTATTTTATTCCGCTTGGGCGAGGTGTTGTAATGCAAGGATCATCTGCCAGTCTAACATGCTGTGATGCAATGCAGGTATTTTCTGGTGACGCGGCGAGTGTTAGAAGTCTGTTAGATTATGTATTACACGGCCAACAGTGCAGTCGAACTGGTAAAGGGGTAATCTCCCTCGCAGCCGTTTTTGTCTCGTCACGAGGAAATCGTTACGTGACGAGATAAAAAGGGATATCCGCTTAATACGTTAATAATGTTGACGATGTGCTTTTTGATAACAGAAAACGACCCAGGGAAAAAACGTCGTCTGTGTCCACAACGGAGTCGCCGGTAGCAGGGAAACGACGACGAAGTGAAACGCCGGAGACAGAAGAGACAGCGGTTCCGGAAGCAGCTGAAGGAGGAGACAAGAGTGGCGAAGCCCAACCCACCACAGAAACACCAACCAAACAAGCTAAGACCGACACCGGGACACCCATCAAAACAGTTACCAAATTAAAAAAGAAGAAGGCTGGTAAAAAGGAAGGGAAAGTCGTCAAACCCGAAGGTGAAGGAAGTGTTGAAAGTCACATGACCCAAGAAACAGTACCGGAAACCGAAGCTCATGTTGAAAGTGAGAGGCAGCCTAAAGGCGAGAAAAAACACAAGAAAGATAAGGTAAAAACCAAGGATAAGGCGACAAAAAAGAAAAAGAAAAGTTCTACAACATCAGCAGAGGAAACCGATGTAGTGTTGGAATTGCCTGATGAACCGAAGAACGCCTCAGAGGAAGGCGGGGCTGTTCCATCAGAAAAGATCGGAGAAGCGATTCCGCCGTCGGAGGGAGAGACCATTACTAAGTTGGCAAAGAAACGCAGGCATGGAGATGCTCCTGAAGGAGATGAAACCAAAGGAAAAGGAAGCGATAAACCGCCCAAGAAAAAGAAAAAGAAAAAACATCAGCCCGAAGTAGTCTTTCAGCCGTGGGCAGACCTTGAAGGTGAAGACGAGGACACGAACTCTGGCAAGTTGGAGAACAATGATCAAGTGAGTGATAAAGCTGCCCTGGTGCAACAGGAAAGAGAAAATGAGAGAGGAAAATTGACTGACGGAAATACAGGCGGCAAACAGGATTCTTCCAAAGTCGAAGAGCAAGTCGCGGTTTTCAGTGATTGGAGCGACGACAGCCCGATCGGCGACGACACTTGGTCGGATATAAACGAGCCGGCGGAAATCGCCGACAACAAGCCGAAAGCTAGCGAGGATGAAACCACAAAGGTTGATTCTCCTGTGGAAAATTCGGTGCCTGCTTATGACGATGTTTATGATCCGATAAGCGACGATGAACTTGATGCGATGTTAGGAGACGAAGATGAGGAGGGTAGTGTTGGGATTTCTGGCACTGCAGGTCATGCTAGTGCCCCCATGGCGGTAGAGGATGTGGATTGGAGTGCTTTGGTCACCACCCAAGGCTCTACGGAGAAAACAGGTATGAAAATTTGCCAGCCTTTTTGTCGTGCGTATTATTGTCTAGTTCTTCTGAATGTGATTCGAGATCGAAGAATGTAAACAGCAATTTGTTTTATAAGTTCATTTTCATTCCCAACTTTACATTTAGTTAACACATGATTCAGTCCAGGGGCCGATTTTGTTTGAGAGATACATGCATACCAGGAGTCCATAATCAGAAGCGGGCAACTTCCATGAACATGTGTCATGACCTTTTAACCGAGTCCCACAAACCAGTCAGCAAAACTACAGACCTAAGAATGGTATTTCTGACCTTTCATTGACGTTAAGTTTAATTTCCTTTTTGATATCCTCTACACTCTGAGAGGGAGTGTACGTTCCATTGTCTGGGGGAAAGTGCTCTAAAGTGTATCTAAAAATAAAGCGTGTACCATTGGCTTAGTAATGAAGTTACACGATTCGGGTTATGGGATCTTGGTAGACAGATTACTATGTGTAAATGCAGTACATCACAAGTTTTGGTGCTACACACTTTTTCTGTTGTCTCTGGTTTGTAGGAGTCGAACCTGGATCTCACTTAAAGCGTTTCACTCCTGGTAACGTGTTCTCCCGTATTGGAATCTCTTCTTCGCTTGCTGGTCCGCGGCTAACCAAACTAGTACAGGAAGCATGCGCAAAGGCAGCGAACGAACACCCTACCGGGGCAGAGACAGTCGAGTCTACGGACGTCGACAGCGTGAGGAGGTCGCCAGTTAGCAATAGTGTTGGCGCACTAATGGCAGGTGCTGCTGCAAAAAGGCGGGAAAGACAGTTGTTGTTTTCTGACGTTGGACCGTGTAGACGGGCTCTATGCGCCCGCAAGGATCTGGCTATGAGAAAACGGTTGCGAAGGTTAACTGGAAAGGTACGTTATAACTTAAAGCGCAGAAGTGGACAATTTTTATTAATTCGCGTGCTGTAATGAATAATAGTCCAATGAGCGAAAATAGAAGACTTGAACATTTTTGCCTAGTCATTTTCATTTATTTCTTTTTTTTGATGTTAACTTTTTTGCGCGAGAACTATGCCGGCTTCATTTATTTAGGATTTAAAATTATTCTTTTTCAGTTTGAGTTTTTAGTTTTTGTTTCTGTGTAGCCAGAAGTTTGTATACTTCTCTCTATTACCTTTTAAATTATCTTGTCGGTAAATAGAAGTAAAGTGTATTCTTTGAAATATAAATCTAATTTGTCCTACATAATATTTGCTTGATTTTTAGGTCGGCGTTTTCCAGACCCCGCCGTCTGCGCCCGTCGACAATGAACTTTATTTGATGAGCGTGGCCTTGTACAAACACGAGCAAACCTCTACAGACTCCTCTAATGGAAAACTTATCCCTTCAAGGGTGGGGTCAGTTCTTTCCACGGTGACTTCATAAGCCTACTATAATATCTTCTTTTGCAATTTCCAATTCCAGAAACTATAAGGGAAATGCGTCGAAGCTTTTGGCGCAACGATTTCTGAGATCATTTGGGTGGATAAGCATTACTTGTGATTGGTTTAGATAGTTGCCTTGAATATCATCGACCAATAGACCTATTCGGCTAAGGGGGTGTTTACATGATAACGGGGCGACTTTCGCGCCGGGGCGAGTTCACTCCGGTTCCCTCTCATGGCTCTACATTTGTTTACATGATACCACCACAAAGAGTCATGCCGGCGCGAGTCGCCCCGGCGTGAGTTCACTCCGGTACGAAATCTCGCAACGGTATCATGTAAACACGAAACGACCACCCGTTTCGGTGTGAAATCGGTCTGCCGGTAGACTGGAACGGGTAGCGCATGCGTAATGTTCGCGATTTTGAATCATACGTGCATTTTATCAACATGAAGTGTACCTTCAAATGACGAGATGTGAAATAACCCAGTCATCATGTAAACGCGATACGAAATCAAAAAGTCATGTCGGTATGAAACTCGCGCCGGTGCGGGTTTTCTCATGTAAACACCCCCTAACTCAATGTTGTACCCAATTCAAACCCTTTGAGAATAAAACGTCTTGTTTCAGGAATTTACATATCATTTAAATGTGAATGCGACATTATAATGCAAATACAATACCCAAAGAATCTTAACCCCGGGAGGTTTGAGTTGGGTACAACACTGAGTTAGCCGAATGTTTTTTTCTGGTTGGTTTGGGTGGACAAGTGTTAGTTATTATATACCTTATCATAACTAACACTTGTCCACCCAAACCAACCAAAAATCACTGCACCTGAAACTGGCACCTATTTTCCCTTGAGTTTGTGAAGTGGACAATCGACCTGTAGTATATTTTAAGCCATTAAAAGCGTAAGTTAGCTCAAGGATAACTTTGTGGTGACTTTTCTTTGTTTCTTTTCGTCTTTGTTCTCGTGGATTCTATGAATTTTTTATTCAATCCACCACGATGGATCAACACTGTGTCTGGGGATGAAAGAGGACCTGCGAGCCAGTTGATATCAACCCCTTTTACCCGTGACGCGGCCCATAAAAAAATGACCGCACTATCGCGTTTACTTCACTAACCACTCTTTTCCAACAGCAGCGCAATCTGAAATGTCAGCTCTTTCCTCCCCCTTGCTCATGGATCAGAAAAAGAGGGCGCCGTTAATTCGTCAATAAGTCCGACAAGCGTCAAATCAGGGCCAAAAGAATTGAACTCAGGCCCGCCGTTGCAAAGTCTGATATTAGGGACTTTAAGCAAATCGCTACGACGACCTTTACTGCGCAGTCGTGGATGCAGAGCCCTAGGGAGAGCAAAGAACACTTTCAGAAACACTGACTATTTGTCGCTCATTTGCTTTCGCTGTGAGTGAAACGCAGGGAAGATGTAATTACTTGAATAAAAGAAGTAGAGCTCTCCCCTTCTCTCTTTCCGCCGTTTTCACTCACTCGCTTTTTCGCTGCTCGCTCATCCACACTAACCGTGAGCCTGACACAGGCTACTAACATGTTACCGAGTCATTGTTCAGCATACGTGCGAGCTCGAGCGGGCCTGTTGTAATCATTTTGTAATGACGAAAAAACTATGCAAAATTCAATTAGTGTGGAAAGTATAATCCGAAAAAAGGTTAGCAATGAGGAGCCCAAAAGGACGTGTTGCAAACCCTGAATGCCTCTCAAGCGGCTGATCAGTACTGTTCAGTTACTGTTACGTGTCACCCTGCTTACTTGCTCTCAGGAGCTCCTGGTGCTCTAAAATGTGTCTAAACAATGGTTCTGTGAAATTTTGTATGGGCTGCCCAAGTACAGCAAGGGACTGTGTTAAAACATTGTTAAATCAGGAGCCCATAACCCCGTGCTTATGAAAAAAGAAAAAGAACTCTGAGAAGAGTTTTTTTCCTGTTAGCTTGGTTTGCAATTTTGAGCCGTGAGTGTAGTGATCAGCGGATTTACCACATACACGTTTTCGCGCGCTAACTTTACAACAGCACTGCATCAAAACAGGACAAAAATTTTTGGAAAATAATGCCTAGAAATCAACAGAATGATACAGAAAGGCACAAAGAGGTGAACCAATGGATGTTTATTGCTCCAGGTAAAAAATACCGCTTTGATACGCACTTAGACGATGCCTTCTTGTCACTGATCAAACATGCATGCTGGTCATGCATACAAAGGTTTCGCAAAGTATTGTGCTACAAACTTAGAAAAGTCGGAGCTAAATCTAAACTGCGAGCAGTCTTGCTTTTGCTCCGAAATCTGTAAGCGATTGCGATATATATGTGAGTATTAATATATCGCACTCGCTCACAGATTTTCGAGCTAGGAGCAAAAGAGGGACTGCTCGAAGTCTAATCTAGTGTGAGCTTATACTTGAGGGTGAAGCCATAACAGGACTAGTTGGGGCAAAAACTTCGGTAAGATTTCCGCCCAGCCCCATACATTTATTATGCATAAGCTTTAGTATATGTTTGGACTTTAAAAGAGTGCATGAGATTGCTGCATGCATGCAAAATAAATATATGGGGTAAGCCGAAATTTTACCCTTTGCACAGGCAAATTATCAGGGGCTCCATGCGCCATAACTTTAACTTTAACTTTATTACATATCACACATTCGGAAAGAAACATGAGAGCAACCAAAGCTGGGGGATTAAATGGCGTAAGGAAAAGATTAAAAGATTCATTTGACTCAATCCAAGCTAAACAGCTTTAAAGCTGAAGCCTCTTCAGTAACATGTACCTGTCCCTCCCCTCCCCTGCTATCTGCTCCTTCAAAAGGTCATTGATCCTCAGCTGGTATATGGTGCAAGGGAGAGGGGATGGGGGGGGGGGGGGGGCAGGAGTCAATTGAATAAAGGCACCTATCAGAACAGGAAATTAAAAAAATAATGACTGAGTGCATCAAAACTGGTATTATTATATCCATGATTGGTTGTATGTTTTTTTATTTTTTTTTTATTTATTCCATTTTCACTGCAAAAAGAAAAACTTAGCTAAATTACATAAGAGAACAATTAACTACATACTAGAAAAAAAAAAAAGATTATTGCAGTGGGGAAGGACTAGAAGGGAACATACAAACCATTCGAGCTAGTCCACCCCAAAACTACAACAGACACTTAAATAAAGAAAAAGAGAAAAGAAAACATTAAAATCATATCTTAAATGTAAAAACTATAATTGATAATATGACATATCCTAGATTAGTCTAATCAGAAAATAATTGTTCCATCGATCACTACATCCAAGTGGCATGCGGGTGGTCAGGGTCGAAGCTCTTCTTTTTATAAAACTCATTACATTGTTCATGTTCACCAGAAAATAATGCGTAATGGCCAAAAAAGGTAGTTGTCAACAGGCTAAACAATCAATATAGGTTTGGACCCCTCTAATGAAACATTCCTGGATCTGTCCATGAAAATTATGTGTTTATGCAAAATCTGTAGTGAAACTTTGTTAATACAGATGCCAAAGCATCTGTATTATAGAGACATGTTGTTTGTTTTATAGATGTACAAGACAACTTATTTCACATTTCTCAATTTTTTTTATTTTACAGTTTTTTGTATACTATAATATTTTACAAAAGAAGCCTTTTGATATAAGGGTAATTTGAAAAAAATTAAGGAAAAAACAAATAAATGTTAAGGGTCTAAATAAGCCTTAGGAATGGAGGAACTGTATGAAAGTTCCCATCTTCAGGACGATGAAAACTGTCTATAATAGCAATATGTCTGTAATGGAGAAGATTGACTGTAATATGCCACTCCCCATGCAATCCAAGAAAGACTAAGCTTGGAAGCTCTCATGGATAACTAAATTAAAAAAATTCAATGATCAAATTTTGTTCCCCAAAGTCCTGCAAAGAGGCTTTTTTATACTTTTTTTTTATCAGTCAGCTTAAGGTGTGTTACATGTTAAGCAGTGTGATACAAAAAGTAAATAATATTGGCCCATGTTTCATTGTACAGAAAATGCTGTTTGTGCTCCAGAGGGTGAAGATACGGAACCAGTTTTCATAAAGATTCCACATCCAAGAACAGGTGATTAAAGCTTAGTTTACCCTCATCAAAGTTCACAGTTAAACCTTGCGATTTGTTTGCTCAGGCTGTGCAAATTTTTTTGTCTGGTCCATTTGCCAGTGCACTGCCACTAAGCACTGGAAATTCCATGTTTATATGCATCTACTGGTATTTCATCTGAAGAGCACTCCTTGTCATATTAAATCTTTTGACTAGTCAGTGCATCACTTAATACAAATGTATATGTATTCAGGGCTGGCGCTTTTAACAAAACTTCTCATTTCCAATATTAACATAGCAGAACATAATCTTTCTTCAGTTGCTTTTTCTTTGCTTAGTTTTAATTAATAACCATAAGAACAGCAAAAAACATAAACAAAATGTAGTTTTGTCAGCATTCAAAATGTAAAAACAAAACACACACCAAAAAATAAACAATAATAATAAAAAAACAAGTACTGTGTTGTTGCCTGGAGGGTTACTAGTGCATACGATCATTGTATTTGGAATGGAAGTTATAAATAGTTTTGCTCCTAATGAAATGCTTCTGATTGTGACAGTCATTTCAGTGAAGTCATCTTTCAAGTAAAATTAATGTTACTTTCTAACTTTATTTGTTCCTGTTTTAAGGTAAAGAATTGCAGTTTCTTCTATCTCACAGTGGAGATAAGGTCTTTGAGGTACTGCGCTTTAAAGAAGAACCAAGATCATGGTTTGTGGAGGATTCTATCCAGAAAGGCAGGTGCAATTTCCAAGTAAACTCACGGTGTATTCTCAGTATATTCAAATGCAATTCAATACCATTCAACTAAGTTAACATCAAAGACATGCAATGCATTGCCCAAAGCTAGGCACTCTGACATAAGTATTTTCTTTTTTAGATGGAAGTCTCTATGTCATAACACCTATAGATCCGCTTTTCCTTATTTTGCCATACCTCACCAAATTTTCACAGAAGGTAAGATAAGCCTTAAAGCCCTTGCAGTGAAACAAAGCTCAACAATTTTTGAATAAGAAATGTTACAACTCCTGTTCAACAAGAAAATGTTTGATAATGTATGATCTGACACTGAATGCTGAGAAAGGGCCATTCAATGGTTTTTTTTTTTCTACAAGTAGTAACTTACTGAACAACAACAGCAACAATGTTAAACGGTTTCACACTAGCTTAAGTGGGGGTGTGTGTGGAGGCATTTGAGTGTTTAACACCTCAAACTCTGGATTTGGAGGTCTGAGGTTTAAGCCTCGCCCGTCGCATTGTTTCCTTAGAACACTTTGTCTTTCTTCACCCAGGTGTATAAATGGGTACCATGGTTGGCGACATACTACTCGGGATACTAGCATCCTGTCCAGGGGGGAGTAGCAATATTCCTAGGCTTGCTTCATGCTACGGAAACTAGAAATAAGCTCTGGCTGTGTGGGCCTTTGGCTCATGTGCGCCTTCACCTTTTTTACCTTACACAAGCTTAAATGTCACAGTGTACAGTGGTACCACCTTAAGTTAACTGATTGTTTGAGAGGCAAACTAGGCAGACATCATTATTTTGCAGTTGTGCCATAGTTTCTGAGTCATCATTAAAATTATTTTCTTTTGCTTTTGGTACATATGGTAAGTGATAATAAGACTGAAACACACAAAATTAAATATTTAAGTTTAGAATAATATAGAACCACAAGATAATTATACATTCAAGGTGCAACAAAAGTGCCGTCCAATAGCCTGGGACTACTACAGCAAACCGCTGGGTACTTGGTACATTTTTTCCTATGGGCAAGCAGCATTTGCCAAGGTAAAGTACATAAATGTTAAAAAAATGGGTTTGGTAGACCTGCATAGCTGTTCTGGGTTAGTACTGTACTTTAAGCAACAGCCTGCCCAAAGGGCATCTTACCCTAACATTCTACAACTTGTTAAACATCATGCCTACTGTAATATACTTTTTTCATGTGATTTTTAGTTTACTACTCTGGAGCAGTTACTTGTTGATGAAAAACACCCATCTATTGGTACACTGACTGGTTGTGTATCCCTTGATGAACTCCTCAGCATCTGTGATGTCAAAGGAGATGACGATCTCCAAGTTTACAGGCTCAATAATGACAAGGCAATTGCATGGTTAAAGACAAAGGTACACTAAGATGTTGAATTACTAATAGATCACCTGGTAGATCAGTTGACTGTTTACTGAGACTGTATCATAACAATGTCACACAAGGGAACCCAGCACATGGAAAATGGCTTTGTTCAAGTCTGACTGTCACTAAATTTTGAAATAGGATGGGAAATGGGATAAAATAGGTAGGGATTTGACATTTCACTCTTTGACAACATATCATGTTTTTCTCCTTATTAGAGGGTGCCCAAAATATCTGTTTCCTAATTGGTTTTGAGTCCTGAAAGGAATTCAGAAGCTAGCTGACTTTAGGAGCACTAGGCCTTAATCAGAGTAAAATAGGTTTTTTTCTCTTACTGAGGGCTCAGAAGATCTCTTGTGCAAATAGCCTTTGCATAGCATTATTTGCATACAGTAGCTGCAAAAGCACAAAACGTTCATTGGAGCATCTACATGTACACAGAAGTCTTGGAAATTGTCCTTGAAGTCTCCTGGCATTATCTACTCCTTGAGTTATCTCTGCTACCTTTCCAGTGCTAGTGTACAGTAACTACAATCACAGACAAAAGTAGTTGGGAAGGTTGTGCAACTTAACAGTAGTCCATTTTAACCCTGAAAAAAGAGAGTTTTTCTCTTTTACTAAATATCCCCCATCCTCCCTATTCAATGTTGGGATATAACAGAACAATTATGCGGACAAACATTAACGTTTTGATCAACATTGGGCCAGGGGCGGGGGGGGGAGGAAGGAAAAGAAGAGGTAAAAAGGGCAACCTTCCCAACACTTTTGATGATGACTCTAGTCCCTTTTAACAGAAAGATCATAGCAACCAGACACCAGAAACTCTGATGAAGCGTCTATACCCAGATCTTGGTAGTGCTTATTGGTTGAAAATTTGCTTCATCCAATCGGAAACACTGCCCAGATCTAGGTAGTGTAGCGCAACTGGCATGGAATTTCTGCCCTTACTCCTCCAGTGTACAAAGAAAGTAGTGTCCAATAACCTGGGGCTAGTGGATTTTGCTTTCAGGCTCATGAATTATGTTCTTAGCTTGCCCAACGGGCAAGTGATGCTCTTTGAGGAATTCAAATTGAAGAAGAACTGTGAAATCAATTCTGTTCACCAAAAAGCTTTTGGGGCTAGTTGAAATGACATTCGGGCTAGTAAATGCTAGCTTCAGCTTGCCTGAATGGCAAGCTGTAAAAATGATTTTCTTTGGACCCTGCTTCTCAGACATCATTATTTTTTCATGGAGGAAACCAGTGAGGGCATCGCAAAATGTCTGCTGTTTTCTCAGGCTATTAGTACATGTATTTACATTAGCCAATCTATGGAGAACAACTTTTCTTAATGTTAATTTCAATATCAGGTTGAACAGACTGCTGATAGTGTGTCATCAAGTGGTGTTCATGTATCTAAGGGTTCACAAAGTGCAACATTTGTACGAAGCAAAAGACATTCCGATGCGTCAAGAGGTAGTCTGTTCATTAATGGTGATGGCTGTATATTAAGCTCTTTTGGTTGGTTTTTATTTGCTGGTGCAGGTAACGGTGCAATTGAAGCCGCCATGCAGGATTAGGTTTAGGGTTCCAGTGACAGGACCTTAATTAGGTAGCCTATTAAAGCAAAGATATTTTTGAGTGATGCATGTGAACTAACTGGAAGTGGACTTTTGTATTCTCAGCTGATGGTTTTGCCCAAATTTTCAGGCAAATTGTCTCTATAACAGTAATAATATTTAGCAATAGAAATTTGGTAGCTTTGGGTTATATTAAAAAGAAAAAGGCCTCATCTCTGGTTGACATGCCTTGCTCTAAAACACCCTAATGCTTAAGCTTAAGCTTCACACCTTTACACATCCACAAATTAAACCCTCCCTGCTCTGATTCTTTCTTTATAGAACTTGCCAACTTGACATATACTGACCCTTGTTTTGTAAACATGATAAATTTAAGTGACTACGGTCACGTGTGAAGTGTACAGAAGCCACCTCTCCTACTCTGCATAAATGTTAATCCCTGATCATGGTACTACGCTGAGTGTGATATTTGGTTAATTAAAATGAAAATTACAAAGTAGAATAAATAGGCAAAAATATTAAAGTGTGAAGTACATAATTAAGTTTTTTTTATATGATAATTTTATTGTGTTTTCAGGTGACTATGTTAGATATGCCTTTGGTCTAGTGTCTGACTATCTTTCTTTGCGATGGAGTGAAAGTCTTAAAGAGTCTTTAAGGTAAGGAAATGTTTACAGACACTGTAAAAGAAGCCACTGGTTTCTTCTAGCTTTTACCAGTATTTGTCGTAGTAATGTGATTGATTGATCGACCAGTCAAGTGACATTCTGCAGATTAAAGTGATAGGTCTCATTTTCAGTCAAACCATCAAAAATGAACCATTCCTGTGACTATCTTTCATTTCTTAACAACTAGCCTGCATAAGAGGCATTATTTTTTGCATTTTTCAGGCGAACAAAGGCAAATCGAATTGAGCACTGAGCGCCAGGCATGCCCCTTTTTTGTGCCTTTCCCTGTTGCGTGTGTCTGGTGCTCCGCCCTCACCTTGTGCGTACCTTTTCTTGCCTAAAAAGCACTTGAAAAATAATGCATGTAAGGCAGGCTATTCAACAACAGACAGATAGCAAAGGCTTCAGGGATGTTCATGTGTTGGCATCTGATCATTTTTTGATGACAGGGCTTGAAAAAAGTCCCAACCAGTAGTCTGGGACAAGGAGATTTTCTTGCTGAATGAGCAACTTAACCCTTTAAACCCTATGATCAAATTTGAATTCTCATTTGTTGCCCCTATTCATTTCCTACAGCAGTAGTGGGGAGAAGTTGATAAATTATCAAGTAAATTCATCTTGTGTGATTATGTCAGTAATTCTCATGACCACTCTGTTTTACAAAGCATTGGTATCACAAGGAGAAATTTGATACTGATCTCTCTCAGGGCTTAAAGGGTTAAAAAGCTTACTTGCCCCAATGGGCAAACTTAAGGTTCAGGCCAAACATCCTGACTCTAACAAAATCATTAACTTAGACGAACAAAAAGTTGCTCCGGCATGCAAAATGTGGAGCTGATTTTCCAAAAGACCAGCTTGAATTCAATTTTTTTTAGCTTTGCTTTAGTGCATAAATTATTATATTTAGCACAAAGCCTCTTCTGTGGTAACAATTTTTTGCACTATGTGTTTTGTACATACAAAAGCATCAAGTATCAGTCTTAAAGCTTAGTTAATTCCTGATTGTGTTGTTTTAGTATCACAGATGATGCTCAACTATCCTCCCCTGAGGCACCTCCTACAAAGGTGAGAGTTCAGTGTTTTCTTCTTGTTCCAGAATGTAACTGCAATTGGGACAACTACAGTATCACCACATCCTAGTTGATATTCTGACAGCCGCTGACAAAACCTTGATTTGATCGGATCGCACTAGCCCCTCTAGCCCTACCCTTAACCTCTTGTTGGATTGATCCGGTCCAATCCAGGCTTCGTCTGCACCATATTTTGACAGATTGACATGGTAAAATAATGCTAAGCCCCAATTGTTCCTTATTAGGATGGATACTGTAACTTGTTGTATACTTGTAGTATATCTGGGGTGTTCCAGGTCTTTTGGCAAAGTTTGTAAACAAGTTTAATCAACTGATAAATGAATAAAATAAATAAATATTTGTTCCATTGACTTTTTTTTTCTATTAGAGAGCCAAAGTTACTGATGAGATTCCAGAGGCTGCAGAAGATTATTCCAAAGAATTCAGCAAGTTGACTTCTAAGAAAGAAAATAACAAGGTTCTTTTTTATTTACTTCTTATGGCATTCTAACTTACTAGGTCCGTGTAGCAAGGCGTGTCACATACAAAACTGACATTCAAAGTAGGATGCCCATAGTCACCTTGTCCATAATAATAATTTGAAGCTGTTGCCCTACAAGGCTATTCAGTCGTCAGCTTGTTCCTTTCCAAGGTTCAAGAGTCTTAGCAAGGTTACATTTTGGGAAACACAACTCTGGGCTCGCGCGACATAACTTGGGGCAAGGTAATTTTGGGTTGAGTGGAGTTGTAACCATGGTCATCTCTTTGTAGCCTCAGCCTCAGTGAACAAGTCACTGTTGTGCCTCAATACCTTCAGTTTTTTCAAAGGCATTGTTAAACCTATCTACTGTGTAATTAGTTTGGTTTGGCTACGGGCCTGTCCTTGTTTGTAGAAAACTCATGCATTGACAGAAACGATTATGAAGAAGAACTTGTAAGGTGTAGTTTTGTCTTACTGTCTTAGCAATACCTTTAGTTTCTTCAGAGGTATTGGTGCTTCCACCAAAGGTGAGTAATTATTTTGCTTTGGCTACGGGGCTGTCCTTGTTCACAAAAAACGAGTGTTCGCAGAAAGTTATAAAAATGTGAGGAGAGGCTTACAAGGCATAGCTTTGCTTCACGCAAATTTAGCCATCATTTCAAAAAATTAACGGTGTTAATCCCTCTTTCACGTGTTTTATTGCAGACTAGTAAAAAGTTAACAGCTGCACAGAAGTCATTATCAAAGGTGGACAAAAAAGGAATGAAGTCATTGTCGAGCTTTTTTGGAGCTGAAACCAAGAAAACAAAGAAAAGCTAGCAAAGAACTAGAACTGTTCGTTTTTTGGGGAAAACGATACCCTTCCTGTTGCATTACTTGAGGCTATGGTACTCTTGCTCTGGCGTTTGCCTCCACTTTAAGCAATGTGTGACGGGAGAAACTCTACAGCAAGCAAAAAATGGACGAGATAGTTCCTGTATTTTCTTTATTTTACTACCGTACGATTAAAATTTTTCGTGGTACAAACTACCCGTTTTTTATTGCAATGTATAAATGTATAAATGTGTTGTTTTCGTATCTTGCATGTATAAAATTGTGTGATCACGTCAACATGACCTGCTTGGCCAGAGTAGGCAAATGCTAAGTGTTTTTGATTGGTTGGTTATTTTTGTTATCTTTTATTCCCTCACATCTTTATTGTCGGGTTAAAGCTCGGTTTCTGAAGAGGAG
>JBBMOI010000010.1:19902500-19950000 GCA_038088405.1 Porites divaricata | reverse complement strand
AACATGTAGGCAAGCTGCCTCTACCAGAAATTACGGGTAATCGGGATCCACGTTGGAAAAACAAGAAAGTTGTAATGGAACTTGAAAGTTTAGTCTCTCTTTCTATCGGATGAGTATTTTTGGAGCTTGTTGAAGTCAGATTTAGTGAAAAAAAAAAAAAAGGGTGTGGTTGGGTCTTGATAAATTTGTTAGTTAAAAGTCGATAAAAACGTTTACGTCTTGCATCACGCATGTGGCCTCAATAACCCTCAACTAAGGCAATTGACTATATGAAGTCAAGGTTAACCAAATTATTTAATTTACAACAAAGCGAAGCCCTGTAAATGAACATTCAAAACCAGTTTCTCTTCAGTTAAGTCTTTAAACTGACGACATTGCCTCGGCCTCGCTATCTGAACTTACACGGGAATAATCTTGGGGACCTTTCTGAGAGTCAACTTCCTTTCTGTTGTCTCGCCGAACCCATGGGTCTTTTGGGCGCCCAGTTGTAACCCGCGGGTACTTATCTTTGAAATAGCCATACACTTTATGGTAATCCCAGTCGCGGTTTGTCGACCAATCAACAAATAGCTTTTCAACATACTTTTTACCTGTCTGCTCAGGAATACCTTCAGGATAAATTGTAATTTCCTCCTCTTTGCCAATAAAACGACCTGTGATGTCTTGTTCCTCGTCCTTTTCGACGTTGTCCTTTTGCTCACCTTCCTTTTTATTTGCTGTAAACCAGCGCCACACTTTCGTGCAGAGGCTTTCCTTAACTTGTTTCCCATCAGTCTCGTCTTTTGTCTTATCTTTCCCCCTGCTGAGATTTCCCTCGGTGTCATCAGAAAGAACAGTTATATCCGTCGCACTTGCTCCAGCCGAGACACTAGCAACGGGAGCCGATTTAATCACGGGTTTTGTACTGGTGGCAATAGGAGCACCCGCCCCGCTTTTAGACGAAACGGAGGCGAAAGGTTGCGCCGAGGTACCGGCTTTACTTGGTTCGGTTCCAACGTCGTCGCCGTGATCACTAGGATGTTCTATAAAGTCACGGAAGGTCAACATCGCCGCGACTGCTTCTCGCCGATCAAGGATGTATTCGTCTAAAGAATAAAATAATTACAAAAAATATCACTAATCATAACGTGTACACGAACCTATTTACACGACTAGGTTGCGAGTATTCTCTTACTTCCTTAATCTCCCCTCCTTTTACCATTTATTTGCATTAGTAATTTTACTTCTTCGCTCCCCGCGCCTTGTTCTGAGAAAAGAAGGACTCATGACCGCTCGCGTTATGATATTACGCAAAGAGAGTGGGAATAAAAATGGCCTTAATCACTAAGTGTAATAAATTGACAACTCTTGTTCATCATAGTTTGCCTAACAGCCATGAAAAGTAGTTACTATTAAAAATCAGCCACTTTCCGTCAACCCGGTCCAATTTAATATAGGATGTTCTACTGCTTGGTCTCTATGGGCCTTAATGGTAAGCAAACCCATGCACGTATGTGAGGGTCATGCAATGACGCATATAGCGGGGGGAGGGGGGACTCGGGAGTGAGTCGCAACCAATTGTAACAGCCACTCTGACTTACGAAGTTACCTTAATGCCACAAAAAATCTTTTAATCAGTTTAAAACAAGAGAGAATAAAGTAATTGTTGTTTACTAAAGGAAGTCTCGGGTGCGATATACGGCTCAGATTTTCGAAAAGTACCTGCCGTAATATTCCTGAAAAATGATAACCCCACCCTCTGGGGATTTGTATCACTTTCAAAATTCTAAACTGTACCTTCCAAAAGGACATTGTCCTTGAGGCAGCACTTCTTTGTGGTCATTATCACAGCGGTTCCAAGTACCAAAACCAAAAAGACAATCCAGGCTAAAATATGCGACCAGGCTTTGGCGTTTGCGAATTCCTCTTCCAACTTTTTAATTTCCATGTTGTCGGTAAGATTTCGTTTCTCGATGTCCTGACCAACAGCCAGGCACGCGACGTACTTGCCGTCCACAAAAGATGCTATCAGCCAGACAGAAGGGCCAACAAAGGACTTGCAGATGTTGGGAGTGAGACGCAAACAATCAAACCTTCGCCTATAACGTGATACACAGCACCTATCAGTAACCTTCCATACGTCGCCAATTAGTAGAATGTTCATGATCAGCACTATGACGAATGGGGTCACAAGGAACATGACGCCATAACACACGTGATTTTCCAAGGGACAATCGAAAAGTTCCGTGCTCAGTAGCTTCTGCAGTCCTATCACAACAGCGGAGAAGAGAAGATTTGTTACCGTGATAGTGTTGTCGGACAGCAGGCCAAACAATCCGGATTTGGATTTGGTGGCGTCCCTAGCTCTGGTGAGTACCTTGATGAACAGGTCCTTGGCAGCACTCATAACTGGCTGGCGTGCAGTAATCGTCGATCAATCTGAGATAGATATTTAAAAAACAAACTGTTGAACGGAGGTGTAGGCACACATTATGTTTTACCAATAGTCATCATAAGATTTTTGCGCGAACGTCCTGAAACATACAGTGGGACACCTTTCTGAAAGCCAAGCGTGGCGTTTATGTTTGACCTGTTAACTATTCCTACAGAATATCCACGATACTTGAACGATGGTTTTGTTTTTTTGTTCACTTTTTTGTTCAAACTCCGGAACAAGGTTATTTTCTTTTGGGCGATGTTCGCCTTTTCAAGATAATCGGCGCATTGCCTCTGGGTTTATTAAATTACATTTTATTGTATTTTTAAATGTTTATTTCATTTTTCACAGCCGCCTGTTTTAGGACGTTTTCAGTATCTGTTTGGACCCTTTCATATGTTCGACAGGTAAAATAATTCGCCATGAACCGTTTCGTGGACGGATGACAATGATAATACCTTACCTTAAATAATCCAGCGCCCCCCCCCCCCCCCCCCCCCCCGACCCTTACCATCCTCAATAGGCCTTACAGTCGAACCTGTATTGTCACCCTCGGGGAATAGCTAAATGACCGCTTAATAATCGCCTAATACACAGGGGCACCCAACGAGAATGTAGTGCAAAACCACTTCAACATAGCATTGTTGAACGTATTTTAGTATTTAAACGGTAGATGTAGGCATATTTTTATCCCCTAAAAATTTTTCATCTGTTCGGATTTCCTAGCTGAAAGTCTAGTGATCCGAAAATTATAGGGATCAAAACTTACCTTTTCGAAAATTTCAGCCAAAAAAAGGTTCCCGAAATTTCTTGGTGACCTTTTTAGGGTAAAAATCCGTTAGAAATGGGCAATTATACCATTTTTGGGGGGTTCGAAAATCCCAGGAGAGGCAGGCAAGCAAGAAATTTAACAACAAATGTTCCGAAAATTCTAGATCTCAAATCGTCTTCCGAACAGATGTTTTTCGAAAATTGTCGTTGGGTGTCTGAATACAGGTTGCAAGAAATACAGTTCAAAGAATTAGACCTCCAGTGATGATCAGATCAGGAGACGTTTGACCTCAAATACAAATATTCATCATCCGGCGTTTTAATGATTTGCGAAAATAAACAAGGAAAACAATTGTTGTACCTTTTGTGTTACATTATTTGAAACTGCATGAACAAGTAATTGACACCGTGTGACCGTTTAATACAGGTCATGACAATAGAAAAAGTATCGTTGGGACCTCGCAAATGTTGATCGCGACCGCTTAATAGAGGTAACCGCTTAATACAGGTCGAAATTACAGTACATCAAGGGAAGTAGTTTTCGGGACTTTGAAAACTGACTGCTTAATAGAGGGTGACCCCTTAATAGGTTCTACTGTAGTTTTTGATAGACACTATTAAATTTAGTTGACAGCCACATACAAATTGAATTGCAACGAAGATTTTAAAAAAATAGCAATTGGACGGTAACTCAAAGCTTCCTGGTATACATGTTTCAATAAAAACTAATTTCGTCAAAATCAAACAAAGGTACACATAAATTATATCAGTTAAGATGTGATCCCAAGATTCAGTGATCATGAAAGTGTTAAACCACGAGCACAAAAGCAACAGAATTGTTTTAAAGATGGGAAGTTTTATCATATGATTGAAAACAATTTTTTCGAAGTCTTAGATTTCTTTAATTCGTCAAAGTCTGGTCCAAGTTGACAGTGCTTCCACTTCGTCTCCACAGATAAGATCCACCATCAGTAATCTTCAGTAAATCAATTGGCAAGAATTATTATTTTTTCTTAGCCTTGAATCATACATGTATCACTTGAAATTCTTCTTACCTTAAACACTTCAGTCCTCTCGAGAACAGACAGGCTTTTTGAAGTAAAGACTCGTTTGAGATAATTCTCTCTGTCGAATTTGTAACTAACTGAAATAGTGATTTCTGTTCGTGAGTTGTCCAATTTATAGTTGTTTGTGTTGATCCATACCTGACTTACCACACGTTAAACCTTGCGTGATTAGTATGCACAGACGACAGAGTTAATTGCGATGTAAATTAAATAAATCTAGGTGTAAATAGGTCATGCCGCAAAACATGATTTAATAGACAGCCATAATTTGTTCAATTCATTGTATTTAGTCAATAGTTTTCCAAAATCTCAACAGTCAACAAGCTTGATTTTTATTGTACGTGAATTTTGAGACTGTTTTTGAGTTATATGGTCACGCAACATTACTGAGGCTTGCCCTCGCCCAAGAGACCACCTGCCTTCCCGGTCCGGCGAACTGATAGAACTGAATGAATATTATATCCCGTATAACTCAGCACCAACAGATTTCGCACAATTTTCGAGAAGGGTGGACAATGCACTGATCTGAAGAATGGCAGGGATCCACATTTTAACAGAAACCATAATACCACGTAACCAATAACAAGATGATGTTAGTATTAAAGGTTTCTCTACGTTACGAGAGCAGTGGCACTACGGCCCCATTACACTGGTTACTCGCAAAATGTTAGGCCGATTCAGAATTGAGAAAGCTTTAATGTTCAAAAATATTACGAGCATGGAGATGAGAAAATATGAGTTATCCCACGAAAACGAGCCCGATGAAATGCTCTTGTCGTGTCATGAGGCATGTTGCTTCTGTCTCTAGCGGAAATGTTTTAAATTAATTTGTTTTTAATATGTTTTCGCTTTAACGGGGCTATGTCAAGAGGATATTGCTGTTTTAGGTCAATTCTGTGCGTAAGTCATAACTTAGTTCCTTAACCCATACACAAAAAGTTCCTGTAGAGCTATGAAGAAGATATCAAACAAATTTCATCAGAGAATAATTTCGGCTGATTTTTCAAGGGCACCCAACGATGGTTTCCTCCTAAACACATTCATTTGAAAACACTTTTTAGGCTATCCTAGAGTACTTTTAGATATCTAGAAATGCATTCTACGCAGCGCTATAAGATTTGTATCTGCTCGGTCATCCTAGGGGATGAATTTAGACGTATTACTAGCTAAAGTGAGACATTTTCTGATTCTTAACACCACTACCTTTTTTAATCCGAAACATTTTAGGTTCCCTTTTTTATAGGAAAAATAGGCTAACTTGGGAAGTAAAATGTAAAAATTAAACTTAAGAAAATCGTAGGGGATTTATAAGATAATTAAGTTTCGAAAATTGTACGTGAGTGGAACGGTCATCTAGAAATTTCTAGCTGTCCTCAAGTACTAAAAGAAAATTCTAGGCAATATTTGCTTCTCCGAACAGGTATTTCACAGAAAACAGTCGTTGGGTGTCCCTGATTTTTACAGGCATAACATTAGAACTTGCCCAACTTTCATAGTTTCAATCGGCCATTTCTATCCTTGCCATCCCTTGCATGACTGGACGACAGAAACATTTTCAATGCCTAAAAATTTGCTTTCATAACAAAACTGGACCACTATTAAGGCGTGTCACAGCCCCTTTGAACTTTTCCGTCAAGCTTCTAAGAAAATTCTAATTACATGACCTTGGCTCTTCAGGGTACCCGACGAGAATCGAAGTCATCCTTTCTGAAACCGATTGGATGCTAGGCGTGACATGATACATGCATATTGCTAAGCGCCAACTTAATTCCGGTTTCAGTTTTTTTGTGTTGTTTCCTCACTCAAGCATGTTAAGGCATGGCTCAAATTTTGGTCTTGAGCCCCTGCGAAGATAAAGCTGTTTTTATTCTACGGTCATGCATTTTAATTCTAAAAGTTGCCAAAAACTTTTGAGAAACTTTCTTTCGAGGCGTTGAATTAATTGGGGTTGAAGTGATGCAGTCACGTGAAACGTGACGTCATAATGATATTCAAAAAAAATTCAAAATGGGGTAGGAATGATTGATTATAACTAAGTTTGAACCATTTGTAAATGTTTGTTTTACCGTACAATTTTTTTCCGTGGCCGGAACGGGGAGAATTTTTAATTTCTTATAAAGATATTAACAGGTGAAAAGTGTCACGTGACCTATTTTGCTTAATTACTAATTAAATAAAAACGTGAGTCAACCATTCCGGCCAGATTCAAGCGAAAAATAATGATACAATAACATAAATACTGTATTTAATATATACTGTGGGGTATCTCGCCACCCCATTTTTAGCTTTCTTTTCTTTCCTGGACTCGACCATAAGTGGTCACGTGACACAGATATCCAATTTCTTACTTTACAGAAAAATCAAGGTTACCGAGTTTTCCGAGGTTGCCAGATTTTGGAATGTTCTGATAAATTTTCACAAAGTTATGATCATTATTAGATTTTATGCAAATTAGCCTCAAGCCATGCCTTAACATGCTTGAGCACAGAAAAACTAGGTCAAATTTTCACCGATATCCTTGGCTCCTGTTGGGAGCTTTGCTTGAAGTTTTCCATCTTTCCGAAAAACTATTTCAACTGAATGTATCTAATACTACTCTTAACATTCTTCCCCTAATTCCGTTTACGTTGTCATTATATTTGTTCATGGTGGAAGAGCTTCTAACTAGTAGTTCGAATCGAAATATGAATTAATCAACTTAGAACAGGAACTCAAATAACCAACTGGCAGGAGGCAACCAGTTGGCTATTAACAAGCGTGGCCAAGGATGTGAACTCGGGACGACTGAGACACAAATCCAGCTAGTGGTCAGAGCCGGCGAGGACCGGCCTGAAGTTAGCTGCGCGGGAGGTTGGGGGTTCAAACACCGGCCGGACCATCACTCAGGGTCTTTAAAAAACTGAGAAGAAATGCTACCTTTGTAATTAATCTTATGACTTCTGCAAACTGTTAGACTTTCTCGTCTTCTGATAAGGATGAAAAACCGTATGTCCTGTCTCACAGCACTTTTACTTATCTGGTTCTTCTGCCGGGACGTAAACGAACCCACACCATTGTTCGAAAAGAGCACGAAAGAGTAGGGGACGTAGACCCAGGTGGTTTTGCCAACCTTTCCTGGGCTGGGTGGGTGATCTGTAAGGAAGAGATCTTTTAAATACTAGGCCGATGATAACAGTGTATGTATATAACATAGTTACAATGATAACTTAATTACGTTTTTGGTGCGTGCCCGCGTGGAATTTGTTTTCCTTGGTGGCCATTTTTTGAATTTTGCAGACCGCTGGTGCGGAGTCTGGGGTTAAAACATTTTCGGAGTTGCTCGGGAAGGTGATCGGATCCGTTCGAGAGTATCCCGGCAGTCTCAAGTCCCCAGACCCCAGACTATTCTTGTTCCCAGGGCCTCGCACCAGCTGACCGACAAACTCAAAATGGCCGCCACAGTTTACGCATCGCCTCGATAAAGTAAGTCAATATTTATTCAAATTTATACAACCTAAATCGGATGTGAACCTGGGACCGCCGGATAGCGAGTCCAACGTTCTAAGGTCACACTGCCTCCCAGGACCATATTGTTCCTCAATCGCACATTTAAATTTGGAATACTTCAGGGAAAGTGTGGGTGTACGGTAGTTACGCCAAAGGTGTTGACATTTCAGTGATCTCACTCGTTTGCTTAGCTTCGCTCATTTAATAGTTCGATTTCTGTTCAAAATGAGTGCGTACATACCGTACAAAGCAATTTCGATGAAGTATTCCATGGTTTTTTTTTTTACCTTTTATATTCCGCCGTTATTTCCAGATTAGGTCAACCGTCAATTACTAGACCTGATTAGGCTCGATTACCAGCCTCAGTTCGAGAAAAGAGCTCGCTCTCATCCCAAGACCGGAAACAGGAGACTGTGTAAATCGCGACTCAATCAGTCCTCAATAACTCTCACGATGAACACATTTTTCCTCTCTTGCTGTTTTTTTTTTTATTTGCCAGCTTACTTCAGTGTTTCGACTTCACAATTGTGCCAGTTTGTCAGGTCATGTTCTTCAAAAGCTTTGTCATGAAAGAGGATACTGAACGATGTTGAAAACTTCTTCATAATCTGTTCAAGAGTCGCTCCACTTTTGGCGCTAACTTCAAGGCCATTGATTGTTGCTATCAAGTTAATAAACAATTTGCAACTGATAAACACTTGTCGAAAACGTCAAGTTGTAAATCTGTTCAAGAGTCGAGCTACTTTCCTCCGACCTCTGTTTATCTTCCAGATACGGTGACACGACGTTTCTTGACCGTCCCTTACTCGCCGAGCGGACTCGTAAGGTTAATTGGCGATAAATTCAGGACGATCGATGTTTGCTACTTATCAACTTGAAGGTAAATTAACAATTTACCATGCACTTAACGCCTGTCAAAAGCGTCAAGTTCTGAATCTGTTCAGGGATCGCCCTACTTTCCTCCAACCTTTATCTTCCAGATATGGTGGCATGGTGTTTCTTGATCGTGCCAATTACTTCATCTTAGCTTATCGTGGTACCTTCTGAACGGACTTGTAAGGTTGATTGGCGCTAACTTCTGAGGGCCATCGACTTTTGCTTTCAAGCTAGATAACCGAAGTGATTAACCTTGCACTAACTCCTGTCGAAAACGTCAAGTTCTTATAAAAAAGAATATTCATGTCGTGACTCCTATCGTTTTGATAAATAGACGGTCTGGCTCAGTTCAGTGGTCATGGCAGTTCCGAAAGGGGCGACTGACCGTACCGTTTGAAGAGTAGCCCAATCAGCTTTACTAGGTCTAATTCCTCCTGCCTTAAGAAACAAAGTATTTCCAATGACTTGTTGAATGGTGCACAAGTTTAAAGACGAGCTTCTCCAACGGTACATACATTAGCCTGCGTATAGTTGGCAGTTTGTTTTGCGAGAGGAAAAAAATCGACCTAGACATAAACGTCCACACCGTGCACCGTCTTGTGGAGTCAAGCGAGAAAGAAAGAGAGGAAATTCAGTTTGAGCCCTGGGAAGTTTGTTTTACCATGCTACGTTTGTGTGTTTTTATTAGAATTCAACCTGTCGTATACTTTCGAAAGCTCGGCAGAGATTCCCAGCTTTTGTCCGTTAAAATTGTAAACACCACGCATTACCTGTTTGAACAAAATCGTCTAATTCAACTGATTTTCTTGACAAGTTAAATGGGTATCTTTTTTGGAATAAAGTTTTGTTAAACTATCCAAGCGGGTACATTAGGCTGGGAAATATAACTGTTTATAATAAGCAGTCTTGTAGTCAAGTATAAAGAAAATAATCGCGACAAATATCTGACACTTCAAACAAACCCATTCAACGTCCGGTTTCAAGGTTGGACTGTTTTAGTGTACTATTTAAGTGAGCAGGTTATTTGGCTGGTACCAATTCAAGATATGATGCGATATTAGGGCTTCAATATGTATTATTTTATGCTTCCTAGTTGATTTACTTCTTAAATCCCACTTCAGTAAAATACATTTAGTTGGAAACTGGATAGGCGAAATATTAAGACTGAGTTGATAGGCCCCGTGCTGCTGCAATACCTGCAATTATAAGGCCGAGAGTCTCTTGTAAATGTAGACGATTGAAGAGGACGGGAAAATGATGAAAATAGATTTGCCATTGATTGAGAGACTTATCGTGTACCGATTTGATTAGGAGAAACCGGAAAATGTTCTTTTGCTCAGTTATCACACCTTGCCTTAGGCTTTCTTTTGGCTTCTCATTTCCGGTTCCGGTGGAAGGCCCCAGCGCGAAGGTCGAGTTCCCACTCTCTCGTACGCTTTTGCCGTGGAAAACATGAAAAAATCTCCCGCTTCGCGCTTGTGAAAAAGTTTGAGCTCGACTTGTGGGCAAGTCTAACCTTGCCGGAAACAAAAACTCTCTTTTAGCGGAGGAGGAGGAGAAGAATTGCCCCCTAGTCGTGACTCTTTTGAGCGAGGAAAGTCCGGAGAAGCCGTCCGTTTCCCTTCTGATCCATAACACAAACAAAAAAGAAATTTGCAGAAAGCCTAGATGAGGAGCTATTCGAGGTTTATTAATATTTCCGTAAAATCGTATTTTTAAGCGATCACTTAAGCAAATTCATTCAAGATTTGATCAATAGTCTTTGCGCCCTATTGAGGTATGATGTCAATGAGATTACTTCAAAACACGCCCACCCACAAACAAAACTGTGACCGGCCGGCAAGGCGCTTGCTCTCCATGCCACCTAGGTAAATTCATCACTTACTTCATCAATTGCCCTTCCATACGCCTTTTTATGAAACTTGATTTGGCGCTTAGCCACCCTTAAAACTGATTCTGTTTAACAGTGCGAATACACCAACTATCTTTAGTTTCACAATTGACCCTCTAGACCTGTCCTCTGATTTCGCGGCTCTGAAAGTAATGGATAAACTAATCAGAGTTAACGATTAAAGAGCACGGCCGCCAAAGAATGCAACTACACTGTCCAATTGTCGTGTATCGTTTTAATTCAAGAGAAACCAGAAAATTTCCTTTTCACTTAGTTAATACACCTTGTCTGAAACAAAAGCCCTCCTTTTTGAGGAAGAGGAGGAGGTGGTGTAGGTGGAGGAGGAGACTTGCCCACTAATCGTCTTTTTGAGCGACGAAAGTTGGGAGAAGCCGTCCGTTTCCCTCCTGATTGATGGCACAACAAAACGGACTTTCAAGAAAGCCTAGAGGAGGAGCAATGCTTGTTTCTTGTTTTTTTTTTTATATAAAATGCCGCAAAATCGTATTTTTGTTGTGTTTTAGCGATCAATTAACCAGCTTCATTCAAGCCTCTATCCATGTTTTATTTGCGTCCCATTTAGGAATGATGTCAATGAGATTACTTCAGAACGCAAACAAACCGGTGACCGACAAGGCGCTTGCTTATTACCACGCCGCCGAAGTCAGGTCGACACTGACTTCATCAATTGCCCTTCCACACGCCTTGATTGGCGCTTAGCCACCTATAACACTGTTCCCTGAAACTTGATTAGTACTTGAACTATTCTGTTTAACAGTGCGAATACATCAACTATTTTAGTTTCATAATTGACCAACAAAACTTTACCTAATTTCTCGGCTCTGAAAATTGGATAAACTAAATGTTAACGGGTTGAAGAGGACTGACCGATAATGAAGCCAGACTTTTCAGTCTTGAGAGAATTGTCGTGTAGCGATTTAATAAAGGAGAAAACGGTAAATTTTCTTGCACTTGACACTCCTTATCTGAAACAAAGCCTCTCTTTCCGAGGAATTACGGACGTGCACTTGCACTCTAGTCGAGTCACTTTTACTCTAGTTTTTCGAGCGACGAAAGTGGGCCAGAAACTGTCCGTTTTCCTCCTGATCTACAGAATTTCATGAAGTCTAGAGAAGGAGTGATGTTTTATAATTAATATTACCGGAAAATCGTATTTTTTGTTTTAAGCGATCACTCAAGCAGCTTCATTCAAGATTCGATCCATGTTTTCAGATTTGCGCCCCGGTGAGGTATGATGTCAACGAGATTACTTCAAAACACAAACAAAACGGTGACCGGCCGGCAAGGCGCTTGCTCTCGATGCCACCGAAGTCAACTCGTCTCTTACTTCATCAATTGCCCTTCCACACGCCCTCTGTGAAACTTGATTGGCGCTTAGTCACCTATAACACTGCTCTATAAACCCTGATCAGTACTTGACTGATTCTGTTTAACAGTGCGAATGAACCAACTATTTTAGTTTCACAATTGACCCACCAAACCTTCCTATAAGTCTCCGGCCTTGAAAATTGGACTAACTAGGACACATTACGGTAAAAGTGCTTGCCACTTAGTGGCGTTGGCCTTTGTGGTGTTGCATTCTCAGTGGTCAAGAGTGATCAAATAAACATGATAGGCATTTCTTCCAGAGGTTATACTAAGTCGGTGTATTTTCCTCAGTGCAACCGACTGGCAACTTTAAAAAGTATTCTACCTGCTATTTTGTTGAAAAATCAACACCTTAAACGGTTCAATGCGCTGAGACGTCCCTTTGATCTTCACCAGAATCCGCTTTTCCCGCCCCGAATAAAAACGTCAAAGGTGTTCAAGACCCGCGCTTTGACTCACGCTGTTTAGCAGCGAAACGGAACAAAACGAAAAACCCCTTTTTTATTTTGCCGGAAAATATTAAACTTTGAATGTAGCTTTGAAGTGGCGTTGAAGTGGTTTTGTGTTTTTTTTTTTTCTTGCTTTAGCGGCGACAAGCCCGTGGATTTCGCCCTCATGACGTAATTGTTTTAAGCTGCCGGAATTCTCTCCTTGTGATGTCATGAAAATACAGGAAATTAACCCCTAGAAGGTTTCCACTTGTCGCCAGAGCACAACACAAATATTACTTTTTTTAAATAATCGCAAATTAGGAATTTGCAGCGCTTTTTAAATCAAGTTCATATGTGGCTGTCTTTACACTGATTTGGAATGGTTCCACTTCTCGATACTTCCGCGGAGTAATTTTCTCTCTAATCTCCACGTGGTTTTGCTGAAGGAGTTTCTTGCGAAACGAGGATAGCGCGCATCCATGTTCTTTTGGGAGTTTTCAAGTTGGCGAAGGGTTGTGTTTCAATGTCCAGTAGATTAGAAAAATCTCGTCATGACCCCGTCTCTAGTTTTAAACGTTTTGGATTATTTGTGCTGACGATTCTCCTGTTACAAGGTACTCGGGCTTAATCGATTTTGCTTGTGTTTTAATTATAATTTTCTGGTAGAACCAAAGGCTGTTTATGGTAAATTTAATCTGAATCCGAGGCCATGACTTCTGTTGGAACCGCAAACTTTGTTTTGGGGATAGAATTTTGTAAGAGTTCTAACTAGTTTATGTTTACCAGATACTATCTGCTAATCTAATTACGCGTTTGTTTGATTGCGAGAAAGTGGACTGTGGTCCAGCCACTTCAAACTTAAGCTTGTTAATTAGCGTTTCAACTTTTCACGTCTTTATCACTAATGACTCTCCTCTAATTATTATAAACTAATTTTAACTCTTTGTCGTTAACACCGTATCATTACTGTTCACTGGGAGAGAGGTTTTTTTGTAGTGTTTGAGTTACTGATAGTATATTAGTTGTTTTCAAATATTGAAGGTCATCAATTCGTTATGAGTTTCTTTTTATGTTGGCAAGACAAATTTAGAAGAGCGCCTTCTTAAAACAAAGTGGTTCTTCTTAGTGGGAAATTAAAGGTTTGCAACTTATATAAATATTTTCCGTTAACAGAAGTCAAGAGAGCAACGAGTGTTCCGGAGCACGCCCTCGGCGCAGGTGAGTGTAAATTATTAACTCTTTCGGAGCTTATGAACAAGAACTCCCTTTATATAAAACACGACATGACAAGATTCCTGTTTGGAAGTACTCTTTATCTTAACCACTGCCATGCCAAATCAATATAACAAATTTTGGTGATTTTGCTCTGTTAAGAAATCTGATTGTATAAACAAGGTTTGTTTACTCAAACACTACCTGCTGACTCCAGTTAGTTATACCATTTTCCCATTCATCGTTTGAAGATTTGCTTTCATATATTTTTTTCTTTTAATAAGAGTTTATGTTGTCCTGTATGGAAAACATCCTTAATATTTGCTTTGAAAGTTTTTAATAACTTGACAGTAGATTATTGGCTGTCGAAGCGAACCTAATTACGTAGTATTTCTCATTTGAAGGTGTTCATTTTCTTTTCGTTCAATAACAAACATCTGTGTAGAAACGGAAGAGTAGACTTAATTGATATTGTTTACTGCAAACAATAATTACGAGAGTTTTGTGTGGTTGGAGATCGTTGAGCGTAAGAAAACTTAAAGTAATTAATATATATAAATGTCTCGTAAACTTGAGTTGTTCATTCGACCATAACTTCCTTGTATAAGAATCACAGGTTTTCCATTCTACTTCCGTGATAAAATATATTTGTTTGTTTAATTCCCTTTGTGGTTTGATTCAATTGTCCTGCCGTGAATAATAATTTGTTCGAGTGTAGCTGAGTGAAACTGAACTAATGGGGAAAAACACTAGGGAAATGTATAAATAATTCAAAAGGGAAGCTTTAATAACATTAGACCAAACAAATGATTGACTCCTAGTCAACCGCATGTCAAGCCCTTCTTGAAAGTTTAGGCTCTGAATAGAGAATAAAAAATATCTAATAATCGTTATTAACCTCGCCCTGTTCAGTTGTCGGTCAATCAAAGAAAATATTTCACGAGGTACTTTTCAAAAAAGAGAGAAGAAAACCCACTGATGGGCATTTTTGGGAGTGAAGAAACATCTGCGTGTCATGAAATAAATCTCGTCTGCAAACATGATTCGTTTCCTTAAAAGGAAGGATCGCTATAGCTCATGAAAGGGGGCGTAAATTAGAGACAAGAAAAGGCGCCAGGGGAAAGGCGCCATTTTTTAAGTGGCACGTAACGGGCCAAGTCTGCTAGGTGTAAGACATTGCAGGTGACACCCCTGGCGCCTGAGATCTAAAAATGAAAAACGTGCATTTTTCAGAGTTTCTTTCTATTTGTTGCAGGGGCAGAATTTGCGACAGAACACCACATGCTTCATCTAAGTTATAGAGGCGGGGGAAAGGGGCGAAAAATTGATGGAATTAGTGTCCCCTGTTCATGTCCCCACTGATTGTTTAAACGTTTTTGGCCATTTGGAAACGCGAAAAAAAGAAATCTACATTTGACACGAAAGAAAAAAAAATGATTTTTTCCATATCTTTCAGGTTCTCCGCAAGTAATTTTCAACCAATCAGCTTCCTTTTCGGTACCTCATGAAACTTCTAGACATAATGGCCAAGACATCTCCAGAAGTCACTTGGAAAGTAATCTGGAAAGGCAAGAGACTAAGCATTTTTTTACTGATGGCAATTTTGGGGAAACGAACTCCTCTAGGGTAGTTAAATGGAATAAACAAGTTTTGGATTCACGAAGGCCCTCTTCATCTCAATTTTCTTCGCTTGATATCTCTTCTTGGGATAAAAATGAAAGAAATTCTTCTAAAATCGACACAGATGTATCAAATCTCTCGCAGCCTCGAAATTCTACAACAAGTCTTCAAAGTAACACATTGATTGCCATCACAAAAGTTAGGAACGCTGAAGATACTTCCACGCCTTCAAAATCGAAGAGACGTAAAAACAAACTACAAAGTGAAGTGAAACTTTTGTCTGAGAAGTCAAGTTCGCTTTCAAATGATCGTGACTTTAAAAGTAAGGATGCTAACGACTTGACTAAAATATTCAATACATCTCGTAAAAAGAAGCGAAGAAAACATATTTCGTGGATAAACTCTGCTAAACATCACCGGCGCAAAAGGAGTCATCGCAGAATTTTTGGAAGGAAGTCGGTGGATTTTAATAAAGTAAAAACGACGGAAAGCGAAAGAATCAAGAGTAAAAGGTCTGTATATCCTTTAGGAATTTATCCACAATTTCGTGGCGCTGGTAAAGAACGAGTTTTGTTAAGATTTAAACGTAAAGCTCTTCTTGAAAATGAACAAGAACAACTGCCCCGCAAACGTCAAAAACGCAAAAGGAAGAGACGAGAGAAAGCGTCGCAAAGGCAAGTTAAACAGCGAAGCCTTCCGAGGCAAAACATACCCAACGTTGAGATAAGTGGACTTACAAAGGGTTACTCGCAAAGTTTATTGTGGAGAAAATCAGCTTTTGGAAGAGATATCAATGGTTTTGGAGCAACTACTGCCGTAAATCCTCAAGTGAAATACGATCGGCAAATAACTCCAGGGCAATCTTTGTATGTAGTTCCCAATTCATACAAAGTTATTTTAAGGCCAGACCAATATGTTCAGAGGAAAAGCCTACCCACCATGAATTTCGCACAAAGTAACGCCCAAGTGGCACAAAATGGGCAAGTTCCGGTAGCAAAAATTCTCTACGACACCAAAAAATCAGCGATAAAATCAGTCAGGCCTGGGAAGTTTCAAAGTATAGGCAGAGTTAAACAGGCGCAGTTTGAACAACTGGCGAAATATCATTACCCAAACAGGCAGCCTCAACGCCCATTAAACAGCAATGTTGTCAGCAGAAACCAGGTTATACAGCGCCCGTTTTATGTTTTTGAGCCTCATTTTAGCAGCTCACAAATAGCTGTGCCGGATAGAAATCAGCAAACCGTGCGCCTTACGCAACCTTGGCCTGTTAAGCCACAGTTTTATGGCTCTCAACAAGGAACGAGGATGCCGGAGATGAAGAGTCACGTGCCTCAAGCGAATGACTTGTTAAAGGGATCACCTGGTCCACAAGGACTAATCATGTACTTAAATTTTGAAGATGTTGAACAGGGAAAATCGCCATTTGCTTCTTTTTATGGATACCTTGCAGACGCAGGCAAGCGAACCGAAATTTCGAGATCGTTTGGATCATGTGGAAAAGTTGCGAGAATAAACAATGGAAGCGAAATTCTCTTGAATGGAGGACAGATCAAGGTAATGCACTCAGTTTTTTGCTTTGAATGATTTGATCTCCCTTTCCTTCGCTTTTAGCCAAAAAGCACCTATTTGAAGCAGAAACCTATTGTAGGCAAATTACAACTGAACTGTCTGAAAGAAGTGATATGATCATTTTCGATTCTGGAACGTTCTCTTACTGCTTTACATACCTAAGGCTTAAACTTCTCGGAGAGGGATACAGCCGGGTCATTTCGTTTAAGGTACTGTAATTGGTCTAACTTGTTTTGCAGCATTGCCGCAAAATGAGCTGAAAAGCGATGCTGCGCGGCCCCACGTTCAAACCTGTCTTCCAACAAACCTGTTTTGCAGATTGCGAAAAGTTCTTGAAGAAAGTAGAGAGTAGTTCTCCTTTTTGTAGCAAAATCTTCACATGTTTTACCCTGCTAGCAGAGGCTTTTTCCTTGTGTTTCTCAGCGTTGTACTGCCATTCTCTTCGCTGTTTTGGCTGCTCGCGTTTTGTTTTGGTTGTTTCTGTGCCGAGGAAAAGACCTCTGCAGACACCCGTTTGGAATTCCTGTTGAGCATGCGCGAGGTGAAAATGCGGTTACCATGGAATTTCTGGGTCACGTGTCGGTAATACGATGCCGCCGCCGGAGTTTGCTCATGTATTCATGAGTGAATTTTCCCACGGGAAAGACTCGCACTCGCCATGTTGATATAGCGGGCTCACTTTTGCACAGCAAACTAGTACAAAAAAGATGCGCGAGTCGATAAAACCGGTTCCACAACCGGTTTAGTCATGTGACTACCTCCTAGATCTTGGAGGTATCTAATACGAATGCTCAACAGGAATCCCAAACGGCTGTCTGCAGAGGTCTTTTCCTCGGCACAGAAACAACCAAAACAAAACGCGAGCAGCCAAAACTGCGAAGAGAATGGCAGTACAACGCTGAGAAACACAAGGGAAAAGCCTCTGCTAGCAGGGTACACATGTTTGCTTTTAACCGGCTCAACGCAAACTTGTTTTGCAGCAATTGACGTAACTCCCTTCTATGGCTTGACTCTCGCGTAATGTCATTTAATCAGAAGTCAGTATTCACGCAACTTGCAACAACCTGATAGTTGCAAGACAGGTTTGAACGTGAGTGGTAAAATCCGCAACATGGCGTTTCAACTAGTATTCCTGCCCTCTTCGCATAGGGTACATCCACGAGCTTTAGCGAAGGGACATAGAGTAGGAGACAGAAAGCTGGTTGTAAACGAAATCCCGTCTGTCCAAATATCGGTTTATACCGTCTTACAGTCGTGGAAAGAGCAATTTTCAATATTGTACAAAAGCCCTGTCAATATTTTATCCCGGGAGTCAAGTCCGGGATCGCCGGACTGCCAAGCTGACCCGCTGGTCACTTGAACACGCTGACTCCCGCAGTAGGAGACTTAAAAACTTTGTCTTCACATCATATTTTCGTACTCATTACAGTGACATGTCGGAGCAATTTAGGTTTCTGGGAAACTACCCACCTACACCTCCCCTAAGCCAACATTTTGCCCCAAGTGAGACGCAAATGTTGACGTTGAGTTGGGGGGGGGGGGGGGGGGGGGAGGAGGGGGAGGTGGGCAGTTCCCAGAGACGTAAATTGATCCATTAAAGGTCTATTTAATTTACTGGGTGCAAAATTCAAAATGCAAAATTTTCTTCCTACTTTGTGTGCTTTTCTCTGTTTTGAACTTCCCACCATGATTGAAACAGGCAATATCTCTCCCGTGAATGGGGCGATTGGAAAGTATGTTTTAGTGTTGAGTTTTTATACTTCGCCTCATTCTTCAGGTAAAACCACGCCAGGCCATAAGCATTGCGGCCTGGATCAAGCTTGATACCAACAAAGGACATCACTCAATATTCGACACAATTGGTGGCCATTCTCTCCATCAAAAGGGACAGTATCATTTTGAAATACAAGATGGTAGTGTTCGGTGGTTCCATAGAAACGAATCAGACAACACGATCTTCAGTGTTGAGACAGGTAGGCTTAGTAGGAAGGGACTTGTTTGAAAAAGGAATGTTAGGCTGATAGAATGTTGTCATGAAGTGCTTTGATAGTATTCCTCAGACGTCTGGACGCTTTTTCTTCCGACGACTTAAAACAGAGTTGCTTGAAACTAAGAGAGAAGTCTTTATCGTTGTAATTGTTGTCTTGTTCCTGGACTCCACTTGGTGTCGAAACAAAGAAGTTCAACACAAGTATGTTATATCCATCACCCTCATTACCCGTTAACGTCCGTCTGTTAAGACTTCATAAATACCGTTTTCGCAGGATCGCAAATCAGGCGAAAGACTTCTCATATTTAAGTGTCGCTCGTATCTGACTGGACAACTTCAAAACGGATTTGCGCTTCTTCGTTATCTCCAGAAATTCAAAGCCTTAGCTTTTTAGGCTAAAAACGTTTTCGGCTTTCAATAAGGGAATGAGGTGAACTTATCGCATTTTCTCTTGCATAAAAAAATCTGAAACCATCGTAAAATATGTAACAAGATCCCTGCTTTGATAGGCTAACAGGACGGCAGGTATTTGATCACAGAGGAGTCGCTGGAAACCCGTTAAGAAAAGTTATTTCAGTTTCGTTAATTTTTCTTTCCTGCAGATCCCATAATCCCAGCAAAAGTATGGAATCATGTGGCTGGAACGTACGATGCACATACTGGCATAGCTAAAGTTTTTGTAAACGGTCGACTGAAGGCAGAGGCTGCTGGCAAGGGTGTTCTGTCTCTGGATTGGGATGCGCATGCGGGAATAGGGAAGCACAAGGGCTCTAGATTTCTCCAGGGGAACGTTGATGAGTTCAGGATTTATAATAAGGCTTTGACGCAAAAGGAAATTCAGAATCTTACAAAGATATGCAGTTTTGAAAGACGTAAGTGATTTCGTTGGAAAAGCCGGGTGTCTCCTAGATAAAATGTTACCAATTTTTTTTTCAGCTTTCTTGTCACTCTGAATCAAAACGTGACAAAAATAAAACAACAACAACAACAAAAAGATTACTTCTCTAATAATACCTCTGAATGCAGTTCTCTCTTTTATGTAAACCCTTCTTGGACACATAACTTTTCCAAAAATGATTATTAAATCGGAGTCGCTGCATTCTCACGCAGCAATTTACAGATCGTCGATCGAGCTTCTGCCTCTCATAGACTGTCTTCTCAATTGGAAAGAACAAATCCAGCAAATTTCAGAAAAAAGTATCTAGGGGTATTGGTGTCCTATGAAAGATTAGACATTTTGTTGATACGAAAACACTAGTTCGATTATACCATGCCATTATTCTTTCTTTTCTCTCCTATGGCTGTATAGTTTGAGGCAACACTTGTGACTGTAACATTAAACTACTTCAAATGATACAAAGGAAAGCAATCCGTCTAATTACTTTCTCCAATTTCGATGCACATACAAGTCCTTTGTTTGCTAAGCTTAACTTTCTTAAACTTCAAGATCATATTAAGCTTCAAACTCTCTTTTTTATGCACCTATTTAATACTGGTAAACTACCAAAGATCTTTGATTCGTTTTTTGTTAAAACATCTTGTAAACGTAATGTAAATACCCGTTTTGCATCTAGATCTACTTTCTATCTTCCAAAAAATCTGAACAAATTGTGGCGAATTTAATATTCGATTTAATGGACCTAAATTATGGAATGAACTCGATGAAAGATTCAAGTGTCGTACTTCCATGGCCAATCAATTTAAAAAAGAACTAACTTCGCATTTCATTAGTCTCTATTAATCTTTACTGATATTTTTAAGGGTTAATATTTATTAATTTTGTTTTGTTTTGTTCTGTATATTTACTTTTGTACCAAGTTTATGATATTTATTTGTACCAATGTATTTGTTGTGCCTCTTTCCTGACTTTCACATTTTTAATTATCATAATTACGGTCACCCAACTAGTTTAGAATTTTACTTATTTTGGGTGCCCCACTACTGTATGTTCTGTTTATTTATTTGTTCATAATTATATTTCTGTAAATTCTTCTAGTTGTCTACAGTAGTAGAAATAAACTGTTGTTGTTGTCGTTGTTGCCTCACTACTTATGGAAATTTCTCATTTAATTTTCTGGAAAGCATTTTACTCAGTATAGAGCCATTTTCGTATGACCTTGAAAAAAGGTTTCGGTAAGAGTTCGTTATTTGTTTCATCAGCCAATGGATGAAAAGATCAAAACATGGCCTCTTCGTTTTCCCGCCAAAGAAACCCTAATATGGAGAAGGCATTGTTCGATTGGCCAATGGTGTTGTAGTATGACGTCAAAGCGAAGTATCGGCTGATTTCTAGAAATTTCTCGGGCATGAAGTTTTCTCACCCGAGCGTTCGCTTAACCAACCAAAAGCCACGCGCGTTTGTATCCGTTCGATAAACCAGTCAAATCGCTCTATTTCCGTTCGTTTCTGTTTTGTTCGCCCGCTTTCATTTCAAGGTCATACGAAAATCGCTCTAATGTTAGTTCAGATACCACGTTGCTGTTCTTCTCCAGTTTAGTCAGTTTCATCATCTCCTTCATTTTGCTTAATAATCTTGGTGCTGCTGATGGTAATAATTACGACGGACTTGATAAGGCCATGATCTTCATCTCCCTCATTTCTTGCTTCGTATTATATCTCTGTATTTTTCCTGTGTTTTTCTTTCTTTTTCCTTCTACTTATCTTGACTTTTTTCTTCTTTTAAGCATGTGGCGGTTTCTACTACAGTCCAACAGGGGTGATCGAGTCACCAGAATGGCCTCACCGCTACAAAGGGAAGACCCTTTGCACGTGGCATGTTGTTGTTGATTCCAACGAAAAAATTGCGCTTCGTTTCAACACCTTCGCTTTGGAGGAGGATAACACTTGTAGCAAGGCTAAACTAGTTGTCAGAGACGGGAACAGTGAAAATGCAAACGTGCTAGGAGTTTACTGTGGTAATAGGCGTCCTCCAGAGCTGACTTCAGCTGGAAATCACTTATGGCTTCAGTTTACCAGTACAGAAGGGGCGGAGGGAAAAGGCTTTCTTCTTCATTACATCAGAGGTAATAAAAAACTACCGAACCCCTTTACAGTAAATGATTAACGATAACAGTGATAAAAAATAAGGTGATTAATAATGAGGTGATATGGACTTTGGTAGGTGCCGGCTAAGGGCTGTCTCTTTTGTGCTCGGTCTAAGCCCTCGGTGGGGCTGAGGGGCAGGTTGTTGTTGGAGGGGGCCTGTAGAGGATAAACGGTGTATTTATATTCAGCTGCTCAGCACCTTGCGAATATGATACGAACAGGCTGTCCGGCTACCGTGATAACTTAGTTGGTAAAGCCCAAAGGTATTTCCTTGGATTCGTTATATTTCCCAATCAAACTGAACAGATTTGTTTGAAGGTTACCATCTTTGTAACTGGTTGATCTTTCACTTCGCTTTAAAATGTGCTAAATATCTTTTATCTTTTCTCAGCATCATTTCGCCAAACGAAAAAGACCGAAAGACCACCAACAGCCTTTGATGGCACACAACGATGCGCTGTTACAAAGCCCGAATATAACGTGACCCTGGTAGGAGGCATCAAATCCGGGATTTTTTCAGAGGCTAGGCACGTGCACGACCTGGACCTTTGCACTAGGCACTGTTGTTTAAGAAAGTTCTGTGACCTTGCATTCATGATCCGGGATACTTGCTATCTGGTCAAATGCGCCAGTCAGTTGCTTTGTAAGACCAAGAAGGCGAGGCCGTCAAGTATTTATCCCAGGATTAGTTTTGTATCTCATTTGTCAGCCGTAACTCCAGAACCCGGTGAGTAGAGTCCTTGAGTACAATAAGGGACAAAAGTCGTTAAAGATACTTCCATGTAATGAACCTCCTCTCTGTACTCTGTACCCCTACCCCCTTCCTCCCAAACTAATGTTGTATTTTAAGGTGGCTGAACACAGTTTTGGCAGTTTGTGAGTATATGTCATTTGCCAAACCATGGCAAGAGAAAGGTTGCAGCTCACAAGCTGAAACTTGGCAAGTGAAAAATATACTGATGAAAAATTTTGAGTGACAGGTAAAAAGTGACGTTTTCGTTGTTTCCATGGCAACAGGTACGATTGAATACAACCTTAAAATTTCACTTTCGCCCAGTTTACATAAGATTCGCTCATTAGATTTTCGTATAAACTCGCACACAGCCTACTATAATTAATCATTACCATGTAAAACTTATTTGACCAAATTTTAGATAAGCAATAATACAATTGTACTGTAATTATTAAATATATCACAAAATTCGTCTTTTCAACTTCCATTTTAAAGTTCTCATTATTAAAATACGATAAAAGTAAAAATTTTGTCAAATATTACAAAATTTCAATGGGTAGATTTTGAGAAATCGTCTTCTGTGTACCATTGCTTTTTCCCTCCGCCATGTTCGTTTGTCTAATTTGAAACACGCGCCGTCATGCGAGTTACCACTGACTGCCCGCAAAACTGTGTTCAGCCACCTTAAACACTCAAGTCTTTCTTCAACTAAACAAAATTGATTCGGGGGTCGGGGATTTAAGGCGTTTAAACAGAATTGTATGGTTAGAAATTGTTGGTTAAAGCGCGCGTTTTAGACAAGTGTGTCAACTACGCTTGTCTTTGATTGCTAAAAGTGATGTTGCTTCCATTAGAATGCACACTATTTACATTTGGTAATAGGAAAAATTTACTGGTACACAATGATGTAAATCTTTTAACACGATTGTGTTGATATTTGCGTTTATTTACGATGCATCACACTCGCATCATTCTCCAGCCCTTGAATATAACATTCCGCTAGTATCGATAGTTATGTCTTGAATGTTCTATCAAAGACAATAATTGCGGGAAAAATGTTGCGGGAACAAGTTGGAGTTCTTGTTGTTGTTTTCCTATGGTATACAAACACAATTATTCTGTACGTCTAGACCTTAATTTATTAACTGCTTGTATGATTAATTCCTCCTCTTGTTCCTTTTCAAAAGAGCTTTCTGTAGACGGAAGCGCGTACAGTAAAGCTGCTGCCCAAAGCACATCAACGCCATCAACGCTAGAACTTTCGGCAGACGGAAGTGCATACAGTAAAACAGGATCACAAGGTTCGGGGACATCTTCGACTCCAGAGGTTTCCACCGATGGGAGCTCCTACAGCAAAACATCAGGAGCACAAAGTGCAGCAGGATCTACCATTTTTGACCTCTCCGCCAGCGGAAGCGCCTACAGCAAGCCAAGTGCAGCAAGTGATGTTACATTAACAGCCTCTCCACCCAGTGCTGAACCGGATTGCCACCACACGGCGGTAAGCTACAACGTCACACTGGTTGCTGGTATAAACGCAGGAAAATTCAGTACTTACGGCAGCGCGCGCAACATGGACGAGTGCATACGTCATTGTTGTCGCGACGACACGTGTGACGTGTCTTTCATGATTCAGGGAAATTGCTACGCAGTGGACTGCGCCGATACTGAAGGCTGCCAGATCAAGAGAGCAAAGCCTTCCTCTTACCACCCCACAGTGGCATACGTGTACCGTGGAAGTGGAAGACCGATTGGTGGTAAGTAACGATCTGCAAAATTCCTAAATACAGCTTGAAAAAAATGGCGTGCGTATTATTAATTATTGCGCATTATTATATTTAAGAGAATTGTGCTATAAGACTTGGGATTCTTCTTGATATTTTGGTATTTAGGTTCAACTGTTGTTTGCTAGCCGCTTTCTTTAAAATCACTCCTTTTATGTCGACCTTTTACTGGGAATCGTTTAAATAAAGCTTCTGTTCTCGTTAGACCTCGTTTAAATAGGGCTGTAAATATTAAACTCCCATTTCGAGTCACAAGTAAAAATTGTCTCGTGATTTCTATTCAGTTACAAGCCGATAACTAGTTGATTACTAGTCGATTACTGTTCATCCTGCTTATTCACTTTTATGCAGACCCCTTACCAGGTGCCGAAAAGCCCAGCCTTGAAGCATGCTCCAAGCTGACTGTCAGCAACACCATACATAACGTGACGCTACGTGGGGGTATTAAGGCGGGAAATTTCACCGATAAGGGCGTGGTCAAGAACATGGAGGAATGCTCCGCTTTTTGCTGCGCAGATGAACAATGTAATGCTGCGTTTCTCATCCGAGACAATTGCTTCCTTGTGGCATGTAAAGACTATGATTCATGTAAGATGAAGCCAGCCTTGTCTGAGTATTATCGCCCGCGATTGGCGTTTGTAAATTGGAGTCCTCCTGATGACGAAATCCCAGGTACGTTTTTCCAAGGATCTGTCTAGCTTGTCTGTACCACGAATCGAAGCGACACAGTCTCCTCTGTCATAAGACATATAGGGGAAAAAACGAGAACACTGTGTCCTCTCAGTCTCGCTATTTGCTATCTTTTTGACAAACTAAGACATAATGTTTCACATCAATTGGCTTCAAAATAAAACGGTCGAGTTTTGTTATTTAAGACTATTTTTTGCTTAAAAATGTTTCCTGTCGTCTCTTGTAACGGACGACAAGGATGGACATGGATTGAAACCCAACTTTTTCAGGTTTTTATGCCATTCCCGGAAACTTGACCTAAAATTTCCTGGTGAAATTTGTGTGATAACTACCTCATAGCTCTATAGTAGCATTGTGTCCATTGGTAATGATACTTAAAGTGCTGATTTCAGCACAGAATTGACTTAAAGCAGCAATATCCTCACGTGACATAACACTTTTAAGGCACAATCAATGTCCATATCCACTTAACAACAATTTTACCCGTCAACAGCATAGGCCTTCTTATAGAACTACATGTGATTTTGCTTCCCTGATTTACAGGGTCGTACAATTAGTTTACGAAGTATGGCTACACATTTCACGCAGTTAACGTGACAAAAGTTTTTTTAATCACCAAATGACGTGATACAAAAGACTGACCCTCACCACAACTCAAAAGGGGAGTGGGCCGGACCAGCGATGGTTTCCCCAACACCAAGAAACACCCCTCTTACGGCAAACGGCAAACGTCGTTTTTACCACAAGACCAAGTTTTTCCTTTGTCGTTTACCGTTCATTACGTCGACAAAAAAATCAGTAGTTTCACACCAGTTTTAGCTATATATAAGAATTAGTTTTAATCTGCTCATTTCCTATTTTGAGAAACAGTCAAATTGAATCCGACGTCTGCTGTAAACGTGACTTTTTTTTCCAATGGTTTGTCCATTTATTTCATTTTAGCAAACCGCTGGTACGCGTCTCTCGGCTGCTGGAGAGATACCGAATCATCTTCAGTTTCTTCACTGGAGGGTTCAGATTCTCTTTTGCAAGGATCCTACCTCAAACGAGATAAACCCATTGATACGTGCGCTCAAGTGGCTCGGAAACATGACTACAAAGGTATAAACCACTACATAACGCCATTCAAATTAGGGAAATCAACGTGTAAATATATCTACGGCTTTAGTGCGTTTCAATCGTAGGTTTACAGGGGGTGTCTTTCGGGCCCAAATTATCTCAGGAGCGATGCCGGCGTGCGTTTTGAACCTGGAAGGTGAAATCGTGCCGGAATATTTAACGGTGAGAGGACATTAAAGATACAAAGGATAGCTCCTGGCTCTCAAGTTTGGGGTTTTGACTTGGAGCTTCTCACTCTTTCCAGTAAATTAAAACCAAACTTTAACAGGCGAATCAGGAAGTTATCGGTCTAACAGGAGGAACTATTTGAGTAAGGACAAGGAATTGATAATGAACGTTGTTATGATTTGATGACTAGATAGTTAGCTTAGGAAATAATATTTAAATTTTCATATTCACGATGATTTCTAACATTAGTATCTAATGCTATTTTCGTATTTTTTAAGCTAATTTCTTTTGAGGTTATTTTTAAATTTGTTTTATCCGAAGAAAAAATCCAAACAATGATATCAGCAAAGGCTCTCCTTTTGTTTCCAGTTTTTGCGATACAGAATGGGGGAGCGTGCCTGGGTGATCCGACAGCGGAACGTATGTTTAACCAGTACGGCGAATCGTCAGCCTGTAAGGAGGGCAAAGGAGGACCGTTCGTCAACGATGTCTACCGTCTCACAGATTCTGGTGCGTGTCATATTAATCACTAAGAATGAGTTCACTTTGTCTCTTTGTAACTTAAAACTGAGCAATCATTACCAGTGATGTGATGCTGATTCTACCCCTGCTGTGAAGCCAGCGTCCCATCCACGAGTATTTTGCCCCCCCCCCCCCCCCCTGGCTATGTCTCATCGTCATCTTTACAGGAACTTTTAACTCCAATATTTAGCTCCCCATTTATTTCTAGTGACGGGCGAAGCGAGCCACGAAGAACGGGCGAGAAAACGTGGCAACCGCGCGTGGCATCCAACTGGTGGTCTTCGCTCTCGCGTCTCCTTTCGAATGCCGGTCGCGCGTGACTTTTTGAGATACGTCCCAAATATAGAGCTTGTTCTCCGACTACCCAACTTGAGAACTTGAATGGGTAACGGCAAACTGTTACTGGGTTTGACCCTCTCATGGCTAAAGTTTCTGACCAAGGGTAGAACCCTCTTAAGCTTTCTATGGTACATAAACAAGCTCCGGCCGTTTTGGGTTACTTTGTGCCCGGCTTTTACTTATTAATAAATAAATAAATAAATAAATAAATGAGTGAGTGAATGAATGAATGAATGAATGAATGAATGACGGAATGAATGAATGAATAAATAGATAGATAGATAGATAGATAGATAAATGCTGATATATCCTCTCCCCTTATTGGACTTTTCCGGGGTAATGAGCCAATAATTCAAATGGAACAAGATATGGTTAACCCTTTAAGTCCCAATAGTGTCCAAGATCAATTTTCTCCTTACAATTATCCATGCACTGTAAAGAGATAAGTTATAAGAATCAATAAAATGATCACCCAAGAGAAAATACTTTGATCTTTGAACAAATTCTCTCAACTAATTCTTTAAGGAAATGTATGGAGATCAGTTTGGAGAATTTGCCTGTGGATACTGGGGCTTAAAGGGTTAAGAATGCTAGCGGGCCGAGCAATTGAGCTCAGTATTACCGAGAACCAATCCTGGGCCTCCAAATTACAAGTCCAGCGGTCTAACCGTTTGGTCACGCTGCCACCAAGTCGCGGATCATTATACATTTCTGGGAAACTGCCCACCTACCCCTCCCCTAAGCCAACAATTTGTCCTAAGTGAGAAGTAAGTGTTAATATTGGCTTGACCTTACCTAACGTCCCCAGCTTGTTTTTTTTTGTCAGGTTCCTACGTTTCTCTTGGTTGTTGGAATGACTCAGGGAGTCATGCTCTTACACTTCTGGAACACTCTGATCCCCGATTGGATGACTTTTATCAAAATCGAATTGATCCACTACAAAAGTGCGGACGAGTGGCGCGCAAACGAGGCTACACCGTCTTTGCCGTTCAACGTGGAGGGATGTGCTTTAGTGGATCCCTTGCGGAAATTCATTATCGGAAATTTGGGATGTCAAGAAGATGCCATGATGGATTGGGAGGATCCTATGCTAACAGTGTATACAGGCTGATAGGTAATAGGCGTTGATTGTACATTTGTGTTAGGGACTTTAAGATCTGATCCAACGACGCGATGGCAACGAGCACGTCTAAAAAACAATAGGTTTAATAGCAAAACAACAACTTCACACGTGCATCACACTTTTTTGTACATTTCTTTGCCTTTTTTGCACGACCACGTCGCGAAAATGTCTAATCACTCGCTAACTCCCTTTTTGGAGTTATATTAAGTACTCGATATTAACTCCAAATCTGGGGTGATTTTTACTCCTGAAAAAGAGTTCTTTAAACTCCTGTTTTGAGTTAAAATAACTCCAAATAAAATACCTCCACTGTAAGGAGTTCAATTAACCGCACTAGAGAAGTTATTATAACTCATTGAAAATCACTGTGTAAATAATGAAAACACAGTAAAAAGATCTCTGCCACTCCCACAGCCTGATTTACACGCCTTGAAAACAGGTAGAATTGTGAGGGTGTCTATTTGTTTTCAGATAACTTGGAAACTACGCCTTCGCTTCCTACCACGGGGATTTCAACATCTAGCAGTGCTTTCACAGAGATCTCATCCAGTACTAGCTCCAACGATTTTACCCCCACCACAGGATATAGTTCACAGGTCACTTCCGCTTCACCAACGAGGCGCATTCAAGAAAACTATCTCACACTACAAGATGGTGTACCACTCAGAAATACCTATACATCCGGCGACATTCTGTACAACGTAACACTTAAGTTCGGTATCAAGGCAGGAAAGTTTAGCGACAAAGGGAAAGTTGGAAATATGTCTGACTGCATCAAAGCCTGCGGGAAAATGGAAACCTGTAGTCTGGCGTTTATGCTCGGAAAGCAGTGCTTCGCTGTGTCGTGTTATGACGATGCGCTGTGTCTAACAAAGCCTGCGTATTCACCGTTTTACAAACCGCAAATTGCTTTCGTAAAACACACAAAGGAAGTCTTCACTGGTGAGTAGACAACCAAACTACGTTATGTATAATCGCGTTGCCATGGGCATTCTTGACTTAAAAGACTCAGATGGCCTCAGTTGTTGCTGTAGTACAGCAGCTCTTTCGCGTGACGGCCTGTAGCATACACTTTAACGTTGTTTTAAAATTACAGTAGCTCATCATGTTTTTTTTTGTCGTGATGTGGCCACGCTTAACTTATGATAAAACCGACAGCGACAACTGCTGATAGTACTCTACGTTGCCGGTTTTCCTGTTTAGGTGCCTTGTTATCCTAAGTCAGGACTTTCTTGCAAAAGACTTTCAAGCCTGTAAGGTAGTGAGTTTTCGCGTGTAAAAAAAAAAAAAATACAAACAAAACAGAAAGGAAGCCCTACAAAACTCCGCAGTATAGCCAGTACCTTACGCATGCGCACGGCCATATCACCCTGGCAGTGGCAGCCGCCATGGACAACTGTTTCGTCCTCATTTGGACTCATCAGCTTGGCACAGCTACAGGCGAAGGGTTGCCCTTGCGATCTCTGACCCCGCGTCAGCTCCACCGTATACATTTATAAAATAACTAAAATAGTACGCGCGCTCTGATTGGCCGAGAGGAGTGTTTACATGAGAGTATGTAAACATGGTTTTGGCGTCAAGATGTTTTGCTTTTCGCGCGCTAATCACGCAAGCACGAATTTGAAAAAGTTTTCAAGTTCAAAACTCGACAAGTTTACTTTATTTACCCATTCCTTCATCGGCTGAAACTTGGAAAATCGTTACAAAGAAGGTGTGTCGATTTTTTTTTTTCGCTTAAGCAGACATTTTAAGCGAGAAAAGTCCGTATTTTGGAAAGCATCTTTTTGCAAAACAAGAACTGACTACGCGTGCAAGACTTCGTGGACAAGACTTTGCGACTGGTAAGAATTTCTCTTTTAATCAGTGCCATACAAAGAGTTTTGCGTTTTTTCTTGAGAAAGTTATTTTATAAAAGCAATAGAAAACTTTTTTCCTGTGTTTGCATAGCCTGATATAAACACTCGAGGCGTTGGGAGAATTCTCGACAGTTATGCAAACTCTCAACTTCGTCTCGGGTTTGCATAACTGTCTCGAATTCTCCCAACCCCTCTCGTGTTTATATCAGGCTATGCAAACGCGGAAAACGTTTTCTATTGCTTAAGTGGTAGCTGTTGGCTGAGAACTACCAAAACAGCTCTGGACATGCGTATGGAACCGGGATCAGCCTTTTAGCCGATTGATGTGCCACAAACCTGTAAACTTGTGACCTGTTTCCTTGTTGCTTATTTATTTTCAGCCAATGCCTCAAAGGGGGCACTGTCAGATTACAGCCAGTGTCGCACGAGTATAGTTCATAATGACGTCACCTTGGTGGGAGGAATAAACGCTGGAAAATTTACCGATCTCGGAGACGCGGAAAACATGACCATATGCAGTCAGCGGTGCTGTTTCAAGGACGCATGCGATGTTGCGTTTATGCTGGAAGGCGAATGTTATGGAGTCAAATGTATAAATGAATCGTTGTGTGAAACTCGCCCAGCCAGAAATCCCGCGAGATATAACCCCAAAATTGTTTATGTCTACCATGACAAGAAGAAAGACGAAGGTAAGCGCGCAGGTATCGTTTTGTTGATAGAAGACTCTTTGAAACATAATCGGGAATCATCAAACGTAGAATTTTAAAGAATGCAATCTACTGCAAGAAAGTTTAGCTTATGTATTATAAGTTTAAGCCAAAATTTGTGTCAACATCTCTTTCGTTGTCGTGCAAACATTACAAGTTTGTACCTACTCGCACCAAACTGTTTAAAGGATTCCCCCTCTCCTTACTGACGGAACGGATCAAAATGCATTTGACCTTTCCTAACCTTACGTTATCAATTGAGTAGTTAAAACCGAATCTTTGAATTTCAATCCCCCGTCGCCGACGCAACATACAGGTTCTTTAGAAACTGCTCCTTGATCCCTTTAAGAGAACTGTTTTATTTTGCTGTGTTTTTGCTTGGTATACTGACACGACATTTTAAAAACCAACAGCACCAAACCAACCGAAACTGAAGGCTCTCATTAACATGATCGACAGCTTACTGAAGTCACTGACCGAAAAGCCACAAAACCAAAGTACGACAGACTCCAACATGAAGAATAACAAAGGCATTAATACAGCTGATGTGTCCGTGTACTCTGACAAGGGTAGTAACTTTAAAAATGACTCAAGTCTCGAGACGAGACTCCAGGTCAACGATAAACAGCCACTCGGTAGAAATATAGACGAAAATTTCTCGACTGACATGTTTACTCCAACAACGCCGCTAATGCGTTATGAGAAGTTGGTAGGAAAAATGTTGGATGGCCGAATGAATGTTTACGCTCTTCCCTTTCTCTTCAATGGAGATCAGGGCGAGGGGCGTCGACACAAGTCGTATATGACGCCATTGCCAACCAAAAGCTCGAACAATCTCCAAGGTTTTTATGTTCCAACTCCTCAAAACTTAAACCTGCCCTTTAAACAACACGAAACTGATCATACAATGTTTCCTAGTAGTCGCTTGCCAATAAGGGATTCCCAGCGTTTGAGTGGCTTTTCGCCCACTGCGACACGTGTTAACTTGCGTGACAGGGATCTGCTAAGACTCCTTCAAGAATGGCGTCGAGAAAATAATAACAAACACAATAGAGAGTGGAGAGATGACGAAGAGGGAGAAGCTTTAGCTAGCTACTACGACGCTACGGACAACGATCTACTTTCACTGAGTACGACAGACTTAAACCGATTTTCAAAGTACTTGAAGTTACGTTTAAGTCAAAGCCAAGACTCTTACAAACCTCAAGACGTGTTCACTAACCAGTTTCCATTTCGTGCTCCCAAAAATACGCAACGAATTTCCCAGGGGATAAATTCTTTCTGGGGTATCTCTTCTGCAGCTTCTTCGCAACAGAAAAGTGTGTGCTGGAATGGGGAAGTGTTACACAATTATACTTTGGTTGGAGGTATCAACGCTGGCACGTTTACGGACAACGGAAAAGCAAGTAATATGGACATATGTATGCAGTTTTGTTGCAAGCGAGACACCTGTGACCTGGCATTTATGATTGAGGATGACTGCTATTCAGTGGCTTGTAACAGGAATGGCGCTTGTGAGCCGAGAAAAGCCAGACCCACCCATTATCTACCTCGAATAGCCATAAGGAAAAAACCCCAAGGTGAGATTGCCCTTTGAAGAAATTTGTCACGTGCTTGGATACCACTTAGCAACGTAGACGCTAGACGTTTGATACTTTTTTGACTGAATTTAGCGAATCTTTGTTCCTTTTTATTAGGGAATTCTAACGTTAATGTTCCCTCATCCACGGTACCTACATCATCGTCAACACTGACACCAACACTCTCTATATCATCATCTCCAACTCCTGCAACGTCTTCACCGACCACCACCCACGCCATTCCTGAAAGTCATCAAAGTAGGTTTTTCTATCTTTCTTAGTTTTAACTTGGACGCAGTTCTAATTGCGTCTCTTATCGAACTTTTCTCCGTTTTCGACACTACTTTGTCTTGGCCGAGAACTCAGGTCGGTATTTAGTATTCTGTTTTCAACTTTGCTAAATAACTTGTCGATTGAGTAATAACAGCAGGGAAGTCACTTCAGGGGTAACATTTAAAACTAATATTGAAAAGTTGTCTGTAGGCAAAATACCAAAATACCTCCGGGAGAGCTTGCTGGCAGGCTAAAATGAAAATGACCGTTCTTTGCAACCTTTTTTCTTCCTGCTGGCACGTGAAATATTTATATCTGTGCCATGGGCAGTTCTGACTTGTTTTGCTTATGATCGAGTGGAAAAGTGCTGCAGTTTCTGTTGACCAGTTTCTTTCAAAACATTAGGGCCAATGCATACTTATCAAAACACTCATGCTTCTAAAACCGATATCAATACTTCCACGAAAATTTTAATTGTACCAGAATAATTTAATTCTTCCATGACTGGTGCGTCCCTTTCTTTCAATCAGCTGATTCCTCTGTTAAAGTGCACGTGGCCCACTCATGCGATTCTACACCCATCGAGTACAACATGACACTTAAGATGGGGCTTCACTCTGGAGAATTCCAAAAGATTGGTAAAGTGGAATCCATGGACGACTGTATAGAAATGAGCTGCAGGCAGCCCAACAGTGATGTGGCTTTCATGTTAGGCAGCATCTGCTTTGCGGTGCACTGTTACAGCGCCGATCTTTGCAAAACCGTTCCTATTTTTGGGTCAAGTATCTCTCGATTGAATTTGAATCCAGCCATTTCGTTCCTCAGGAAGAAATCTCGTTTTAGATCAAATTCTCTTGGTAAGTGATGTGTTTATTAACCAACAGTTTATTTCTGGATGATGCAGACAATTCAGGGTAGGCTTTCTCTCTAAAATTAAGTTTTTGTCAAAAAGTACTGTGGTTTATACACCTGCCACTAACTTTTTTATCACTCGACTTCCTCATCTTTTTGGACGAACGATCCCTACATATCAACACTTTGACTCACAAAGGGTTTGGCGCTTTTTAAATCCCTACATTGATGATTATCTAAAATAGAGCGCTGTGATTGGCTAGGAGATTCGCTTTATCCCGCTATAATCACCGCGCAGTGATTATAACATTGAAGGCTAGCAGTTTTCAAAATGGCAGCCAGATTTTTTGATGTTTCGGAGTTGGAAATTGATCAATACTTTTATTTTCTCGAATAATCATCAATGTAATTATACTAAAACAATTAGTCGCCTGAGGCGACTAATTGTTAAGTATTTACCGCGTAATTCATCACTCATTACTAGATTTTTGCTTTATACAGTCAAATCCCGCTTTACGGAGAGCCACTTAATACGGACACTTTCTTTGGCCGCGGCCCTCAATGTCCGTATTAACGGGGTTTGATTGTATCAAAACACTGATATGTTATTATACCTCCAGCTGTACAAAATGATGAAATATATCAAGATAGATGTCGCGACAGCACAATAACATACAACGTAACACTACGTGGTGGCATTGACGCAGGTAAGCGCATACCCCCGGGGGGGGGAGACTCCGCCCCGAGGTCCACCCCTTATCCTTTTACATATCATTTTTGACAGGAAAGGTACCCCTTTTGTGTATGCCTTCTATTGACAAATTATACCCCTTTTACATGCCTAGTTTAGAACTTTGCATCGCTTTTAGAGCGATTTTCGTATGACCTTGAAATGAAAGCGCGCGAACAAAACAGAAACGACAAACGAACGGAAATAGAGCGATTTGATTGGTTTATCGAACGGACAGACAAACGCGTCTGGCTTTTCATTGGTTAAGCGAACGCTCAGGTGAAAAAACTTCATGCCCGAGAACTTTCTAGAAATCAACCGATACTTCGCTTTGACGTCATACTACAACACGATTGGCCAATCGAACAATGCCTTCTCCATATTAGGGTTTCTTTGGCGGGAAAACAAAGAGGCCAGGTTCTGATCTTTTCATCCATTGGCTGATGAAACAAAGAACGAACACTTACCGAAACCTTTTTTCAAGGTCTTACGAAAATCGCTCTAAGTGTTGTAAATGCACTGTCTTAAAAATATAAAACCAGGACATTTTCTCCGCTTTTTCACAGCCATAATTCTTCTATAAGTCCTTTGGGTCTTTTTACAGACGAAAAGACAGATTTCGGAACCCTTTGGTGTACGTTAACTAGTGAAATCCTTTGCCTTTCATATCCTGAAACCTGAAAAAGGTACCCCTTTCGGGTGGAGCCTACCCCCACCCCCCGCCGGGGCGCATACACATCATCATGGCTGGATTAGTCTTGCTGGACAAGTGCCTCGCTTGACATCCCCCTTGCACGTTGCCTCTGGGTAGGTCACACCGGAGAAACCTGGAAAAGAAATTGTCTTGAGGCTAGCTGGTATGCTTGCGGCCCATTGGTTCGTACACCAAGAATTCCCGGAGGGTGTTTCTTAGCGTTCAATGCATGTTTTGGTAACCGTTTCCCTGGTTGAGACCAGCAGTAATCAGTCCGCCTTAAAGGTGGATTTCTACTGTCACGTTATTTTTACGTCTGTACGCGCGTAAATTTTACGCGTGTAAATAAAATAGAGGTAATGTATGAAGTGTCGCGCGCAAATGTTTTATTTACGCGCGTAAAATTTACGTACGTACACACGTAGGAATTACGCGACAGTGGAAATTCGGCGACTTTAGTGAGCTACGTCCAGTTATATCCATTTGAGCACCACATTACCTACCAGCATCTTGTCCGCGGCCGAAAATTACCATGTAGTGGCGAATAGATGTTGTCTACCCCTAAAGCAAAGGCCAGTTGTAGTTCTCTAAGCTTCACGTTAAAGTCTTTATCTGCATCCAGAAGTGATTTCTTTATTATATCGTTAATGTCCTTTATAATATTTCAGGGAACTTCACAGAAAGGGCTGGAATACTAACAATGCGAGACTGTATTGGAAAATGCTGCGATGACAACTCGTGTGACTTAGCATTCATGTTTGGCGACAGCTGTTACTCAGTGGAGTGCCGAAATGAGAAATTGTGCCAGGCTGTTTTAGCAAGGCCATCACGTCTCGAACCCAAGATTTCTTACATAACCAGAGGATATTTTAATGATAAGGACAAGGGTATGAACACTTAGTCTAATTTCAAATAAAGATACGATCGGCGCAGGGGTAATTGCAATTTAAACAATTGCAAATTAACCCGAAAAAAGTTCGAGACTTCAAAGAGATTCGAGCCCAAGGCATCTGCGTTAGTGCTGCAGTGCTCTACCGACTGAGCTACGACTGACCCATACATTGGGAGCAGGTCAGTTTGTTGAGTTCATCTTAACCCTTGAAAGGAGTGAAACCTAAAATGAAGATGATGTGAACTGTGGAGATTAAAATATTAAATGAACACGACATGGGTTCGAATCCCCTTGAAGTGCCGAAACTTTTTCAGGTTAATTTGCAATTGCTTAAGTTGCAATTACCACTGTGACGGTCATATCTTCATTTAAAGTCTGTATTTCCGCAGTTCTATGTACCCAGTATAATTGCTGAATATGCTCGATATTCGGGAAAATAAACAGAAAGACATTTTTGTTAAATTTGTATTCAAGCCACCTGGAAAATTGACTTTTCAGGCTACTATCCATTTGAATTTTTCATGCAAATGAAATATCGAAAGTTCTTTGAAATGAAAGCAGAGGTTAACACCATCAACATGATATAACTCACTTTGACTCTGAAGATGACTACCGTACAGGTTTTCGAAACGTCAGTCACTGTCAACAACAACAGTCCTATTTTAAAAAAAAAACGTCGTTCTCTTTGGGTCGGTGAGGAAATGTTTCAAATTTCGTTGAACTTACCCAGATCGTTTGGAAGCGATTTGAATCGATGTAATATTTTTTGCCCAGAATGATGCTTGGAGTGAAAATTCTAGAAGCTTGGGGGATAATAAAATTCTTTTCATATTTTAAAATCCATCTTTCAACTGTTTTACTAAAATTCGAATCCTTTTTTAGGGACTATGTTCTCTGCAAGTGATCAAGCACCGACCTGCCGAGCGGATCAAAAATCTCGCTCAGCAGTAGTCAGTAACAAGACTTTGGTGGGAGGATTGGAAGCGGGAAAGTTCACTTTTGTTGGAGTTGTCAGGTATTAGTTTTTCCTAATACGGTCAACTCTCCCTCAGATGGACACCTTTGACGTACCTTTGGGACCGGCACTATATATATTTAGTAACTACATTGATGATTTATTTATCGAAAATAGAGCGCTATGATTGGCTAGGAGCTTCGATTTATCCTGCTATAATCACCGCGTGGTGATTATAGAAGGCTAGTAGTTTTCAAAATGGCAGCAAGATTTTTTGATGTTTCGGAGTCGGAAATTTATCAATACTTTTATTTTCTCGAATAATCATCAATGTAATTATACGAAAACAATTAGTGGCCTCAGGCGACGTGAATATCGGCAAACTATTCGCCGACATTCACGTCACCTTCGGCGACTAATTGTTAAGTATTCATCTTAGAGAGATGTCGATTTTATAGAGAGTCAAATAAAGGGAGTAAAGAAAGGCAGGGACCAACTCTTAGTGTCCGTTAAGAGGGAGTCGATTGCACTCCAGGCGTGCGCCTCAGATACCTTAGACTAAATCTGCCGGCCCTTTGCGTCTCTTAGAACAACCAATATTACGCTCTCGAGTAAGAATTTCCTAGCTGCATGTTCCAACATAAAATATTAGTTTAGGCACACGCACCTTTTCCATGGCTATAACACCAGAAGCCGTGATTTGCTGCGCCCTCCCTTCGCAAAAAACACTAAATACCATGGTAGCTTCAGATTTTACGGTGCTTGGACCCACAACACCCTCTCGAGAATCATGAGACAACTAGAGACGCTCAGCGAATTTAAAATCAAGCTATAGCGCCATTTTAAACAGTAACGCCTGCGGTGTATGTTGCCTTTGCAAATTTAATTCATTGTCTAGGTTTAATGTTTTAATCAGTCTTTGTTTTTGTGTCGTGTCAGGGCCCATTTAAATAAATAAATAAATAGTTTATTCAAACTCTCTTGCAGTAAAAAAGGACTGAATTATCGAGTTAAATTTACAATAATAAGGCAACACCTAGAGTATAGTAATTTACAGATATAAAGTTAAAAAGACAATTGAATCACTTAAAAAAAATTAAATGTAAAGAAGTCCTCCACTCTCTTTGTCCTACAGACCCGATATTTATTATCAATTAATAAATATTGACCGCTTAGTACCGGTCCCATTTAAGGTGTCTGTCTTATAGAGAGTTAGTCATAACATTATGAAGATTAAGCGCACCGCGGATTCTCGTGTTCGGCTACTGAGTAATAATCCGAGCTACATGTGAGCACAAGAATGCTTTGAGGTGGGTCATTTTTAACTTACCTTAAAACCTGTTTATCTTTCGGAGCTCTTTTCACTGCTGTGCTATGTTATTTTTTGGCAGTTTTTGGTAAGGAAGGAAACTCCTACGAAATTGTTATTGGTGTCACCTTTGTTTATCGGCTTGCTTCATCAGTCGCCCTGATATGCTTGCGATCAGCAAAAAGTCAAAGTTTACTTCTTGAGGCAAACAATAGACTTCGCCATCATATTCAAACCAGGAAGCTAAAACATGCTACCTTACCTCGGTCAATGTTACGTTCCGGTCTTCATTTGCCTGTTTCTCGGCAAGTTCAGAGGATAAGAGATGTTTGGTTCTGCAGATATTCTCCAAATAGCAGATGTCGTCCGTAGATTTGGATTCTTGCTGTTCTTGCTGCGTTTTTAGGCAGAAGGGTATTTCTTCTTCGCGAAACGTGTGAGATGTACCAAAAACAACGCAACCTCGTTCCAGGGCTTATCGGTTGCCATCCATTTTTCTGGGTCGGGTTGCAAAAAAGCATCTTAAGATTAAGGGAACTCGTAACTAATTTTTCAAAACAATAGCTGATTGTTCCAAAACAAAAGGTTGAGAGCCCTCTTATCTTAAGGCGGTTTTTATGCACTGGCCCTGGCGTTTATGCTGTACTGTTGACGTCATTTTCCACATATCACAGACATCTTCCAAATTTGGTTAACGCAAGCTGGTTATGAAGAATTATCTGTGGAATATTTGAGCCAATCAGAAACAGAGGAATATTTTGAATGAATTATAATCGGTGTTATTTGTTTGCCCCAGTGACATGGACATGTGTATGGATCGATGCTGTGCTCAGCGAGGCTGCAATGTAGCTTACATGGTGGACAATAACTGCTTCTCTGTTTCCTGCTTCTCCCCAACTTTGTGTAAAATAAGTGACGTACCCTCTTCAAATGGAGACGTCAAGATTTCCACTATTATGAATAGTACTGCAGAGAGACATTCTGAAAAAAGTGAGTATACGAAAAAAGACCTTCCCCCATACATGGCAACCTACGCTAAATTTTTTTAAAGCTTTTCGTTGTTGTTGATGTGTTTCTTAGTCCTTTAGAAAGAATCTCAATGATAAGACATGTTTGACCGCCTAGAGAATTACGAGTACATGTATATGAAAAATTCAACGTTATGCATGCTTTAGAATCTTTTCTACAATAAAGAATATTATGAATAATTTTCTATTGCTCTGATAAGTGTCTTTTTGGAGCCATAGGAACTAGTTGTTAAAATCATTTGTTCTTTTCATATTTTCAAGTATATAACACTCGACTTCGTCTTGTGGTTGAAAACATCACAAAACACTCCTGCTCTTTTTTTAACTTTGCACAACTTAGCATAAACAGTTGTGCAGTCTGCTTGAGGTGCTTTGCGCTATTCCACGGTTAAAGGGGCGTGGCTGGGGAGGGGTCACCTTAAGATATCCTAGCTACTCACCTGGGGTAACTTTGACAATGATGATCTTTTTAGATTCCATGATAGTCTACGTAATAATTGGCGTTGTGGGATTCGCGACGGGAGCTGGAGGGATTCTCTGGGCAGTTTGTATGTTCATTCGGAGGTAGGCTGAGCACGTTGCTTAAGGCAAACTAATATTTAGTACTAATTTTCTGTAATAATCACTTTTTCGAATAGTGACACGAAATATCGTGACAGAGCTCCTATAAGCTTTCGTATGTGGTGACTACACTGACGTAAAAATACTTGAAAAGATGATTTTCCCTCTGATTAGTTACAGTATTGGGGGACAGCGTGGTTTCTTTTTGTTTTGTTTTGTTTTCTTCTTCGTTATCATATTTTTATGTACTAATTTTCTGTAATAATCACTTTTTCGAATAGTGATACGAAATATCGTGACAGAGCTCCTATAAGCTTTCGTATGTGGTGACTACACTGACGTAAAAATACTTGAAAAGATGATTTTCCCTCTGATTGGTTACAGTATTGGGGGACAGCGTGGTTTCTTTTTGTTTTGTTTTGTTTTCTTCTTCGTTATCATATTTTTATTGTTTAACGTTATTATTTCTCATTTTTAAGGCATCGCTTACGGTCAAGGCATAGACAAGACACAGAAAAGCCGTGAGGTAAAATATTGACGAATTCTCTCGACCTCTCATCCACCTTGACCATTTGTCATTCTCAGATGCATTGACTCCACCCCCCCTCCCACCCCCAAAGACCGATACTGATGTCTGACTTACAGAGGATGGTTGTGGATTTGCAAATGACCAGCATTTCCTAACAACAGTGAATGCTTACTTTTTTGCCTCAGCATTAGGAGATACAAGTTGAAAGTAACAAATGACATACCCTGGTCCGAGAGGTTTTTCTTGAAAGTTTTCTCCGCGTAAGAGAGAGCGAACCGCGTCGAAAAAAACCTCTGGGACCAGGGTAAAGATGACGTAAATATTGCCGCGTCAGCTCTATAATTGCGAGGATCGTCTTTACATTTAAGACTTAGAAATAACGGATAAGGGGTCTTTGCAGTTGGAGTTTGCAGGGCAAAGGGAGTACCTTCATTTCTCAGTCATTTTAAATGAGTATTGATCCGGTCCGGGAATCGAATCCGCGACTTCCCGCACCGCAGTCAAGCGCTCTACCGACGGAGCCAATCCGCGGTGGGGATTTCAAACCGTAAATTGTCGCCTATAAGCACTCCAACTTATAACGTCCCCCCCAAAAAACAAAACAAATACATCCCATATAAGTTCCAAATGTATGTAGAAGACATTTTTTTCTAATTTCATTTTCCGTCTTGCTTTTGGTAGAAAAGCACAGAAGAAGACTTCTTATTCCGACGAGGCCATTTTATAAACGGGCCGAAGATTCTCTCAACCTTAACCTTCCGTTCGCCTTTTGGAACTAATTCCAGACCAGTTGATACTGCTGAGACATATTTTATAGTCGTCGTTTAAGTCGAGACGACGCACAAAGCGGCGGGCAGTTGAGGCGAAAACGCTGTTACAAGTGAGAGTTGTCCATGGAGTTATTGTTTTGTTAGTTGTTATACAATGATCGTTGCTTATGGATTATTTTGGTTCACTACCGATTACAGCTTTAGTGCTTGTCTCAGTTTGTTCTAGGACTAGAATGTAATTAAAATTACATTGACAACCTCAAGAAGAAGAAAGCGACGTGTTAACCATTGCGGCGCCAAGTATAAGTGCCATTGAAGCTTGTATAATTACGAAAATATCATATGGACTAACGCTGGCATTAGCTGAAAAGGCAGAAAAGAGCCTGAACCTCTGAATAATTTCGTGGAAGCTTCTCCTCTTCAGTAATGTTGAAGGAGTAGAAGTTGCGTCATAAATTTTGTTTTCTAAGCGCATGAGCGTATAACACTTGCATCCTTGCCCTAGTCTTGTTTGCGTCTTAAGTAAGCAAACCTGAATATTACATATTCTTCACACTTTCAAAAGATTCCAGCTTCGTGCTGTTTCTGCTTTAAACTTGAAGAACCTATTTCCCGTAGCATTTTAGATTAGTTATTACGTTTACAGAACACCTTGGCTTTTTGTGAACACCCTAAGATAATTTAATTTTTTTTTATTGTATTTATCCTTTATACATCTTTGATTACATAACACGCAAACTTTATGTGAATGGATGCACCCATATTAAACGTGTTTGCATCAAGAACACTCATTTCGCGCCTTTTGTTAACTTGCTAACCAAGTTTACAGTGTATTGCTATAGAAATCTCTCTACTGAAATAACAAGTAAATGTGCTCTAAGTATTGGCTAGCAATATATATTTATGACGCTGGTGTTGTTGTGAAATACAATTTCTTAATAAAAATCTACAAGCTGTGAACATGCAGTAACGTGGTTTTTTTCGTGGTGTATACATTAATGGAGTTGCCGGCTTTCTTCGATGGGGAACAAAACAAACCATTCATTGGCTAGGGAAGGAACTAATGCAAGGTTAGCTAAGAGTAAGCTTAAACTGTTCCATCTGAAGTCTGTCTAAGCTTGCTGATAAACAAAACTGTAGCATAAGACAAACCGACAGTCAATAAAATTGATTTTGTACGGGTAGCGCAATTACTCAGTGGAAAACCTGTAGTTTCAAATTGTGGCCCATAAATACTGAGGAACAGAAACAAATGAATAAATAACATAACATGGTTAAAAATCCCAACTGACCGGAGGCAAAGCAGTTGGCTCTTTACAAGCGTGGTCGAGGAGAGTTGCACACGGGAGCACAGAGAACAAATCCAGCTAGTGGTCTGGGCGGGGATTGGACCCCAGGCCTCAGGGTTCAGCATTCTAGCCGCCTCCAGATTATGCGTGGTAACTATTTTGTACCTGACGTCGGTCATGATCAATTTGAGGTCTTGAGTGATTCATTTAGGCAATATTTCTATGGGTTTACCGGCGTGATAACCCACGCGGGATGTTGGGAGAACACGAGCTTTCGGCTCGTGATTTACAAGCTTTTCGAGTGGTCTCCCAACATGACAAGTGGATTATCACGCTGGTAAACGCATAGAAAGTGTGGTCTATTGCTTTTATAAAATAACATTAAGTTTTCTATGAGTTTACCGGCACAGTAAACCATCGGTTTTAAACCAATCAGAACGCTCGTACTATCTTAGTTATTTTATAAACATTTATATCGAAAGAGGTTTACAGCAAGAAATGAGTACAAATGGTCAGTGCCTCGAAAACGCAAGCCTTGACACCTTTATTATTTAAAACTTTATTTACTTTTATTGAGATATAAATAAAACGAAGTTACAAAGACGACTAGTTTAACAGTCCTTGTCAGATGCAGTATGAATTATGAATGTCCATCTTTGTAGTTAATAAATGTGTTTCCCGTTCAAAGAATTCGAGAAGTTGTCACTCATACATGTCAAAAAAAGACTATAAATGCTAAAATAGCCGCTTTCCGTGATGACCTTAACAGGTTATCCTTGACATTATATGCCAAAATAAGAAAGACGCTGAAATCTAGAGATTGTTTATTAACTTATTATTCGCTAATCGCGCTGGCTCACTTCATATAAACAGGCCTTTAGTGTGAAGAAAGTATTTTGCATGCATGCGGAATAATAAACGCTAATATCCACGAGGAAAATAATTTTTTTGTTGCTATATTTCATGCCAAGCCTGTCGACGATTAGTTATTCTACCCTACGCTTCTTAAGTGTGGGCTTCACATCTCGTTGGCTGACTGTCATCAGGATAAAGACATTTATTGAGTAGATTCTTTATCTTGCACTAAATGTTTTCGTAGTCAGCTAAACTAGTATACCTGTTGGAACAAAAAAAAAAAAAGAGGAAAACTGTTATTCGCTTGTCGCTCTGTTTGTTTGCTTCATTGCTTGCTACCTTACGTCGGAGTCCTCACGACAGGATGTTTGCGGATCTTTGCGGCTGGTCGCTTAACCAGTTACTAACTTTGCCCAGCATTGCTTAATTAAATTGAGTGGAGCTATTCACACCGAGTTTTGCAACGGTTTGCGAGGGGAGTTTTATTAGTGGATCGATACTGTGCAGCACAGAGGGCCGGATAGTGAGAGTGCAATACTGAGCCTGTTGTACTTGGTCAGAGCGCGTGCGGCGTTTCTTGCGAATAAACTTCAAGCCTTGCAGGGTTTCTTCACAAACAAGATCGAGCACCTACCTTGGGCTCAGCCTTAGGATCTTCATTATCATCATCATTCGGTTTCGTTCCGCCATTTTCTCGATATCTGGCAAGAAATTTATGTTACTTTTATTAGTAGTTTTCGGACCAAATCCAAGCTTGTTCAATCTCTGGAGTCAAAAGAACTTTCCCAACTCACCCTTTAACGAAAGCGACCTCATATTCCCTTTGAAGATGTACCTTTCTCTCCAGAAAGTGTTATATTTCAAACCTCTCTGCCACTCGAGTAGGGATTTAGATACCAGTAGTAAGGAACGTCCGAGTACTGGTAGCACAGAGCACCGCACCGGAAGATGAGTTATGTAACGTCTTCGAACAGGGGACTAGAGACCTCACATGCGCTCATCGGCCTCGTTCCCAGACGTACCTCTCAAGATGTAAATTTGCGCGCAAAGGACGGTGGGAAGGAGAAAGCGGGCGAGATGTCGCTTTGCCTGTTTTCTTTCTCCATCCCATGATCCCTCGCTCTTCATCACAAGCCAATTGCGTTCACAATGCGACCAAAATGCGAAAAAAGAAGCAGTGTGGCTCATCATTTCTTTAAACAGTCAACTCTCTCCTTCGAGACCGGCCCTGACTGTCCGTCTTAGAGGGTGTCGGGATTATAGAGATAGAGTTAAGGCCCTGGAGTTGCAGTTGAGAGAGTCGAGGTAACGTGACACCAGTAATTTTAACCTATTTACCTTGAATGCAAGTCTGTTTAACTTATACAAAACAGCTAAAACTGGAACTTTGTAAAGGAAAAGTGGAATTATTTTCCCCTCGTGCAATATCTCAAAGGTCCACGGAATTACAAGCAAACATTCACGGAGTCCTGGTCTAAGAGCGTAACTGTGCACTCTGCGAAATGGGGCAAGACTACAAAAAATCAAACATTTTGCAATTTACTGTCATGTATAGCACCTGCTTTTCCATGCTTTTCTGTTTTTGAGGTATTTTTCACTACATAAAGCACTTCCCAATTGTCCGTTGACCGTTTCAAAAGTGTCCGTTGTCCGTCTTAAAAGGGTGCCCTTCTTATAGAGAGTATAGTTACAGTAAATGACGAAAAACGGTAGGGACCAGCACCAAGTGTCCGTTTTAGAGAGGAAACCGTTAAGAGAGAGTTGTCTGTATAGACATTCTTATTAAAATGACGAAAATATGCACCGAAAACTCTATCCATCTGGTGAAACAAGTTCAGTAAAATAACGCTTGAGGTGGACTCGATATCAACTGCATAACTTTAACATCGAACTAAATTTAACTGGCTGCTAATTGTTAGTTCAATTCATCTCGGTCAAAATTGACTAAGCTCCGTAACCCCCCTACAAAAATTTTGGGGTTGCCCCCCGCCCTCCCCCCCACCACGTTTTGGTGCCGAAAAACACTTTTAAGGATGTATCTGACAATACCTCTGACATCGGTGACTTCAGAGGGCACTTCCCTTAGACGACTCAAGAACTACTTAAGAAGCACAATGAAGCAGGACCGTCCGAACAACTGCCTACTCATGCATTGTCACAAATCAATTATGGACGCACTAGACCCTGTGAAAATTACTTGTGCCAACGAACAAAGGAACTTTTGGAAAATCTGAGTAGGGGTATGCGATTTGCTCCCACGTTTCAAAACGCTCTGCCGCCTCTACTGAGACATTCCGCTTCTTCCGGTCCCTTAATTTTCTTCCCTCGGTTACTCAGGTCGATACAGGTTTGACTGAGAATTTAGTTTTCGGCCTTGGAGATTGAAAAATGGAAACACAAAGCTTTGGGGACTGAATTGTTCAACTAAATGTTACAGCGTACCTTCTAACAAATATAAAAACGGCCCACACTGTTCCTGACACGGCAGCTCCAAAGGCTACCAGGACCACCACAATGTATGCTGTCACATACGCTGAAAAATAAACATACAAACTGCGCTTACTGAGCTATGTAAGAGGATGAAACACAAGCAAACAGTGCGATCAAGGCTTTGTCTGATCATGACTTAGGGCATCCTTTCGCGCCAACCTATCTTTGCGGCCAAGAATTGGATGCTGATGCGAGTAGGTCACAAATGGATGATTTTTTCCTGATTGTTCTAGAAAATAAGATTACGAGACACCCGAGGGGAGCACTGACGGTATGTGTATGCCGCTACCCTGGGTACCAGAGGGTTTTTGTCGCGTGCGACGAGGAGCTTCGAAGCCGCCTCAGCGCTGCAGTCGGCTTCGAAGCTCCTCGTCGCACGCGACAAAGTAACCGGAAACCGAAACCGGAAACTGCACGTGAAAAGCCTCTGGCTCCCAGGGTGATGTGCCGCTGAACAGGGTATGGGTTTCAGTCACTCTTTTTTGAACAGGAAACCTCAACAAGAGTGTTAAGGTTGGCGATGAGCGGTCTACATAAGGGCGGAGTACCAACAATGTTTTTCTTCTTCAACCAAATCTAATTCGACACGAAGTGAATCAGCATGAAATACGGGTGTGCAAATGAACGGTTTTTTCTTAAACAGGGTCTATACTACCTATAGTCAAACGTCTTTGAGTGACCCCTTCTGCGGGGAAAACACCCCGTAAATCATTTCATGGAGTAAAAATGGTACAAAAGCTGACGACATTAGCGCCAGATCCTCATCAGAGCATGCGCAGAATTAGCACTGTTATGAAGGTCCAGCTCTTTGTCACCTTATCCCATATCAGCAGCAGGAGTATACCCCTGGGCCGGGTTGTTCAAAGCTGGGTTAAGACAACCCAGGGTTAATGCGGAATTTGAATTCAGATATGAAAGCTTAAAAAGTAAATTCAGTTTAATTCTTTTTGTCAACAAGTTGATGATTGGATGCTCTTAAAAATAACAGAGAAAATTATCTGAGAAAATGCTTTTGAACAAAAGAAATATAAACACGGGTTAAATTTAACCCTGAGTGGGTTTAGCGCTAATCGGCCTTCCAACAACTGGGCCCTGGTTATCATTTGATCAATAGGTGCAAGCAATCCTTCAAACGTCTGTAAAAAATTCTTCAAGTCAATAATTACAGTATGATGATAATATTATTATTAATTACAGTATATACCTCTTCTGTTAATATCGTTCCTAACCATCAGCGATATCTTGACATCACTCGGTGAGTAACCCGTCGTTATTTTACACAATTCCTCGCTGTAGCACTTGACTCCATAGCATTTTGCTTTATCCATGTAAGCCAACTGACATCGCTTGCTCGCGCAGCATAATGACATACATTCCTCCATGTTCTTTACTGGGCCGAGAAAGGTGAAATTCCCAGCATGTAACTGACCCTCAAGCGATGCATTCTGCACTATGTCACTGTGCAGTAACTGCGCTTTTTTACATACGGGGTTTTGGTTTTTGGCGAGAGGAGGGGCCGAGCGTGATCCTTACGGGAAAAAGAAATAATCTTTTTTAGTCGTTTGCGGATGACAGAATTCAAAGCACCGTTACATGAGCTACTCAGTGTTAACGGTAAACTAGAAATACTTGTACCGCAGAACCTCACGAAGCTTTATTCGCAAACGAGTTGATTCGTTTGACTCACGTACAAAGGTCATTTTGTATCCAAAAAATGTCAAAAAGATCTACTCAGCCAAGACGCTTAAATACGGACACTTCTTTGTTCCATTCCTTTTTTAAATTTCCATCACTTCCTTATGTTATTTAAAGATTATGTTCCATTTTTAATTGTCGAGCATTTTGATTTAATTTTCTCTGTTAAGTTTTACCTAGAGTCTTCACAG